>JANAVB010022597.1:21391141-21523274 GCA_029216955.1 Iris pallida | reverse complement strand
TCTTCATGTATCTTGTTACGTCCCCTGAGACCTGGTGATCTCTCCAGGATAGACGATTTCTCGCATGAGTATGGCTCGGCACGGATCCTTCCTACCTTAATGACATGGCGTCTCCCACTGACCATGCGAGAAATCGTCTATACCTGGAGAGATCACCAGGTCCTCAGAGGGACGTAACAAGATACATGAAGAACATGCCATATGAACTGAATATAAAGGCACCATAAAAAAGATAAAGTAAAAGTGTCCAAACCATAACACGGCTCAATATCCCATCATCGAAACAGTAGGCTACCCCTACAACCAAAAGGACAAGGGGTAACTTACTATTCTGCGATGTGACATTTTTCCATGCCATGATTTAACATAAAATTTGCTAAGGTCTCCTAACCTTTCTAGTAGGCAATTTAGAAGACATATCGATGTATGGGCAGGTGAAGGCTGACTCCCCAGGACAAGGTAATAACTCACAACACGCACACGTCAAGTACCAATACTATCATCCGGCATAACTCGAGGCTAGCGGCCCACGTGACCATCAGTCCACATAGCTCGAGGCTAGTGACCCTCGCGACTCGACTACCGTAGTACGCAGTTACTACAGTTGTTGGATTTAGGTAGCCCATACATTTAACTGTCTTCTCTCTCCCAAGGTCACTAACAGAAGTAGTTCGCTAAGACTAGGTCCATATGCAAAAAAAAAGAAGAAAAAATAACTGAAAGCAAAATAAAGTGAACTAAAAATAGCAAGTATGGATCCAACTAAGAAAAAAAAATTATATATATATATATATATTAGATATATATATTATATATATATTTTTTTTTTTTAGTTCATTATATACACATTCATATATAATATATTATATATATTATATATATCTATATATTATATAATATATATATATATTATATAATATATATATATATTATATATATATATATATATATATACAATCCTTATGAATGAATGTGTATATGTATCTATATGTAATGTTTGGTTGTGATGTAACCACGGGAGTATTGGGACAGATTAGGATCGACCCAATGAGCCTAGTTAGTCGAGTTGACTGGCAAGTTGACCAAGTTGACAAAAGTCAACTTTGGGTTAAACTTGTTCCAAATCGACTCAAACGAACTCGGAATGACTTGTAAACTTGTGTGTGACCTAAAAATTAGTAAACGAACTAGTTGACTTAGAGTTGACCAGGTTTGACCAAAGTTGACCAGGTTTGACCAGAGTTGACCACGGTTGACTTTGACCTAGAAGGACTTAGAAGCATGTAGAATTGCATTGTAGCCTTTTCTTATAATATGTTAGACCATATTGTGACTTGTGGTTACTTTAAATTGGCTTACATCACTCCAGTTCAGTTACACTCCTCATCAGTAGCTCGAATTGTCAGGCGAGTACATTCTCTGACCGTTTCATTCTTGTTTGGACATATTTACTTGTTATAGACTAGTTTACTTATTGCTGTCACGATATTATCATGGATTAGTACTATATGGATATCTTCATGCGATGTTATCCCTCGGATACATCGGGTATATTATGCTCATGTACTTTATCATTGCATCATCTACTCATTGTATTTGTATTTATTCATGTATACTCATGTGACATTCATGTACACTCATGATCATGTGAGCCTTCATGTATAACCCAGTATGCATATGGACTAGCTATCTATGTGACACACTACTTTCATGTGTAATAACATAACCTGGACAGATTCTTGTGTACTGATTGGGGGGCAGGGTGAGTATATTTGGTTATGTGATCTACACCCTTTTCATGTGCAATTCCAAACTAGATTTAAGTCATGTATAACCTAAGCCAGTTTACATAACCAGATGGTGCTCTACACCACGTAGTTAGTTCAGTTCTCTTATTATATCATGTATATCTATTTCCATATAACATGCTCTTTTATAGTCTCATTTCTTTATCAACAGTTCATGTATATTATTCTATAGCTTGTTTCATATTTTCTTTCATGTTATGAACTGTGTGAGAGATATGTATTCGTTCTTGTCATGACTGGACCTGTTGAAATATACAGATGATGAGGATTGCTGCGACACTTACTATAGCACAGGCCTACTTGACAGGTGACCTGGACCTCAGCAGGATCCAGTAGTCGCTGAGGACTTGCCATGAGTTAGATTAGACTGATTATTACCTAGTTGTGAGACATTGTGATTGTATTGAGATTTTATTATGGTATGGTTTACACCGGGATTATTATTCATATTGTGACTCTCTGTTGAGCTTATCTTTCTTCTATTCCATCTTAGTTATTATGATTGAGTTGTACCATATATTATTCTCCAATTGGATCATATTCTAGATTGTGTTAGATGTTGGACTTAGGACAACGTTCTACCGTTGATACTGCGGCGTAGGCTGGATGTACCCACATCTCGTGCCCTTATACCGGGTGTGGGTCGTGACACGTTTTTAGTCGTGGCCCATACAGGTCCCCTCAGTCGCAACTAGTACGATTTCATAGTGGTACTCGAACTAGAGTATCACTACATCCTGCAGTAGGATATAGGATGTAAGTAAAGGTACTCAATCACATTAGAAAAAATATTATCTAATTCTTGTTGTTAATTGTCTTCTTTTGAAAACAAACTGTCCTCCTTTGATTATATCGCTTCTTTTTCAGTAATTGATTCCTTGTTTGATCTGTCTTCAGGATGGTGGAGACACGATCGTAACACTCTGGCCTAAGGGATACCGCTGAGAGGTCTGCCACTTCTCGCCCGACTCAGCAGGACCCAGAAACCATAGTACCTCTTGTT
Source organism: Iris pallida (assembly GCA_029216955.1). NCBI lineage: Eukaryota > Viridiplantae > Streptophyta > Magnoliopsida > Asparagales > Iridaceae > Iris > Iris pallida. Next base: position 21,520,463 of record JANAVB010022597.1, on the reverse strand, counting down.
CCAGCTCAGGTGGGCCCGTCTGCAACTTTTGGGGGTGCACCTCCACCGGTTTCGAGGACTGCCCCAGGAGTTCAGGGGATGCTACCACCACCGCCTCAGGGGATAGTTGATATGGCACAGTTCTTCGCCTTCATGCAGTAGATAATGGAGACTCAGTGACGCCAGACGGAGGATATGAGGCAGGACATTGATAATGCCCATCAGTTAGCAATGGTGGCAGTAGAGAAGGTGGCTGCCCAACCGCAGAAAGGGCAGATCCAACCGTACCAGCTGAGGACTCCAGGCATTTAGGACTTCCAGAAGATGCGGCTGTTAGCCCAATGATTATATCATGTTTTAAATATGGCTATTAATTAAGTTTACTATAATGACATCACTAATATTCATGTAATTACTATCATGTTACTACTTAAACTTAACATTGTCCTAAATGTTCTATAGCATATTTCTATGCTTGTATCATTATTATTTGTTTGTCTAAGATGTTCTTAGACATGCAGTAGCATGATCAAGCTTTGTCAAACCAGGACATATGCAATGGGTCGAAGACGGCGTTACACAAGGAGATTTCTCTGAACCGCCCAACGACCTATCCGGGACCTCAGAATTTTTTATATTTATTGAGTCTAGGAATATGATGTACACTGCATCATACTGGCAAATAGGCTATCCAAGAAACGTTTTTAAATTACCCTTTCATTTTGAAAACAAGCCCACTTACAAATGCCCAAACTACTTCCTAACTGCTTGACTTTTCAAAAAGCCCAAAAACTAATTTGCAAAAACTCTGACAGAACTCCAACAGAATTAGGTCCGAGTTCGATTAGTGAACGTTGCTTTTTGAACTTGGTCTTCCCGTAGTTACGGATCCCAACGAGATTTTCTCATAGAGTTCTGCCCGAATTCTGTCAGAATTCTGCCTTTGAAAAAACTATAAATAGAGAAAGATTTCAATCATTTCAATTCACTCACACATCAATTCACTTTCATATCTCTTCTCTATAAGACTACTACTTCTTCTAAAGTATTCTGAGCTATTCATTTTCAAATCTCAAGCCAGTTACAATCCTCTAGTCGATTTACTAGTGCGGTACGATCTAGAAGTTTCAGAGTGATTATAATCAGAGGCTTGATTGAAAAAAGACTCTTTACATTTGAAGTTGGTCGAGTACTTCGGATCAAAGCTCGCGTTGTAGAAGTTGCAAGAACTTCGGATGAAACTTGTGGTGATTTTCCATAGTGGATTCAACTGGAAGCTAGAGTTCTTCCGACTGGACTAGTCCTCACAAGAGGAAAACCAGTATACATCCTTGTATTTGCATTTGCTCTCTACTCTCTACTTTTTATTTACATATCTGTGATATATATATATATATATATATATATATATATATATATATATATATATATATATATATATATATTCTGTGATCTTGCTGCTAACATTTTTTATCTAGCTAATTTTTGCTGCCTACTCTATTCACCCCCTCTAGAGTATTGCGCTTTACAACTCGTTCCTACAATCGGTCCTACAGCGGCCGCGAGACTTCAAGGGTACCGAGGGTATCCTATATGCCGACGACTGGATCGAGCATATAGAGGATATCTTTCATCTCACAGAGATACCAGCTAGGCTCCAGGTGGAAGCCACGGGCAGTCAGATGCAGGACCTTGCCCGCACTTGGTACCAGACCGACCCCAGGGTTGGTACAGCGGGGCAAACTTGGGAGGCTTTCAAGAAGCTTTTCAAGGAAAAGTTCTTCCCCGACACAGCTCTTGGCGCTTTGGAGATGCAGTTCGAGAACCTGGTTCAGGGGAACCAGACAGTAGAGGAGTACGTCAGAGAGTTCTACCGCCTGGGAAGATTTGTGGAGGGCCTTAGCGAGACAGCGAAGGCTAGGAGGTTCAGGAAGGCTTGGTTAAGGAAGTCAAGTCCTTGACCAAGAGCAACCTGAATGCTACATTCGAGGAGATTTTGATAGGAGCTATGGCAGCGGAAGATGACCTGGAACTGAAGACGAAGAGAGGTCGGGATTCACATAGAGCTAGTGGCAGTAGGGACCCGACCAAGAGGCCTCATTATCAGCAGCAGCAGCATCAGCAGAAGCCTTTTCAGTAGAAGCAGTTTTAGCAGGCACCGAGACAGCAGCAGGCTATCAGTTGCACTTTCTGCAAGAAGCCAAGACATGTATGGAATGAGTGTAGGAAGAGGCTCGGTAAGTACCTTTTTTGTGGTGCAGTAGAGCATCAGTTGAGGGATTATCCCACGGCTGCGGGACGTACAGCTCAGGGAGCAGGAGCCAAGGCTCCGGTAGTACAGTAGAAAGGACCATTGTCAACACAACAGCAGAAGTTTATTCAGCACTAGCAGCAGGCTAGAGGAGTTCAGCAGGGGTGAGCTTTCGCCATAGCAGCTGAGGAGTCCGAGCCAGTAGGAGATCTTATAGCATGTTCTATTCTTATCGACTCTTTTCCCGCATTCGTATTATTTGATTCGAGTGCTTCCCATAGCTTTGTGTCTGTATCGTTTGCTATTAGATACTAGCTTCTTCTGAACCATTGCCTAGGACTTACAAGATCACGACTGGGGGTGGTATTATCCTCGTTCGTGATGTTTACAAGGATCGGAGAGTAGTTTTGGGAGGCCGAGAATTGGATGTGAGTCTGCTCGTAATGTCATTACCGAACTACGATATTGTACTCAGTATAGATTGGTTGAGCCAGCACCATGCCAGTATAGATTGTCGAGGTGGTAGAGTTTTTTTTCATTGTGCCAGGAGAGCCAGAGTTCGAGTTCACCAGACGGGAGGCAGAGCAGAGCAACGGAGATTTTTGTAGAGTTTCAGCAGAGGAGCAGAGCGTGCCACATCCATTGATAGCCGAGTTTATGGATGTATTTCCGTAGGAGTTGCCAGGGTTACCTCCGAACAGAGATGTGGACTTCTCTATAGACTTGGTGTACGGCACAGAGCCGATATCTTAGCACGTCTATAGAGTGAACAACAGCGAGCTTGTGGAGTTGAAGAAGCAGGTGGATGAGTTGCAGGACAAAGGCTTCATCCGATCGAGTTTTTCACCGTGGGGTACGCCAGTACTCTTTGTACCAAAAAAGGAAGGGTCAGTACAGATGTGTATCGACTACAGGGCACTCAACAACCCCAGGATCAGGAACAAGTACCAGCTGCTAAGGATCGATGATTTGTTCGATCAGTTGAGCGGAGCGAAGGTATTCTCCAAAATTGATCTGAAGTCAGGTTATCATCAAGTGAAGGTGAAGAAGGAAGATATTCTGAAAACAGCATTCAGGACACGGTATGTCCAGTTTGAGTTCATGGTGATGTCGTTTGGGTTAACTAACGCCCCGACGGTATTCATGAACTTGATGAACAAGGTGTTCTACCAGTACTTGGACAAGTTCGTGGTGGTGTTCATCGATGATATCTTGGTGTATTCGAAGACCCCGGAGGAGCATGAGGAGCATTTGAGAGTGGTTCTGGAGACTCTCAGGAAGGAGCAACTTTATGGCAAGCTCTAGAAGTGTGAGTTCTTCTTGAATGGAGTTGATTTCCTAGGTCATGTTGTGACCGGAGATGGGATCTCAGTCGACTCGAAGAAGATCAGAGCAGTTGAGGCATGGACAACACCGAGTTCAGTTGCGGAGATCAAGAGCTTTCTGGGATTGGCAGGCTACTACAGGAAGTTTATTCAGGATTTCTTCCGGATTGCAGAGCCATTGACTAGGCTGACCCGGAAGGACGCAGAGTTTGTTTGGTCAGAGGAGTGTCAGGTTACTTTTGATGAGTTAAAGAAGAGACTGACGATAGCCCTAATTTTGACATTGCCATCAGGATCAGGCGGGTTCACTATCTACAGTGATACCTCAGGAAAGGGTTTGGGTTGTGTCTTACAGCAGCATGGGAAGGTAATTGCCTATGCATCCAGACAATTACGTTCGTATGAGAAGAACTACCCGACCCATGATTTGGAGTTGGCGGCAGTTATCTTTTCTCTTAAGTTGTGGAAGCACGATCTATACGGAGAGCATGTAGAGATCTTCACAGACCATAAGAGCTTGAAGTATGTGTTTATACAGAAAGAGCTCAACGTGAGGCAGTGCAAATGGTTGGAGTTGATGAAGGACTTCGACATTTCATTGCAGTATCATCCAGGGAAGGCCAACGTGATTGCCATGCCATGAGTAGGTATCCGGTAGCTATGTATTTGACGATGGATCGTCACTTGTTAGCAGAATTGGAGAGCCTGGGGATCGAGCTGATTGTGCCAGGAGTTCAGATGCAGATGTGGGGCCTTCAGATTCAGTCATACTTGATGGAGAGGATCAATTCGGCTCAGTTTGACGATGTTACTCTGCGGTGTATTCGAGAGCAGGTTCGAGCAGGATTGGTGGATGATGAGTTTGTCATTGTAGAGGATGGCGTATTGAGGCACGATTCCAGACTGTATGTGCTTAGTGGAGAGCTTCGGGAGCAAGTTATGTAGGAGGCCCATCGTTCTCAGTACTCTATGCATCCAGGTGCCAACACGATGTATAGGGATTTGAAGGAGCATGTATGGTGTTATGGGATAAAGCGGGAAGTAGTACGCTTCGTAGCCAGGTGTTTAGTCTGTCAGCAGGTTAAATCGGAGAGGAAGAGGCCAGGAGGACTGTTGTAGCCATTTCCCATTCCGGAGTGGAAGTGGGAGCACATCACAACGGAATTTGTTTCTGGATTTTCGCTTACACCAAGAGGGAAAGATACGATTTGGGTCATCGTAGACAGGTTGACCAAATCAATCCACTTTTTGCCATTTAAAGTGGGTACGTCTACTGAGAAGCTAGCAGAGATGTATATGCGGCAGATTGTCAGGATACACGGAGTTCCGGTGAGCATTGTCTCGGATCGGGATAGTCGCTTTACTTTCCATTTCTGGCGGAGTCTGCAGACTAGTTTGGGCACTCAGCTCAAGTTCAGTACAACATACTATCCTCAGATGGACGGACAGTCAGAGGGGACTATTCAGACACTCGAGAACATGCTGCGGACTTGTGTTCTAGATTTTGGAGGATCTTGGAAGGATCACCTGCACTTAGTGGAGTTTGTATACAACAATAATTTTCAGGCCAGTATTGGGATGTCACCATTCGAGGCACTATACGGGCGTAGATGTCAAACACCCTTATCTTGGGATGACATTGGAATACGATCTTTATTGGGACCTGAGATGGTTGTTGACACAGCCGAGAAGGTAAAGCTCATCAGAGATCGACTTCGCATGGCACAGAAAAGACAGCGGCATTGGGCCGATAGCCACCGGAGACCTTTGCAGTTTGAGGTACAGCTTAGGCTTAGGATTAGAATCTTGTTTGTTTTGTGATTTTGTTTAATCATGCGATTGTTATAGTTAAGTTGAGACCATGTTTGTGCTAGTTTGGAGATCCGGTGTTCTTGAGGATATCTCCGACGCGTGGTACTATTCGTTTCGGTGGAGGTGGAAAGCTTAGTCTGTATTTCATCGGACCTTTCGTTATCAGCGGAAGAGTCGGTGATGTGTCATACAGACTGGACTTGCCCCCTGTATTAGAAGGAGTCCATAATGTATTTCACGTGTCGCAGTTGAGACGGTATGTGGCAGATCCCAGCCATGTACTAGATTATTCTGAGATCGAGGTGGGCCCTACTCTTAGTAATCCAGAGCAACCTATGGAGATTCTGGATCGACGGAAGAAGGTGATGAGGAACCAGACGATACCCTTAGTTCGCGTAGCTTGGAGGCATCACTCTCCAGGTGAGTCTTCCTGGGAGAGGGAGGATGAGATACGCGAGCAATACCCTTATCTTTTTCAGTCTTGAGGTATGATTTTCTATCCTTCTCATGCATTCAGTTTTGTCTTTAATTTTGAGGACAAAATTATTTTAAGAAGGATAGATTTATCACACCCACTTTTTAATTTAGGGGTATTTTAGTCATTATGTATTTATTAGAATTCTTTTATTAATTTATTAATTAATGTGATGCTTTGTAGCTTGATTGGTGTTTGAGTAGCATAAGGTGGTTTGACCTTAGTCATCCTTCATTAAGAGCCTAATATGGTAATTAGAATTATTTTTGACCTTTAGAAATTAATTTAGAATTAAATTCCATTTTTTGGCAATGAATTAAATGATTTTAAGATATTTTTTCATAAGCCTTTTTAACCCTTTTTGACATGGGCCTTTTAGAAACTCATGGAATGCTTGGCCCATGTGAAAACCCTAACACCCCTAGCATGGCCAGCCACAAGCAGCCCCCCTTCATTTGTGAAAAAATCATTAGCCTCCACTAGATCAAGAGCAAACCTAATTTCTCTTTTCTCCAAAATCCTAATTTTCTCATCCGGAGTCCGTTTCACCTCAAATGAATTCCATTACACTCGTTGGGAAGAGGAGAACTTGTTGGAGTACTGCTAGCAAGGAGTTGGAGGCATTTGCTCGGGAGAAATCAGCCGACAAAGCGCTCGGAGAATTCTTTTATTAAGATTCTGACTCTCAATAAGTAAACCTCGTTCTACCTTTATTTCTTCTAAAATTTCCTCATGTTAGCATCCATATAGGCACCCTCGATCTGTGTATGAAGTTTGGTAGGATTTTGGTTTCGTTTGATAGCGGTATCGGACATGTATCGGTCTTATGTAGCACGTGTTCGACAAAATGCCACTTAGAACTAAAAAGTTTTAATTTTTGATTCTATTTTCACGAATTCCTTGCTAATATGATTTGTAACAACTTTTGTGAAGATGGATCTGAAATTGACATGATTTCAGTGTCCGAACGGATACGGACACGCGTGCACGAGATCCCGTGCACACCCTGCTATTTGTGCGTCATTACTCGATGCACAGGGCTCCATCTCGCGTGAAATTTCATGAGAACGTGGGGGAAACCTCTGCCCACATGCTCCAAAAAATTTATGACGTTTCGTCGAGCGAGCGCGGAGAAATTCGACGTGCACTGGTCAACCCAGACAGTGCACGTGGCTAAATTTTGCCGCTGACATAGCCTTCGTACGCAGACACAGCACGTCGAGGACCCATTCCAGGAGCACGAGCACGTTGCTCTATACCTAGACTACCCAGGGACCCGATCCTGAGTCACGGCGTTCGAGCCACGAGGCCCGACAAGCGCCCACTGGCACGCACGCACGCGCGCACAGGCCGCGCGACTGTTCACGGTTCGCTGTGTCGTGTAGGCACAACATGGTGTCATGTCAGCGTGTCCTAGCCCTACCCCGGGACCCTAGCTAGCTGCGTGCACGAGCACGAGGCTTCTTGTTGTGTGTGTGGCGCTCAATCGAGCGAGGTACGCACTCTTCGACACGCAAAATCGGTTTTCTGATACGCGTTCTGTGGACACGACACAGACATGATTTAGACTCCGTGAGTACCCGAGCACGTCCCACATGTCGAGGCCAACGTATTTGCCAAGTTTCGTGAGTTATAGTTGTGTCTATTGTATTTTGGGTATCGAGTTGAAAATTGGGCGTTTTGACACTTAATATTTTGAATGAATTTGTGATATTTCGATTTCTCGAGTTTTAACTGATATTTCCTGAGTTTCTATCATCAATGTGAGATTCTGGACACGCGGGAATTGATTGTTGGTTTTTATTTCCTAATATTATATCATTTGTGTATATTCTATCATTTGTGTATATATATATATATATATATATATATATATATATATATATATATATATATATATATATATATATATTTATATATATCAACCTATAAGCTATATGTATATAAATATGTGTTGATGAGTTTCGTAAGAGCTAAACTTATTCTCAGATTTCACATTCCTTTTCCTCATTTTCCCTTTTACCTATTGTGTATATATGTGTGTATATGTAAATGTGTGTGTGTATATATATATATATATATATATATATATATATATATTTTTTTTTTTTTTTACATATATATATATATATATATATATATGTAAATGTGTGTGTATATATATATATATATATATATATATATATATATATATATATATATATATATATATATATATATATATATATATATATATATATATATTTTTTATATATATATATATATATATATATAGTTTTCCTTTCATCAGACTTGTGTATATATGTAATTATATTGTGTATCCATATAGTTGTATCTTAAACATTTTGTTCTCAGATTTGTATCATACACAGCAGTCCCCTTGTCGACACACACACACACACGCACAACCTTCTTCAAGTTATATGTTAGATATATTTATATTTATATGTGTATGTGTATGTGTATGTGTATGTATATATATATATATATATATATATATATATATATATATATATATTATATATATATATATATATATATATATATATATATATATATATATATATATATATATATATATATATATATATATATATATATAATACCTTATGAATGAATGTGTATATGTATCTATATGAATGTTTGGTTGTGATGTAACCATAGGGAGTATTGGGACAGATTAGGATCGACCCAATGAGCCTAGTTAGTCGAGTTGACTGGCAAGTTGACAAAAGTCAACTTTGGGTCAAACTTGTTCCAAATCGACTCAAACGAACTCGGAATGACTTGTAAACTTGTGTGTGACCTAAAAATTAGTAAACGGACTAGTTGACTTAGGGTTGACAAGGTTTGACCAGAGTTGACCAGGTTTGACCAGAGTTGACCAGGTTTGACCAGAGTTGACCAAGGTTGACTTTGACCTTGAAGGACTTAGAAGCATATAGAATTGCATTGTAGCCTTTTCTTATAATATGTTAGACCATGTTGTGACTTGTGGTTACTTTAAATAGGTTTGCATCACTCCAATTCAGTTACACATCCTCATCAGCAGCTCGGATTGTCAGGCGAGTACATTCTCTGACCGTTTTATTCTTGCTTGGATATATTTACTTGTTATAGACTAGTTTACTTGTTGCTGTCACGATATTATCACGGATTAGTACTATATGGATCTCTTCATGCGATGTTATCCCCTCGGATACATCGGGTATGTTGTGCTCATGTACTTTATTATGTGCATCGTCTACTCATTATATTCGTATTTATTCATGTATACTCATGTGACATTCATGTACACTCATGATCATGTGAGCCTTCATGTATAACCCAGTGTGCATGTGGACTAGCTATCCATGTGACACACTACTTTCATGTGCAATAACATAATCTAGATAGATCCTTTTGTACTGATTGGGGCAGGGGGAGTATTTATTTGGTTATGTGATCTACACCATTTTCATGTACAACTCCAAACTAGATTTAAGTCATGTATAACCTAACCTAGTTTACATAACCAGATGGTGCTCTACACCACGTAGTTAGTTCAGTTCTCTTATTATATCATGTATATCTATTTCCATATATCATGCTCTCTTTTACAGTCTTATTTCTTTATCAGCGGTTCATATATATTATTCTATAGCTTGTTTCATATTTTCTTTCATGTTATGAACTGTATGAGAGATATGTATTCGTTCCTATCCTGACTGGACCTATTGAAATATTACAGATGATGAGGATTGCTGCGACACTTACTATAGAGCAGGCCTAGTTGACACAGGTGACCTAGACCCTCAGCAGGATCCAGTAGTCGCTGAGGACTTGCCATGAGTTAGATTAGACTGATATTATTACCTAGTTATGAGACATTGTGATTGTATTGAAAATTTATTATGGTGTGGTTTACACCGGAATTATTATTCATATTGTGTTTCTGTTGAGATTATCTTTCTTCTATTCAATCTTAGTTATTGTGATTGAGTTGTACCATATAAATCATTCTCCAATTGGAGCATGTTCTAGATTGTGTTAGATGTTGGACCTAGGACATCGTTCTACCACCGACACCGCGGCATAGACTGGACGTACCCACGTCTCGTGCCCTTACACCGGGTGCGGGTCATGACAGTCTTATATGGAATAGTTTTTTAGGATTTTTGGGGAAACTTTTGGTCGTTCTAACGTGATTTTGGAAAATCTATTTGAAGGGACTAGAAGAGATTAGGTTGTGGTCGTACCTGAAAGATTAGAACATAAAACGGTATAGAGTCGAGGGAGATATGATGCCCCGAAGGTATCTTCATCGCTGCCCTTGTCGCTGACTGCTGCAGCACCGCGACTTCTGTCGCTACTGTTCACGAGGTTTCGCAGATCGGCGGCAGCCTCGCGGCGGTCTGGTGGTCGCCGGGGTCGCGCGCCTTCATGGGGTGGTCGCCGGCGACGGTTGCAGGCGGTGCGATGCCGCGACTGCTGCCGGCTCACACGCGTACATGTGTGTCTGGCCGCTGTCTTTCATGCGGTGGCGTGCCTGGCCGTGCGAGCGTGTGTGGCGAATAAACGACGGTGGCGAGGCGAAGTCACTGGCGGTGGCAGCCACTGGTGGTGCGCAGTTCTCCTTCTGCCGATGTTGTGGCTTTCATTCGTACAAGGGGCTCGGGTTTTCATTTGATGTAGTTTAGGTTTTATTATATTTGTATAAACGTGTGTGTGTGTGTGTGTGTGTGTGTGTGTGTGTGTGTGTGTGTGTGTGTGTATATATATATATATATATATATATATATATATATATATATATATATATATATATATATATATGGGTATTTATGAATAACTTATGGATATACAAGTGTATCGAAGTAAATATTACTACAAAACTTTATTAATTAAAATATATATTTTATAGACGTAAAGGGCAATAAAAATGTATATACATATATTTATAAAAATATCATTCATACAATATATTTATTTATTAAAATAAACTTTTTATATACATAAAGACTATTACTTGCATACACGTATATATACACAAGCTTTCATATAGCCAAAAATCCCAAAATCTAAAAATAGTATTTTTAGGAAATAATCATCGTATCAACAATTTTAATATCAAATATATATATATATATATATATATATATATATATATGGGTATTTATGAATAACTTATGGATATACAAGTGTATCGAAGTAAATATTACTACAAAACTTTATTAATTAAAATATATATTTATAGACGTAAAGGGCAATAAAAATGTATATACATATATTTATAAAAATATAATTCATACAAATATATTTATTTATTAAAATAAACTTTTTATATACATAAAGACTATTACTTGCATACAAGTATATATACGCAAGCTTTCATATAGCCAAAAATCCCAAAATCTAAAAATAGTATTTTTAGGAAATAATCATCGTGTCAACAATTTTAATATCAATAGCACAAATTTGTAGGAAAATATTTATTAGTTCATTAAAATAAAATATCAGAATATATATAATACAATAAATATACATCTACATGGACATATCTGCCGTATTGTCCATCTACATGGGTTTGGTTTGGCTCAGGTCAAGTCCAGACTAGAATGGTAAAACCAGGATTCCTATAAATTAAAAATTCCTCGTAAATGATAATTAAATCATCTATAGGGGTTAAGTTACAACTTTGACTGGTTTTTCTAGTTGGTACACCGCTATGGTTAGGCCTTCCTTAGCATGGCTAATACACTAATCAAGGCACACGACTACACTATCCGTGCCACAATTCCTAGTCGATAAGCATCTGAAACTTAACCATGACTAGGGCCATATATATATAGTATTAAGCTATTATAAATATAATCATATATATACAAATTTTATTTAAATCTATTTGATGGAACAAGATCCTACAAAAATATTGAGAATAATTCTACTAGGTCATGGCCACCTAGTCATGGCTCTATCAAGCGGGGTTGGCTAGGTTAGGGTCCAAATATATTTTCTATTCAAAATAGAATCTGAAAATTACGCAATGAGTCTCATGTGCCATTCGCAAATAAATAACACATGAGAACTCGATTGAGTGGCACACCCTTGGCATGTGCATCGTAGGCTCAAAATGGGTCAAAACCATTTATTGGGTCAAATGTTTTTGATCTAAGTCGAGTCCCGAACTCAAGTTGGAAGTTAGGTCTAAAATTACGGTAAACAGTTAAATGGCTTAGATTGACCCAAAGTTGTGCGAAGTCAAAAGAATGTTAGGGTACAAATTTGGATGGAAAATGATATATCAAAGTGAAGGTGGACTTGTCTACTTCAAAACTCAAGAAGGTTGATTCTAAGGATTGGCACTTCTTGTGCTCCAAAAACCAAAGCTACAAAAAATACATCTATATCATAATTAATACTAAAATAAGATATAATAAATATACAATCATCTAATCGTATAAAATAAATAATAAAATAATAAAAAATCCCTAAAAATTAGGGTCCTTACAGACCTCCTAGTTTTTAAGGCACCAAGGATGCTATTACATATGATCCATGGCAATAAAGTATAGAGACTTTGTTTGAGGCTTCAAGCATCCCAGCAGCAATTATAGTGGTTTTCGTGAAGCTTCTTCGATTTAACCTAGTCTGAGACTGGTGAGCAACATAGAAGATGTCCCTTTGGCATCCAATCATATGGGCGATATGTAGAACCCTAGGGGGTGAATAGGGTAATAAAATAATTACTGATAATTTAAAGCTATTTTACTGAGAGTAAAAGAGAAAGAGAGAGAGAAAATCAAACACTCGTTGTATCCTGGTCTCCTCCCTAGAGGCAATCCAGTCCCGGAACTCTCTCCGGCTTAAATCTACTTTTTGAGTAAATAGTTACACACGAGTTTGGATTCGAAGACTCGTCAACTTCTATACGTGTTTGGATCCGAAGAACTCGCCAACTTCAACACGAGCTTTAATCTGAAGAACTCGCCAACTTCTACACACGAGTTTTCTTACGAAGGCTCGTCAACTTCAACACAAAGAGAAATGAGGCTTTTGATCTTCTACAACACTTGAAGATCAAAAAATACAACTCTTTAATACTCTATCACTTTTGGGTTCGATGACAAATGAAAGCTTTGGGTAAAGTAGTAATGGTGAGAGCTCTTGGTTGTGGAGAAAATTTATAGCTCAAGTGGTTAGTTTTGAAGGAGAAGACACAATCACTTTTTATAGAGAACCAAGAGAATAAAGCATTTATTGCTCCAGAACTTAGTGCTGACGGAATACCGTCAGTATGGACCGGCATTCCGTCGGCATACCATTCTGAATAGTAACGGTAATAAATCCAGTCGTTGGGAGCATTTAATGCTAGCATCTTGTCCATTCAAAAATCAAAATGTCGAGATCAGAATACCGGCGGTATACCGTCGGTACGCCGACTTTCATCACAGAACATATTTCTGGATCACACACGGTATACCGTCAGTATACGGTAGTCTGCCGTCGGTATACCGAGTTTTATCACAGAACATATTTCTTGCTTAGAAACGGTATACCGTCGGTATACCGTCGGTACGCCAACTTTCGTCACAGAACATATTTCTTACTCAGAAAAGGTATACCGTCGGTACACTGTGGTATACCGTCGGTGTGCCAAATTTTGTCATAGAACATATTTCTTGTTCAGAAACGGTATACCGTCGGTATACTGCGGTATGCTGTCGGTATGCCATTTCTGTAGACATTGATTTTTGAGTGAAAAGACAGAAGAAAGGTTTATGTTTTGTCATCCACCTTAGGTGTTACATGAAGAATCCTAGACCTGTACAGACTCAAAATCTTGGACCATCTGAGAGCAGTCTTTGATTACACATTGGTCTTCTCTTCAGTCTTGATTTGTAGGAGACTTCATCAGACTTCCATTTGAAGAGCAGCTTTGAATAAAAAGATCTCTTAGCAGGCTTTTAGTGAATATCTATTCGCTAAAATATAGAGAAAACTAAACCACGAAGATGATGTTAATGTTATCAAAATAAATGTGCCAACAACCTCCCCCATTTTGATAATTACCAAAAATCGGAAGATAGCATCTTTTAGGGAAATGACTCCCCCTCAATACGTTTTCTTCCCATTTGTCACTTAATCAAAGATGGTAAAAAAATAGGTAACATGTCAGAGTTGATACAGGAGCGGAAGATATAGCTAAACCATGCATATATTGAATGACAAAGTTAAAGAGTACATGCATATAGGGCGCAAACTAACATAATGCTCCCTATCGGGAGGAAAAGACAACCAACATAAGATCCTCGAAGGATCGCACAAGACGCCGAAAAAAAACACAATAAACAACGACACTACTCCCCGAAGGACTACAAAAGACAAACTGGGAATAGACACCACATATTATTGGACCAAACTTACAGAAGGAGGCCCGAAGCTACTGATCTGCTGGATCATCACCGCCATCACCCGGATTCCCGTGAAAGGCACTAAAAGGATCAATACCATCGGGATACATGAATCCAGAGGCATTAGAGTTAGAGAATCGAGAGCCTTGAAAGTGAGGATCCTGAAGATCGAGATCGAAAAATGCATTGCAATCTTGAAGAGTACGCTGAATGAAGTAGGCTTGGTCAAGAAAGCGGCTCTGAATCAGATTGCCAAGGCCACGGGTATTGGTCCTCATCTGCTCATTCGCCTGAGCCATGCACATATCAAAGTATTGCTGGGTCAGAGGCATGAATAGGGAAGAAGAAGGAGGAACATATGGTGCTGCGGCAGGTGGAGTAGGTTGTGGCTCCTGAGAGGATGAAGCACCAGATACAGAGCGGGATAAGGCCAGGAAGGGAGGAACACCGTCCGACTGGAAAAGAGAGGTCGACTCCCTTAGCCTCAAGAATGAGAGTGATGAACATGTCGTAGTTGAGGGCTTGCCTTCCCGATGAGTGGATGGATAAGAATGCATTCAGCAGAGTTTTAGCGAAGGACCAAGTCTTCTCTGAGAACAAATAGTATATGCAGACCAGAGCATCGTTGGTGATGGCATCATAGTTGCTAGACTTGGGGTACAGGGTGTGGCAAATGATGCGATACAGCTCATAGTAGAATAGCTCCAGCTGCTTGGAGAGGGCAGAAATGGCTGGAGGGTTAGGTCCCTTGCAGATGATGGCATAGAACTCGTCGAAGGATACTTCAGCGGTAGGATAAAGACCGGCCAAAGCCGGGAGTGCATCCCCGCGATTAGGGATCTCAAAAATCTCCGCAATATCGCGGGCAGTATGACAAAAGTCACAGTCATTGACAACAGTCTCAAGAGCATTGTTGGCCAAGTCTGGTACCAGATTGTAGTAGAAGAGTCTGACAACCGCCGGATAGATGGGAACTTGGCGACGAAGAAGAGTGGAAAGGCCAGCGGTCTCAAAGAGAGATAGATGACCGGAGAAGAAGTTTCAGTTGATTGCCTTCCCTTTGTATACGGCATGGTCGGCAAAGTAGTGGAACCAGGCATCGGCAGAAAGATGGGATTTGAAGATCTTTGAATCGTAACCATTGTTAGGAAGGAGCACTGGCGTGAAGGGGTTGGAAGCAGAAGAGGAAGAGCGGGGGCGTTTGGCGTGGGCCATGTAGAGAAGATCTTCAAATCCGGTGGAGAAAAGGAAAATTGTTGTGGAGGAAGAAGAAGAAGAAGAGGAATAAAGGAGTTTAAAGATAGAGAATAGGAGGTGAATAGATGGATAATTAATAGGGGGTTTTGAAAAGAGAGATGAGTGAGGGTTTTAAAAAGGAACACAATAAATGAGAAGTGATGTTTTGAAAGAAGGGAGGAGGTGAAGAGATGTAAGAGAAATAAATGTGTTGTGATATGATGGGTCCTCCAAAAAAATAAGCTAATATGTTGCAGTTCGCCGCAGACGGCATACCGACGGCATATCGGTGGATCTCGACGGTATGCCAATTTTGTTCACAGAACATAATTCTGTAGAAAAATCGATATACCGTCGGTATACCGCTTTGTGCTGTCGGTATGCCGCTTGAGTAAAGAACTAAAACTCAAGATTGATAATGCCTAATTCTTGGCAAAGAAAAACAAAACGATCCTCCGGGAGGGGCTTAGTGAAGATGTCAGCCAATTGATAAGTAGTGTTAATAAAATTAAGATGAATATCCCCCTTTTGTTGATGGTCATAAAAAAAATGGTGTCTAATCTCAATGTGCTTCGTGCGTGAGTGACAAATCGGATTTTTCGTGAGATTTATGGGGCTAGTGTTATCACATTTAATGGAAGTACAAGTAGAAGAAATACCATAATCTATAAGTGTTTGTGACATCCAAAGAATTTGTACACAATAACAACCAGCCGTTATATATTCGACCTCAATGGTGGAAAGAGCAACAGAGTTTTATTTCTTACTAAACCTGGATACCAAAGATTTTTCAAGGAATGGACATGTGCCGCTAGTGCTTTTTCGGTCGATTTTGCATCCGACAAAATCTACATCCGAGTAGCCGATAAGCTCAAAGGATGAAGATTTCGGATACCAAAGACCTTTGTCGATGGTGCCATACCGAAAAATGCGCTTAACAGCACATAAGTGAGATTCTTTTGGATTAGCTTGGTATCGTGCACAAAGATATACACTAAACATAATATCGGGACGGCTAGCAGTTAAATAGAGTAAGCTACCGATCATACCTCGATACTTACGAATGTCGACCGAGATGCCATCTTCATCATTATCAAGTTTTGTAGTTGTTGCCATAGGAGTTCTCATTGATTTGGAACAGTCAAGTTCAAAATATTTGAGAAGATCCTTTGTATATTTAGCTTGATTGATGAAGGTTCCTTTGGGACCTTGCTTGATTTGCAGACCCAAGAAGAAGGATAGTTCTTCCATCATGATCATTTCAAATTCGTCCTGTATTACTTTAGCGAATTCTACACATAGTGCATTGTTAGTGGAACCAAAGATAATATCATCAACATAAATTTGGACTAACAGAAGAGTTCCGTTAAGAGATTTAATAAAAAAGTGTAGTGTCAACTTTAACCTTAGAAAAGTTATGAGAAAGAAGAAAGGAACTGAGGCGCTCATACCAAGCACGAGGAGCTTGTTTGAGGCCATAGAGGGCTTTGTGTAATTTGAAAACATGATGAAAAAATTGGAAATCTTCAAAGCCAGGAGATTGCTTAACATAAACCTCCTCTTTAATAATACCATTCAAGAAAGCACTTTTAACGTCCATTTGAATGAGTTTAAAGTCATTGAAGCAAGCAAAGGCACATAGCATGTGTATGGACTCAAGACGAGCAACCGGAGCATAGGTTTCATCGTACTCAATGTCTTCCTCTTGGTTATAGCCTTGAGAAACCAATTGAGCTTTGTTACGAGTTACGAACCCATCTTCATTAAGTTTATTGCGAAACACTCACTTTGTTCCAATAATGGTGTGGTTGTTAGGTTTAGGGACAAGTTCCCAAACCTTGTTTCGCTTAAATTGATTTAGCTCTTCTTGCATTGCTATCATTCAAAATTCATCATTAAAGGCATCATTAATATTTTTAGGCTCTATTTGAGAAATGAAAGCCACATTGGCACATAGATCACGAGTGGAGGATCTAGTGCTAGCACGTGAAGAAGGATCACCAATGATAAGCTCCTTGGGATGATGTAGGACAAATCTCTATTCCTTTGGGAAGTCCTCGTGAGGAATCTTTAATGGTGGAGAATCTTCGACTGGAGGGGTCACTACTCCATTGTTTGATGAAGAGGGACGAGAGTCTCCAATAGAAGAGTTTTCATAACCACAAGAGATGTTATCAACATCATCGGATGGGGAGGATATAGAAGAGTTAAGTTCATCAAAAGAGACATTAATTGACTCTTCGACAACAAGACTTCTTTTGTTAAAACACAGAATCCTTTACTATGAATTGAGTAACCAAGGAAAATACCTTCATAGGCTTTTTCTTCATGCCTGGGTTATCTCTGGTATTCAAAATAAAACATTTACATCCAAAAACTTTAAAATACTCAATAGAGGGAATTTTGTCAAACCAAAGCTCATATGGAGTCTTTTTAGAAATAGGTCTAATTAAGACCCTATTTATAACATGACATGCCGTGTTAACGACTTCCGCCCAAAAATATTGGGGGAGCTTATATTGGTTTAACATAACCCGGGCCATATTACCAAGGGTTCTATTCTTTCTTTTCATAACACCATTTTATTGTGGAGTTCGAAGGCAAGCAAAATCATGACCAAAACCATTCTTTTCGCAAAATCTTTTAAAATCGGCATTGTCAAATTCTCCTCTATGATCACTTTTAATTTTGTTTATAGTAATGTCTTTCTCATTTTGAACACGTTTACAAAAAGCAACAAATTCACAAAAAGTTTTACTTTTATTTGCAAGAAAAATAACCCAAGTAAATCTTGAAAAATTATCAACCAAAACAAAAGCATAAAGTTTACCTCCAAGACTAGCTACTCTACTAGGACCAAATAAATCCATATGAATGAGTTGAAGAGGTATAGTAGTGCTTACTGAGTTGATGGATTTGAAGGAAGATTTGGTCAACTTACTCTTCTCACATTCTTCATATATCATGTCCTTTTTGAAGGAAATACTTGGAAGCCCTCTTACAAGCTTCCTAGTGGCAAGTCGGGAAATGGTATCCATGTTGGCATGTCCAAGTCTCATGTGCCATAGCCAACTTTCATCATTTTTTACAACTAGACACCTATCATTGTTAGTACCTTCAACAAGATAAAGGACATAAATATTATTTTCTCTAATACCTTCATACACCATAGATCCACTAGTGCTATCGGTGATGAAGCATTTGTGTTTAACAAACTTAATATCATAGCCATTATCCGTAAGATGACTAATACTAAGAAGGTTGTGCTTGAGATTTGTAAGAAGACAAACATTTTTAATACAAGGATAAGGAGGTGAGCCGATGTTACCATTTCCTATGATGTGGCCTTTGAGATTGTTACCGAAGGAGACGTGACATTCTTTCTTCATCGATAGCGTTGCAAAAAGTAAAGCATCATCGGTCATGTGCCATGAGCAACCGCTATCGAGGATCCACTTGCTTCTAGCATGTGAGGGAGGGTTCACCTACAACAAAAGTTGAAGATGAAGACTTTGGTACCCAAGAGCATTTGGGTCCTTGATTGTTAGTCTTAGGAACCCACTTAAAAAATTTTATATCAACATGTTTTCTCATTTGACAATAATGAGAGGTGTGTCCAAGAAGACCAGAATAGTTGCATATCATAGGTGTTTTAGATTTAGAGGAAAAAGAGTGAGTATCATGAACATGCGGTGTTCTAGTGTGAGGAGTTCTAACAAGAGAGTGAGTATTATGAACATGAGGTGCTCTAGTGTGAGGAGCTCTAACATGAGTGTTATGGTGATAATAATAAAAGGTATGATACAATGTGTTCTTCTTTACAAAGGGTCCCTTTCTTGCGTATACAGTGTTAGAAAAGGATCTATGTGCAGTGTTCTCATACACATGATCATTGTGTTTTGTGTTATGAGGTGTGTGGGTGTGTCTTGTGCGAAACGTGTTCTTATTACTTGTTTCTTACCATGCTCAAGAAGATCATTATACTTAATAGACGTGGCATACTCTTTTTGATTAGCAGTAAGAGTCTTATTCATAGCAAATTCATAAGCATTTCTGAGGAAATGAATCTTAGCGTCCTTTTCTTAATGATGTCTTCAGATTCTACAAGCTTGAGTCTCAAGGACTCTACATCATCAGTGCTAGAGGCTGGAGTTTTTTTCTTTACATCCATAATGATGTTAGAAAGTCTTTCTATTTCTTGTTTGTATGCCTCAACCTCTTTAGACATTTCTTGTACTTATTTCTAACACCTTTGTGTTCCTCGTATAATTCAAGAATGGCATTTTCCAAATCATCAAAAGAGAGAGTGTTCAAAGATAGGTCATCGAGTACCTCATCGGTTGCCATAAGGCAGACATTCGTATTGTCTTTGCATTCTTTGTCGTTGTCTGAATCGCTAGCGTCACTTTCACACCAAATACTGGTGTTGGCAGATTTTCTGGAGGATGAGCTTCCTTTGTTGGACTTCTCGTATTTGCTGGAGTCCTTTATGGTCATGGGACAATCACTCTTGATGTGTCCGGTTCTCTTGCATTGGTAGCAAGCAGGCTCTTCATCATTGTCCCGTCTAAATCGGTTGGTTTTGTTGAACTTGAGGAACTTTCGGAAGTGCTTGGCAGTGAGAGCTATTTCTTCATCATCATCTGAATCATCATCGTCGGAGCTATCCTTTGAGTAGGACTTCGTAACCATGAGGGCCAGGGGCTTGTCCTTTTCTTTCGCCTTCACCTTCTCTTTTTCTTTCATGGAAGATTCCTCTTGGTCCTTCATGTCAAGTTCATGGGTCATAAGCTTTCCTATGAGGGTTTTAAGGTTCATAGTAGTCAAGTCGTTCCCTTCAATGATAGTGGTAGCTTTAGGATTCCATCCTTTGGTTAGCCCTCTGAGGATCTTTCTGATCTTTTCATGAGTAGGGTATTCCTTACCAAAAGAAGAAAGAGGGTTAATGATATCACCAAAACGAGTGAACATATAAGTAATAGACTCATCTTGTTGCATTTTAAAATATTCATATTCTTGAGTGAGTCTGCTAATCTTTGACTCCTTTACTTGAGATGTTCCCTCGTGAGTGACTTCTAGCAATTTCCAAATATCATTTGAAGACTTACAAGTAGAGATTCTATTGAATTCATTGCTATCGAGAGCACAGTAAAGAGCGTTCATAGCCTTAGCATCTCGACTAGCAAGCTTCTTAGCATTCTCCGTGAGTTTATTCCTAAGGGTGTCAGAAGCAATTTCTTCAATAACTCCGGAAGAAGTAGGAAGACCATTTATCACACAATCCCATAAATCGAAATCAATGGACTTCAGATAAATACTCATCCTAATTTTCGAATAGTTATAGTTGGTTCCATCAAATAGAGGAGGCCTATCTGTAGAGTGTCCCTCATTATGAAATGAGTTGAAACTAGGGTTAGTGGCCATGGATCACTCTCAGGATGTGAGTTCAAACCAAGTGAACAAAGCTCTGATACCAATTGTAGAACCCTAGAGGGGGGTAAATAGGGTAATAAAATAATTACTGATAATTTAAAGCTATTTTACTGAGAGTAAGAGACACAGAGAGAGAGAGAGAGAGAGAGAGAGAGAGAGAGAGAGAGAATTAAACACTCGATGTATCCTTGTCTCCTCCCTAGAGACAATCCAGTCCCGGAACTCTCTCTGGCTTAAATCTACTATTTGAGTAAATATTTACACACGAGTTTGGATCCGAAGACTCGTCAACTTCTACACGAGTTTGGATCCGAAGAACTCGCCAACTT
This sequence comes from Iris pallida, assembly GCA_029216955.1. NCBI lineage: Eukaryota > Viridiplantae > Streptophyta > Magnoliopsida > Asparagales > Iridaceae > Iris > Iris pallida. Next base: position 21,499,230 of record JANAVB010022597.1, on the reverse strand, counting down.
CAACACGAGCTTTAATCCGAAGAACTCGCCGACTTCTACACACGAGTTTTCTTACGAAAGCTTGTCAACTTCAACACAAAGAGAAAGGAGGCTTTTTATCTTCTACAACACTTGAAGATCAAAAAATATAACTCTTTAATACCCTATCACTTTTGGGTTCGATGACAAATGAAAGCTTTGGGTAGAGTAGTAATGGTGAGAGCTCTTGGTTGTTGAAAAAATTTATCACTACAAGAAAAAAGTCCTTTTACAACGTTACAAAAATATCGTAAAAGATCTTTTACAACGTTTAATAGAAGGTTGTTATATCCAGGGTTATAAAAAGGGGGACATCTTCCACAATATTTGTTTGAACGTTGTAAAAATATTGTAGAAATTCTTACCACAATAATTTATAAACATTGTTAAAATTTATAAAATCTAACAAAAAAGTTTCCACGACATTTAGCCAGTATTGTAAAAATATTTTTTTAAACATATTACAAGTGTTGTAAATATAATTTCAACAACGTTCTCCAACTGTGGTAAGAACTATATCTACCACATTCAGTAACCATTGTACATAGATATTATACAACAGTAGAAAAATATTGTAAAAAAAGTTTATACAACTTTTAACAAATGTTGTCTTTAATTTAATCATGTTTGCCAAACATTGTAATATGTATTATATGTTTTAATTATAACATCAAAAATAATTTAAAAGTATTATAAATAAATTTTACAATGTTTAGAAAAGTTGTTATAATGTTTGCTTACAACAGTTTTGAAACGTTGTTGTTTATGTTTCCATTTAAAAAAATAAAATTTATAGATAAAAATATTGATTTCAATTATAATAAAAATACAAATATAAATATAAATATAAATATAAATATAAATATAAATACAAATTCAAATTCAAATTCAAATTCAAATTCAAATTCAAATTCAAATACAAATATTTTAAAAGTAAAATTTTGAACCACAAACTTGCATTCAACTATCAGTTAAACCATAAGCAACGTATCATGTTTAATAACATTTCAACCATTCCATATAACATTTGAAGAGCTAAACCAGTATTGAATCATATCATTTCATCATATAACATTTGAGTAACAAGTTAGTAAAGCACATAATTTCTACAAGAAGTAATATACATTTTAATAACCAGCATTTGAATCATTTACCACAAACCATACAATATTTCAAATTTATTTATCTGACAGGCACTCTTGAGGAAGTTTATCTGTTGCTAGAGGGAGCAAGACAAGGCTCTTTTGAGGAAGTGAGAAGCATGTAGCCAGACCTCATAGGTGAGGAAAAATCCCACTAATTCTGAAAAAGTAAGGAAAGCGAGAAGTAAGTCACTTCATTTGTTGGGCACAAAAAAAGAGTATATGCAACACAAAATCTTAATCACGTATTTATATTTGAAGCTTGTTTATATGGAAGTTCTTAAGGAAGTTAATGAAGATGAATTTTCTTAGTACCTGAATTCCAACATGTATTTGAGGTTAAGTCAAGAGTTCTAGTATTGAGACCCTGGACTACGAGATATAAGTACAAAGATAAATAAGTAGGTTTGAAATAAAAATGCAAGTTTGGATATTTAGTCTTATCACAAAAATGATAGATATATATTCTAACTTTTAGGTAGTAATGACCTTATATATGAATTTTTAAAAAGTGCTACTTGAATATGACTTCATATTGATTGCGTTCTGATGACATGAATGGGCATTTAACTTGAGAAATCCCGTGTTTAGACTGCATGGCAATAGTTCTACTGGATTTTTAAAAAGTGCCACTTGAATAAAGACATTATCAATCATCTGAAACTACGAGTTTCTGGACTATCTTGGATGTTGTCCTTTTTTTCTAAATATGTAGACTTCCAGACGTTCCAACAAGAGGGCTGGTATTACGAGCTTAATGACCCTGACGAAGAAATATCCTATAAAGGTTCCATGAACCATCTCATACTTCTCCTTTATTTGGCCATCCAATGTGTATTCAGGAGGGTTGCAGACAACCTTTATTTTACAAAAGATTAATCTTTTTAAGTTATCAATAGCTTTTGATGTTTTAGAAAGTCCATTTTGTCGTTCTGATTATTATTTGTGGCATTTGGTTACATGTGTTGTTTTTAATGAAATGAAAGGAGTATACTCTCAACCTGATAACATACTGGGTCGGGTATCTCAGCAACCAAGCTCCCGATAACTACCATTCTGAAAATACTTGTATCTTTGTGTGCAAAGGGTGTCCAACTCAATTGTTCAGTATTTTATTCTTCTAATGTATTTTTACGCATGATGTTATGTTCTCATTGGCATTAGGTCCAATGGACGGTATTAACTGAAATGACCAGTCAGATTGTCATACCGAGTTTCATTCTATATAAATCAAGTTATTGAGGTCAAAAGCTAGATAATTCAAGATATTCACACGTTTGATGGCATCATTCAGTCTCTAATTGTTAATATACACATGTTGGCATTATATATATATATATATATATATATATATATATATATATATATATATTTTTTTTTTTTTTTTTTTTTTTTGATATATATATTTTTGATATATTTTTGATATATATATATATATATATATATATATATATATATATATATATATATATATATATATATATATATATAGACCTCTAGCCTAGTGGTTAAGAGAGATGCATGTGGCCCGAGTGGTCAGGAGTTCGATTCCCAGTGGGAGCGATTCCAGAAACAATTTACCTGGTTCCAAAAAAAAAAAAAAAAAAAAAAAAATATATATATATATATATATATATATATATATATATATATATATATATATATATATATATATGCCTAGTGATCCTTCCTGTGCATATGAGGAGCATGGATTATCAAACTTAGCATAGCCACATGAATGCATAAAATATTTGAAGGTGGTTTGTATGCAGATATTATTACCTACAGTATTGTGCTAACATGTTACATCCAGGAGAACAGGCTCTGGTCCCGACTAGAAGGAGTAAGACATTAACGAAGGTTGGATCATCACGACTGAGTTAGCCACGTTCTGTCTATTGAGGATCAAATATGCAGTCTCATCTAGACGGTTATTAATGACCTGCAAGAATAGAACAAAACTTACTAGATCGGAATAAAAAGGGAACCAACTTCATTTACCTAAGTACAAAAGATTATCACAAACACATGAAGAACTTATATCAAGGTTCAAAGTATCGGTATCGGACTATTCCTATGAGTATTGGTATCGGCGATATCGGTAGTATCGGCAGTATCGTATCGGAGTATCGGATTTTTTGGTATCGAAAAACAAATAATTATTAATAAATTATTTACATTTAAAAAAATATATTTTATACATTTAGGCATAATTTTTAAGTACTTTCAGTGTTATTTTTTAGTATTTTTGAAATTAAATGAAATAGTAGTCATCCTTACCGATTGGTTTATATATAATGATTGAATTTCTTCTTTTACATGCTTTTACAACCTTATAATGCTTTAAACCCTTGTTGATTTGTCTTTTCCGTTTATTTTTTTTTGCCGAATTTACCGGAAAAAAGACTCCCAATGTCGGTATCGGTCAGTATCGGGTATCAATCGGTATCGGATAGGGACATGCCAAACTGTATCGGTATCGGCCGATACTTTCAACCATTACTTACATAAGTATAAAAAAAATAAAAATAAAATAAAATACATAAGTGTATACGTTTTACCTGGACAAACTGAGACCTTCTAAGATGAAAAATAAACTGTGGAAATATACAGAGATGTGATGATAAGCTGAATGAGGGAGGAGTTTCTTATAATCTCTGGATATGGAACATAAGGTGAATTAATGATCGATCAAGCCATCCTGTCACCAGCTAAGGGAATAACTGGAGCATGATATGTCCCACAATTTACAAGGTTCAAGGAAGTAGGTTAGGATCTCTTCTGAACAAGTAACCAATTTTGTATGGCAAGTCCATGGAAACAAATCAGTAAAGTTTTTGGGTATAGTCAAAATAGCCACAAAAATATCAAAAAAAATTGTGATTAACTTGTAGACAAATAATTCACTGCACGTATGCATAAATAAATCGTCAATTCGTAAATAAATCAAGAATTGTTCAATGTCGTTAACAAATCAAATTTATCAAGAGTTGTTCCTTATTTGTGAAAATAAATTGTGAATTATTTCTTAATTTCATGACATAAAACAACATTTTGGAAACAGTAACCCTAAAAACAAAGAAACCATTAACCCTAAAAACAATCATTCTATAACAAAGAAACCATTAACCCTAAAAACAATCATTCTATAACAATAATCCTAATAAATAGTCTGATTTGCTCATATTCATAGTTTGTGTTTAAGATAAGAAGATGTTGGTATTGGCCGATTGCAACCAATAACAAAGAAATCATTAACCCCTAAAAACAATAATTCTATAATAGATTTAAAGAGCAAAAAAATTTAGATAGAGCAGAGAAGCAAACCCGCAGAAAAAATATTAAACAAAAGTAAAAAATACATTAAAAGGGGTTAGATTTTCAAACATATCGGTGCCGGCGGGTAGGATTGTTAGTCCCTTGGCGAACAATCGATGGAAAAACACAATTTCAGAAACTATTGTAAAGACAATGTTTCCAGCAACAACACCCTAAAGAAGGTGATGTTGTATTACGAGAATCTAAAAAGATTATTTCGTAATATTTCTCGAAGGCAACAGAACCGTATAACTTCTAAAGAGAAGCGACGGTATTCTCGAAGGCAACAGAGGAAGAAGATAGCCTGCTGGAGTGAAAGATCACCGGCGCTCAAAGCTATATCCGCCTTACGGACAAGCCTCCAGGAACCAGCAAGTTCGAAGAGAACTTTAGAACGCTGGCCAAAAATGTCGACGACTCCTCGGAATAGCAGCAGCACTTCTCTCTCTCTGGAAATTCTCTGATTATTTTCTGTAACCCTGGAGAGAGGAGATGCTGCTGATATTATAGGCACGAGGTGGGCTTTTCAAATTCTGAACGCACGCCCAGGATTAATGCCAGATCCGAATTTTCTGGATCTGAGCCATTTCCGGATCTGAGCCCACAAGACCCGCGGACGTTACATAATTTGAACGGCCCACTCGACCTGCTCGACCCGCTCGACCCGCTCGACCCGTACGACCCGTACGCTCCGTACGCTCCGTACGCCTCGCACGCCACGTAGGGCCGCGCAGAGGCTCGCGCACGAGCGCAACTAAAGCGCACAATGCGCCTTGCGATGAGCTGTCGTGCTAAGTGCAAAGTGCCATCAAAAAGCCACAATAAGCCTCAAAAGCCCATTAGCCCAAGCCCGAGCCCGAGTCCGAGTCCGAGTCGCTAAGCCCCTTCGGGGCTTAGCTCCAATAGATTTAAATCTATTTTCATTTGGCCAAAAGTTGGTTTCTTATTCTCACCTCTATGTAAAATCCTCCCACATGGCACCCTCCATTGGGCCTCAACCCATGTGCATCTCTCTATTCCTTCATAAGTAATATATAGAGATACATTTTGGTGTGATTTTCCGATGTGGGACTATCTTTTAACAATAGAGTGTTGTGAACACACAACTCATAGAATAAAATACCAATAATCCCCCACATATCTCTATATATATGAGTTAAGCGTTCCACATAATAACTGTCCATTATGCATTAGGATAGATGTCGCTGACGACTTGAATCTTCCCGCATGGGTTGAACAACAGTATGATACAAGAATGGACTACGCCTTGAATTCTGTACCACAGCTGTAATTTTTTCCACTCACATAATGTAGTTATCTGTGCTTCTGGCTGCACTTTAAAGGCCTTGTGCCAGCCTGGATTTCAATGTATGTATTTTGGGCATCTACAAATTTACCCTCAAGAGACGGCCTATTTCTCTTTCCATACATTATAGGTGAGTTCTTTATAAAGAGTCATGGCATGAAGCATTGCGCTCCTTTGCGGTGCTACGCCGCTATGACATGGCTCAACGCCGAGGCTTTACCCCACCTGGGTACCTAATCGTAGTGTCATACTACTGTAGCATGAGGTCACAATCCTCTTTGTAGTGCCAAACTACTCAGCATGAAGCCTTCCGCTTCCGTGCGGTGTTATGCCGCTATGACATGGCTTGCAAAGCCGAGGATTTACCCTTCCTGGTACCTCTTCGTGGTGTCATGCCACTGTAACATGAGGATACTGTCCTCTTTGTAGTGCTGTCTACACCTCTTTATGATTATGCAACATTAGGCTACCTGCCTATATGCGGTGCTACGCCGCCTGTGACTTGGCTAACAAAGCCGAGGCATTACCCCTACCTGGGAACCTCATGGTGGAGTCACCCCACTGTAGCATGGAGTTGTAACACTCCTTTGTGGTTGTTGCGCCACCATACTTCCTGTAAAGCATAACAGACCTTTACTCAGTCTGAGAACTCATTAAGGCATTATGCCATCCTTTCCACAGGATCAATTTTCCGTAGAAAATTCATAGTAGACAACAGTGGTTCTGGGTCCGAAACCTTTACATGTTCCGCAGAACAAGTACCCACTGTTAACTAATATTTTTCCAGTCAATAGTCCTCCCTTGAATCAAAAAATTAGATATCTGGTAGATTTCTCTTTGAACCAATAACATAAAATTTATTGATAGGATTATAATGACACAATATTAGAATGCCTTCAAACCCATCTTCCTTGCTGTGTCCTCGACCAGCTGTCGTTTGAGGCCTTTCGTGAACGGATCCGCCAGGTTCTCCTGACTCCGAACATCGATCACTGCAATGACGTCTCGTTTGATGAGATCGTTCACTGCTCTGTGCTTTAACCGCACAGTCCTTTTCTTTCCGTTAAAGAGTTCATTTGATGCTACTGCTGCTGCCGCCTGGTTGTCACAGTATATCGGGATTGCCGGTATCTGAGCTCCAACCACTGGAAGATCATACATGAGCTCCCGAAGCCACTCTGCTTCATCTGCAGCAGCATCCAATGCAAAGAATTCAGATTCCATGGAGGAGCGAGATAACATTTTCTGCTTCTTCGATTTCCACGATATAGCAGCTCCGCCCAAGGCGAATATGAATCCACCTGTCGAATACTCGCTCTCCACCTCTGAACACCAGCTAGCATCACTGAAGCCTTCCACTACTGACGGATCTCCGCTGTAGTATAGTGCAAATGTCTGAGTCTTTTTTAGATATCTCATAACACGCTTCACAGCGTTCCAGTGTTCAACGCCTGGGTTGCTAGTGAACCGACTCAGCATTCCCACCGCAAAAGCTATGTCAGGCCTTGTGGCAGTTGTAGCGTGCATCAAGCTTCCGATGATGCTAGCGTACTCCAACTGTCTGACGCTTTCCTTCGAATTTGGCTCCAGCTTCTGATCACTCCGGTACGGTGTATCAATTATAGGAAGATCTTGATACCCGTAGCGAGTGAGCATCTTCTCAATATATTGAGATTGTGACAGCGCTATTCCAGTACCTGTCCGGATGATCTTGAGCCCCAAGATTATGTCGGCATCCCCCAAGTCCTTCATACTGAACTTGGTCGAGAGGAATTTCTTTGTCTCTGTGATGCAGTCTAAATCCGTACCTAGGATTAGCATGTCGTCCACGTAAAGACAAACGATTACTCCTCTTCCGTCAGCAAACTTCGTATAGACACACTTGTCTGTTTCACTGACCCTGTAGCCATTTGACCTTATCACTTTGTCAAACTTCTCATGCCACATTTTGGGAGCTTGTTTCAAACCATACAGAGACTTCATCAACTTGCAGACTTTGTCTTCCAGACCTCTGACGACAAAACCTTCTAGTTGTTGTATGTAGATCTCTTCGGTCAGCTCGCCATTAAGGAATGCCGTTTTCACATCTATCTGATGTATCACCAGCTTGTGTATTGCTGCTAGAGCAATTAACAATCTGATGGTTGTCATCCGATCTACTGGAGCATAAGTGTCAAAGTAGTCGATCCCCTGCTTTTGAGCAAACCCCTTGGCCACTAGCCTGGCCTTGAACTTGTCAATGGTTCCATCTGCTTTCATCTTCTTCTTGAAGATCCATTTGCATCCGATGGGTCTTGCTCCTTCTGGCAGGTCAACTAACACCCATGTGTTGTTGGAGGTGATTGAGTCAATCTCGTTGTCTATCGCCTCCTTCCAGAATACAGCATCTCTGGTCTTCATCGCCTCATCATAGGTAAGCGGATCTGCTTCCACATGATAGGTGACGAAGTCATCTCCGAAGTCTTTTGGCCTCCTTACTCGCTTAGTTGACGGCTCAGCGAGTTCTGGTTCAACTGGTGTCTCTTCGACAATAGCTTCTTCTTGGACTACTGGTTCGATAAGAACTTCTGTCTGCTTTGCACTCTCATCATTCTCCGGAAGATCCACGAGAACAATATTTTTGTGCCTTGCAAACTTGTCTTCAAAATATTCAGCATCGCGAGATTCAATGATATGATTTGATTCTATATCAAGGAATCTGCGAGCGTCACTCTTCTCGGCATAACCCAAAAAGATAGCCTTAGTAGTCCTAGTCCCCAGCTTCTGAATCTTCAGATCTGGGAGCTTCACATAAGCCAGACACCCCCACACTCGAATGACATTCAAGTTAGGTCTGACTTTGAACCAGAGTTCATGAGGGGTTATATCCGAAGTTGCATACGGTACTCTATTGAGAATGAAAGTAGCCGTTAATACAGCTTCTCCCCAGAAGCTCTTTGGAAGACCCGCAGTCAACAGCATAGAGTTCATCATCTCTGTCAACGTTTTGTTCTTCCTTTCTGCTACTCCGTTGGATTGAGGAGAGTACGGAGCCGTTGTCTCATTTATGATTCCATGTTCTTTACAGAATGATGAGAAATCATGAGACCGATACTCCCCGCCTCGATCACTCCTTAGCCTTTTGAGTTGTTGTCCAGTTTACCGTTCAGCCTCGGCCCTGAACTCCTTGAACTTCTCGAATGCTTCGTCTTTAGACTTGAGCAAGTAGACAAAAGCATACTTTGAGAAGTCGTCGATGAAAGTAATAAAATACTTCATCCCGGCTTTTGTAGAGAATTGCTTAAAATCACAGATATCTGAGTGAACCAACTCCAGAAGATCTGTGCTTCGATGGACCCTGTGAAAGGGTTTCCTTGTGATCTTCGTCTGAGCACACACTTCACATTTCTCTACCTTACCCCCACACTTGGAGATAAGTCCTAGGCTAGACATTTTGTTAATTCTTTTACAATGAACATGTCCTAGCCTATTATGCCACAACTCAAAAGAATAGTTCAAAGTAGAAATAGCATTAATATCATTTTTCTGGGTTACAACAAGCTGAATTTTGTACATTCCTTCAGTCTGGAAAGCTTTTTCGAAGAATGTACCCTTCTTGGACATCACCATCTGGCCAGCATTGATGTCCATCCTCAAGCCTGCGTTACAAAGAAGGCTCCCAGAGATCAGGTTCTTAGCAATTGCAGGAACATGCTTCACTCCTTGAAGCGTCAGAGTGTTCCCCGATGTGAGTTTCAGCTCCACCGTCCCGATCCCCAGTACTTCAGCTTGTGCCTGGTTTGCCATTAAGACTTTCTCGGAAGTTGGCTCATATGACTCGAACCATTCCTTGTCTGAGCAGACATGACATGTCGCACCAGTGTCTATCCACCAGTCCGAGTCAACTCCCATATTTGCAACCTGTGCTATCATTGCAACCAGATTAGTAACCAAAGAAACCTTACTAGGCTCACCTTTTTCTGGTTCCTTGCAGTCACTTTTGTAGTGGCCCTTCTTGCCACATTTGAAACAAGTCACATGGGACTTGGATTTCTGATTCTTGAATGAAGGACTCTTCACTTTCAGATTAGTGAAGTCCTTCTTCTTCTTATGAGGAGAAGCCGCCTGCTTCCCCTTGTACTCTCTGGTTTGGACCAGATTTGCTTTCGCCAGTTGTTTGGACAGAGAATCCATCTTCTGTTGAGAGCGCATCTCGTCCTCAACATGGATCTCTTGCAGGAGATCTTCCATACATATGTCCAGCTTCTTGCGGTGCATCCTTGCATAGAAGTTGCTCTACCCCGCAGGAAGTTTAGAGACGATTCCTCCAACGACAAACTTGTCGACAAGAGGCATCTTCTCATCATCTAATTTTTGGCGCAGCTTCAGAAACTCCTTTACTTGGGGCAGAATAGCCTTCTCATCTTCGAAGGTCCACTTGTGGTATCTTTCAACCAAGAAGATCTTGGACCGATTCTCGTCATCTTCGTACAATTTCCCCAAGGAGTCCCAAATCTCTTTGGCAGAATTCTTCTTGGAATAAGACTCTGCCAGAGAGTCTTCCATGCTATTGAGAATCAACAGTTTACAGATACTGTTTTCTCTAATCCATTTTGCCTGCTTGGACTTAGCAGCGGCAATAACTTCTGCGGTTCCGGTTGTTGGAACGACCGGTTCTTCCTCATTCAGCACGTGATCAACTTCCACGAGTTGAATATTTAATGTTACTTTCCGTTTCCAGATTTGGAAATGTTCGCCGTCAAATTTCTCCAACTTGTTAAAGTCGGTATTGACGAGCGATGCATGTGAGTTATCCATCTTTTCGATATAGCTTTGAGATTGTTAGTCCCTTGGCGAACAATCGATAGAAAAACACGATTTCAGAAACTATTGTAAAGACAATGTTTCCAGCAACAACACCCTAAAGAAGGTGATGTTGTATTACGAGAATCTAAAAGATTATTTCGTAATATTTCTCGAAGGCAACAGAACCGTATAACTTCTAAAGAGAAGCGACGGTATTCTCGAAGGCAACAGAGGAAGAAGATAGCCTGCTGGGGTGAAAGATCACCGGCGCTTAAAGCTATATCCGCCTTACGGACAAGCCTCCAGGAACCAGCAAGTACGAAGAGAACTTTAGAACGCTGGCCAAAAATGTCGACGACTCCTCGGAATAGCAGCAGCACTTCTCTCTCTCTCTGGAAATTCTCTGATTATTTTCTGTAACCCTGGAGAGAGGAGATGCTGCTGATATTATAGGCACGAGGTGGGCTTTTCAAATTCTGAACGCACGCCCTGGATTAATGCCAGATCCGGATTTTCTGGATCTGAGCCATTTCCGGATCTGAGCCCACAAGACCCGCGGACGTTACATAATTTGAACGGCCCACTCGACCCGCTCGACCCGCACTAAAGCGCACAATGCGCCAGCTGTCGTGCTAAGTGCAAAGTGCCATCAAAAAGCCACAAAAAGCCTCAAAAGCCCATTAGCCCGAGCCCGAGTCCGAGTCCGAGTCCGAGTCCGAGTCCGAGTCGCTAAGCCCCTTCGGGGCTTAGCTCCAATAGATTTAAATCTATTTTCATTTGGCCAAAAGTTGGTTTCTTATTCTCACCTCTATGTAAAATCCTCCCACATGGCACCCTCCATTGGGCCTCAACCTATGTGCATCTCTCTATTCCTTCATAAGTAATATATAGAGATACATATTGGTGTGATTTTTCAATGTGGGACTATCTTTTAACAATAGAGTGTTGTGAACACACAACTCATAGAATAAAATACCAACAAGGATCTCCTCTCCCTGGACGAAGGACTTGATAAGCGGCTGTAAAACAAAAACAAAATATTAGAGAAGAAAATAATTTAAAGAGAGGAGGAAATAAAAAATAGAGAAGAAGAAGAAGAAGAAGAAGAAGAAGAAGTCCGCTGACCTAGATAACCGAGGAGGAGGAGAGGAGGAGAGCAGCCCTTTGACACGTAGAAGGAGAGGAGGAGAACGGCAGTAAACCGATGGAGGGAGAGGAGAAATTTTAGAGGGGGTGGGGGGAAATATTTTAGAGGGGGCGGGGGAGTTCGTTCCTTTTATTAGATGGGAGTAGGAAAAGTTTAGAAGGGGGAAAATATTTTAGAAGGGGGAAAAATATTTGGAGAGAAAAAAGTGGCGCACAACAGAAAAAAAATTATACCTACTTTCTATTTCTGCTGACCAAGTCCAACAAATATTTATACTTATTAAATTATTATCATTTTATTAAATTTATTTAGTAGAAAAATATTTTATTATCAGTGACGGAAAAAGGAGTACCAAATATTTATCTCAAAGCAACTAAAATATTTAGTGCGTTTTTTATTTAATGATAAAAAATTCTAAATAATTTCTCATAAATTTAGAATCACTATAAACCCTAAATAAAATAAAGAAATGAAAGCATGAGTAGCCTCTAATCGAGACAGAGAATAGAAAAGAAGAAAACGTGAGAGAGAATACAGACTAGTTGTATTCGGTTTCTAGATTTGGGTTCGGATTCAGATTCGGATTAGAATTAATACATACATGATCGTTCTCTATATTAAATACGGCTTAGAATGGTTAAACATGTGTTTTCCAAATAGTATATATATTTCACTTATTAATACATAAATTTTTTAAAAATAACTATTGCATATGTTTTCTTCTTATGTAGTTGTTGAAAAAAATTAAAAATAACATGAAAATATAATAATATGTTCAACATTAAAATTATATTTAAACTAACTGCATCGTATTATCTAATTAAACACATACCAAAGATTCAAACAATATAATTAAAATAAATCATAATTTAAATATATTTAAATTATATTTAGAATATTATAATACAAATTAAATCTTTATCTATTTTATAAAATAATATCATAGATTATTTTTATACGTACAATGTACCTAAACTAGATTAGTGTGAGTCTTTTTTTTATACTTTAGGTAAGTTATTGTTTTGCTAGACGAAAAGAGTGATATCATATCTGACAAAATTACAGTATGATCTTTTTCCTACCTTTCAGCTCTTACTAGAGTTTATACAGAATATCGCATGAAGAACAATGATAGCTTTTACTAACATAATATATGTGTACTCATATTTTTTAGTTGCTTCTAAGCCAACTATCATCAATAGGTTTTAATAGTATCAGAGGGAAAGATGCTGGATTGGCAGCTGTCATTTGTTGAAACTACAAGAGGTAGCTACCAATGTCGGACTTTAAATTTTGAGTCCTGAGACAAACTCTAATACCATGTTTGGTATGCAGTATTTTTTTTTATTTCCGAAAAAATTTAGGGGGGGACTCTATTACCATGTTTGTTTGGGCTATGAAAAATTTATTCCCGGGAGTTAAAATTACCCGGGTAAATAGTTTACCCATAAAATATGGGAATCCTATCCATTAAGAATAGGTGGGTATTTTTCTTTTGCCCGGGCAAAAGAAAAATTTGTATGAATTTTTCTCTACTTTTTTTATCATTTTTGAGTTTTTTTGTCTTATTCTGCCCTTTTTTGTTGTTTTTGTCGTTTTTTGTCGCTTTTTTGGTCATTTTTGTCAGTTTTTATCGATTTTTTTTCGCTTTTTGTCATTCTTAGTCCTTTTTGTCGTGTTTTTGATATTTTTTATCGTTTTTTTCTCTTTTTGTCACTATTTTGTCGTTTTTACCGGTTTTTGTCGTTTTTGGCTTTTTTGTCGTTTTTAGTAGTTTTCTTTTTTTTTTGTTATTTTTGTCTCTTTTTTGCCGTTTGTTATCTTTTTTGTTATCTTTTGTCGTTTTTTACCCTTTTTCTCTTTTTACCGGTTTTTGTCCTTTTTTGTCATTTTTGTTGTTTTTTGTTTTTTTGTTTTTTGTCGTTTTTGTTGTTTTGGTCATTTTTTGTATTTTTTTTTGTCGATTTTGTCTTTTTTTTGTCTTTTTAAGTCATTTTTTGTCATTTTTTTTTGTCGTTTTGTTGCTTTTGTCATTTTTGTCTCTCTTTTTTTGTTTGTCGTTTTTCTTCTCTTTTTATCTTTTTTTGTCGATTTTTTACTAGTCTTTTACCTTTTTTGTTGTCTTTTGTCTTTTTGTTGTTATTTAATAGTTTTTTGACATTTTTGTCGTTTTTTTTTTTGTTTTTTTGGTCGCTTTTTGTTGTTTTTTGTTGTCTTTTTTGTCGTTTTTGTAGTTGTTTTTTATGTTGTCTTTTTTGTAAAAAAAAAATTGTCATTTTTGTCGTTTTTTGTTGTCTTTTGTTCTTTTTGTGGTTTTTTTCATTTTTCTATATTTTTTTTGCTTTTCTCATTTTTTTGGTCTTTTTATCGTTTTTGTTGTTTTCTGTCATTTTTGTCGCTGTCGTTATTTTTTGGTCTTTTTTTTTTATCACTTTTTTGTTGTTTTTTGGATTTTTGGATTTTTGGTTTTTTTTTTCGTTTTAGTCTTTTTTTGGCCTTTTTGTCTTTTTCTTTTTTTATATTTTGGTCGGGTTTTTTTTGTTTTTAATCGTTTTTTTTTAATTTTTTTTCCTTTCCTTTTTTGACGTTTTTTTCCTTTTTGGTTTTTTTTTCCTTCATTTTTTTTTCATTTTTTAGTTTATTTTATCATTTTTATTTTTTTCCCGGGATTGTTTATATAGTCACCAAACCAAAACATGGGAATGTAATTTTTCAGAAAATTTAATTCCTTGGAATTTGATTTTCGGGAATATAGAATTCCCGGCTATATAGTGTTCCGCATACGAAATGCCCCATAAAAGTTGTGTCCTCAAAACTTAATGCTCATACAATTTTTTTTTATGGACAACAATAAAATAGTATTATCAACACAAAATTTAAGAAAAAATAATAAACAAATATAAATCCAAAATAATATATTTTATAATAAAATACTAATAAAATTGAAGATATTCCAAGCAAAAAAATTGATGTTCTAAACAAATAAATAACTAATAATATTTCAAATAATTCTTATGAAAATAATAAAAAAATAAAAAATTGTAACTTGTTCTATTGTTCAATTAAATCCAACAGGACAGCGAGAGAGAGAGAGAGGATGTTGACAACGACGGAAGGAAAAAAAAGGGGAGGATTGGCAGCGACTAAACGGTATAAGAAGATTTGGAGCATCATAATGTTAGATCAGCAACAGAAGGGGAGCGGATTTAATTTTGACAGCGACTGCATGAATTTTTTTCTTCATTCTGACTAACTGATTTGTCTTTTGATAATATAATATATGACATTTAAATATTCTAAAATTTTGGGCCTGAGGTACCCGCTCCGACTACGATAACTACCATATTTCAAAATTTTGAGTTGTTTTCAAACAAATTGATAATATTATTTAGTTGATGCACTTATAAGATCTTAAAGGGAACCCAAAAAGTAAATTGAGCAAACTAATAGAACTGAAATCTCCAATCCTTGTATACACTTTATGGGGAGTAAGATATTTGCATAGTAAGTTATACATATGCCGATACCAAAACATAATTCTTGAACCAACATGAGAAAATCAAGATTGGGACCAACAAGAATAATATAAAAACATTAAACAATTATCAATAACAATCAAGGGTGTAAAAGCAAAGTAAGTTGTAAAAACATGTAAATAAAAAAAACTTATTTATCTCGATGATTATGCTTCAAAAGTTCTAATATTTGTTAGATATTTTTAATAATTCATTAATTGAATATATGACACCCCCTAAGCTAAAGCAGCATTTTAAATAGTAAACTAGAGGTGGAGGAGAGCTGATTTTTACAAGACAGAATATTATAACAAGCAAGAAGCGGGGGAAGGAATTGGTGCAAGAAGTTTATATATTAGGTCTGTCTTTCGAAGCCGTGGAAGGGATGGTTTAACATGTGACAGATGATCCATTTAACCATGAACTGCTACCAAGTGAGGTATTGACCTAATAAGACCAACTTTTCGAATAATATTATCCTAGAAATATTTTAAAGATATATTTACAACGTTGTTTATATATTGTAAAAAACACATATTTTACAACATTTTATAAAAGTTGTTAAATATAACCCTTTTATAATGTTTCATAAACATTGCAAAATGATATTACATATACAACGTTTACATAACGTGGTAAAATAAAATTAATTTTACAAAATCAAACAAACATTATGCAATATAAAACAACGTACAACTATTGTTAAACGTTGTTGAATATGACATTTTTACAATATTTTAAATATATTGTTAAAATTAGTAACTTTGGCAACAATAAATAACCGTTGTCAAAATTAATAAATGTTACAATGTTAATAAAACGTTGTTAAAAATAATAATACACAACTTTTGTGAATGACCATTGTAGAAGCCTTAACGTTTGAATGTAAAACGTTGTTTGCACATGTATTTTACAACGTTTTTACAATAAAGGTTGTAGAAGACCCCCATTTTTTACAACATTTTTAGGAAGTGTTGTAGATGGAACGTTGTAAAAGAAGATTTTTCTTGTAGTGTATGGCTCAAGTGGTTAGTCTTGAAGGAGAAGACACAATCATTTTTTATAGAGAACAAAGCATTTAATGCTCCAGAACATAGTGCTGACGAAATACCGTCGGTATGGACTGGCATTCCGTCGGCATACCGTTCTGAATAGTAATGGTAATAAATCTAGCCGTTGGGAGCATTTAAGGCTAGCATCTTGTCCATTCAAAAATCAAAATGTCAAGATCGGAATTCCGGCGGTATGCTGCGGTATACCGTCGGTACGCCGACTTTCGTCACAGAACATATTTCTGGATCACACACGGTATACCGTCGGTATATGGTAGTCTGCCGTCCGTATATTGAGTTTTATCGCAGAACAGATTTCTTGCTCAAAAATGGTATACCGTCGGTATACCGTCGGTACGCCGACTTTCGTCACAGAATATATTTCTTGCTCAGAAACGGTATATCATCGGTACACTGTGGTATACCGTCGGTGTGCCGAATTTCGGCACAGAACATATTTCTTGTTCAGAAACGGTATATCGTCGGTATATTGCGGTATGCCGTCGGTATGCCGTTTCTGTAGACATTGATTTTTGAGTGAAAAGGCATAAGGAAGGCATACATTTTGTCATCCACCTTAGGTGTTACATGAAGAATCCTAGACATGTACAGACTCAAAATCTTGGACCATCTGAGAGCAGTCTTTGATTGCACATTGGTCTTCTCTTCAGTCTTGATTTGTATGAGACTTTATCAGACTTCCTTTTGAAGAGCAACTTTGAATAAAAGGATCTTTTAAGCATGCTTTTACTGAATATCTTTTCGCTAAAATATAGAGAAAACTAAACCACGAAGATGCTGTTAATGTTATCAAAATAAATGTGCCAACACGATATTCAACGAGCACTTCCTGGAGAAGTGTTTCCATTCTACTGCCAGATATGATATCCATTAGCAGATTATTAACCTTAGGTAGCAAACAAGGTAATAGAGGTGTATGCGTTCGAGTTTTGTTGACTGGGCATGTCACTACCACTTTTCCAAAAAGGGTAAATTTGTCATTTCATATTTATATTATATTTGTGTATATTCAAAAAAATTGTTAGTTATTACGGTTAGTGGTTTGCCTGATTGTTATACCACTGTTAGTGAACCGGTTCACCTAGACACTTGACTAGAGCCAACAATTAGTATGACATGATTCATGAACCAACTTATTTGTTTAGGCCCAATTAGACTCATTACTCAGGACCAATTAGCTAGAATAGAGATTAGACTATTACCGAAATAGGCTCAAACTCTTTCAGACAATTAATTAGTTACATGACAACAATTAGAGGACAACTTGGACATTTTGGATTAGCCTTAACCTAGTTTTACATGGCCGGCCAAGAGGGGGCGTTCCATTTCATTCATTTTATTGCATTGCTCCATTTTTTTCCTAATTAGGTGTTCTTCCCATTTAGAACCATTCCTCCACCAATCCCTCTCAAATCTTACTCATTCTCTCATCCATTCCTCTCATTCTCTACACCAGAAGGAGCCTAGGAGCTTGGAGACTAGGAGCACAAGAAAAGAAGTCCATTTGCTAGGAGCTACGTGTCCGTATCGTGTCCATTTGGCTTTCCACTGGAAATCCATCTTCCAATAGGTATACATCTCATTTTGCTCTCTATTTAGACTCTGTTTGTGTTATTGAACCCTTATGAATTCACCAATGGACTAAGACTACCCATAGGAAGAGTTTTGAGACACAAATGACTCTCTATTTGAAAGCTATATTGGTTTTTATGCCATTTTTGGGGAAATTTTGAGAATGGTACACCAAGTATTTGTCATTAAGTTCGTTAGGCCTATTTAGTGTAGATTTGGTTGAGTATATATATTTGTGTCCACAAATGGATACATGTAGGTCGTGTCATGATAGGGTAGGAAATGGGATCAATTTGGGGTCTTTGCCTCCAACAATCATGATACACGTGTCACATTCTCCACAACACATTGTTATAGCCATTTATTGTGCTAATTAGACTCTAATTAATATATTAGATATGATCATGATGATTTACTGGTGTTTGGGAATGATTTATGTGTGTATCAAAAGAATATCACATGAGTATCATGGTGTGATACTCATCTGTGGCTTGAGGCACACCAAGTGTTTCTTGCTACGCTTAGTATGGGCCTATTTAGAGAGTGTGTAATTATATATAGGGTGCACATATGTGCACTAATTGAGACCATAGTTGGGAGGGTGTGTTCATGAGGCTAGCTATAGGTACCTACATATATAGTATAAAGTGTCATGTGAATGGTATATATGCATATTTTTTCCCCTGTGTGTGTGTGTGTGTGTGTGTGTGTGTGTGTGTGTGTGGTTGTGTGTGTGTGTATATATATATATATATATATATATATATATATATATATATATATATATATATATATATATAAATTTAAAAAAATAAAAATATATATATATATATATATTTATTTATTATTTTTTTGGACCAACCCCCCGTTTTATTCATGTATAAGGCGCAAAATGCCGAAGCCTATACAAGTAAACGCAAAATCAAAAGACGAACAAAATAAAAGAAACAGGGGGCGAAATCCCGTGTACAGCCCCAAAACTGTCAGTTGAACAAGGAGTGCCAGAACTCCTCCCTGACGTGTTGGCAGGTACGTTTGACTTTGTGGATCTGTCTGAGAACTTCTCTGAGCAGTTGGTTGGAGTTGTATAAATGGCCTTTATATCTGAATTTGTTGCGGTTCTTCCATGTGACCCATATGATGGCGGCTGCAACGATCTAGTGGCCATTAGAGGCATTTCCCCAGGTGGCTAGAAGATCATTGAAGCCCCCAACAGTCTGATCCTGTCTACATCTGCTGGAGAGGGTGGTCAATACCTGCACAGCCAGTTCTCTAGAATACAGAATGTGCTCTGCAGTCTCTGTTTGTTGTTCTGAGCAGCAATAACACGCCGAGGCTAGGCTGAATCCAATGGTGGTGAGCGTGTCGTCAGTAGGTAACTTCTTGTGGAACGCTCTCCAGATCAGAAAAGACCATTTTTTGGGAATACAAGACTACCAGAAAGCTCATGGGATGGGGGATGGCACTCCGATGCCGCGGACGACTCTCCTCGCCGAGGCAAGAGAGAAGGCGCCATCGACCGAGGGGGTCCACCTCAGAGCGTCAGGATCTGACTTGTCCTTTAATTCGCACGCTGCCAGCGCCGCTGTTGACTCATCACCTATCCGCTCCTGAGCCCTCTCCCAATTCCAGTCACCTTCGCTACCCTACAGATCGCGAATAGAGCTGTTGGGAGGAGCCGCCTGAGACTACGGAAGGAGGGCATCTCCGAGCCAACGTTCATGAAATAAGGACGAGGTTCCCGATCCCAGCTGAAGACTGATCAAATGCTCGGCGAAATCCCTTCCGTGAAGGATGAGACGCTAGGATGCAGAGGATCTGTTATTGTAATCAGCTGCAGAAGGATGAGAGTACCGGAAATATCAGGCCTTCATGAACCGAGCCCAGTTAGTACTACCCTCGCGGAACTTCCACCACATCTTCATGGAGCAAACGTCTACGACGTGTTGCAGTCTTCAGAAACCCAGTCCGTCCTCCTCCGTGGGTCTGGTCGTGGAGTCCCAACTGGCCCAATGATGCTTGTCCTTGCCATCACAGTGTCTCCAGAAGAAGTTGGCAAAAAGGTTCTTAATAGAGGTGAGCACCTTTTTAGGGGGAGAACAAGCAGCGATAGTGTAAATGGGGAAGGAAGAGAGAACGTACTGGATCAGGATCATCTTCTCGCTCGACGATAAGGTCGCGTTGTGCCACCCCTCAATTCTTTTTCTAATTTTACCTACCAACCCTTCGAAGATGCCCGCATTGGATCTGCCGTACACCAGCGAGCATCCTAACTAAGTGAATGGTGCATACGTAACTGAGTAGGAAGTGATGTTGGTGAGGATGGAAGAGTGATCCCTGTTGGTCGAGTGGTGAGTATAAATAACACTCTTGTTCGAGTTGACACGCTGATCGGAGCATCTTGTATATCTCTCCAATATTTAGTGGACCACTTCCACAGACCCAACATCTCCAGAGAAGAATATGAGGATGTCGTCTACATTAGCCAGGTGGGTGATGATCGAACAACCAGTGGTGGTATGGTAGTGCGGGAAACGGGGAGTCCCAACCATTTTGTTGAGATTTCTACTGAGTGCTTCAGCAGCAACGATGAAGATGGTGGATGATAATGGGTCTTTCTGCCTGACACCTCTGCTAGATTTGAAGAAACCTTCTGCTTGCCCGTTGATAACAGTGGAGAACCAGGAATTGCTGATGGATCTGTAAACGATGTCAATCCAAGTATCGGAAAACCCGAAAACCCTGAACACCCATATCATGAATTGCCCGTCAAGCCTATCGTAAGCTTTCTCCATATCCAGCTTGATGGCGATGTTTCCTCCCCTGGCCGGGAATTTTATGCAGGTGATCATTTCCTGATCTAGAAGGATGTTGTCTGAGATGTTACGACCACGAACAAAGCCGCTTTGCTTCTCAGAGATGATCTTGGGGAGAAGCCCGGACATGCGGTTGGTAATGATCTTTGAGATAATTTTGTTGGTAAAGGTGCACAAGCTCAGAGGATGAAAATCTTTTAATGTCTCCGGGTTGTCCTTCTTTGGAATGAGAATAAGGTTGGCACAAGAAATCGATCTGGGGTACCTCGCTCCTTGGAAGAAAGCGGTGACCGCCTCGTAGATATCCAACTTGATGATGTCCCAACAAGATCTGAAGAAGAAGCCGGTGAAACCATCAGGACCTGGCGTGCTATGTTCATTAAGGGCCCACACTGCGTCTTTGACTTCAAGCTCGGAAGGAGGAATTTGCAGCTGAGTATTGTCACTATCTTCAATCAGACGAGGGATCTCAGCTAGGAATTCCATATCCTTAACAATAGTTTCTTTAGTGAATAGCTGGAAAAAGAAATTAGCGGCAGCAAATTGGATACCCCGTTGATCTTTGAGAATGTGACCAATCTCGTCAGCGATCTAATGGAGGTTGAGTTGCTGTCTGCGTCCTTTGACGCAGGAGTGGAAGTAGCTAGAGTTTTTGTCGCCGTCGATGTCCCAATTCAGTCTAGCTTCCTATTTCCAGAATTCTGTTTCAACTTTCAGCCGGAACTTCAGCAGCGCTCTAGTGAGGTTGAGGGAAGCACGGGCCGCCGGAATCTTTCAGAAGTGAAAAGAATCTCCGCACGGGTAACGTCATCCTCGGTCGGGCGAACGGCCTGGAAGATATCACCGAAAGCATCCTTACTCCAGACAGTAAGAGCTTTTCTTGTGTCTTTCAGCTTGGCCGCCACACGAAGAAGAGGGTCGGGGTCGTAAGGGGAACTCCAGGTGGCTTCTACGGTGTTCTTGAACTGGGGGTGATGGCTCCAAATGTCAAGGAAACGAAAACTTTTCTTGATCTGGTTCGAGTTGCTTCTTATATATATATATATATATATATATATATATATATATATATATATATATAAGAGGGTGTGTATCTATGTTTAGCCAGTGTGTGTATATATATATATATATATATATATATATATATATATATATTCACACACATACATGTCACCACATACACACACTAGCTAAACATAGATACACACCCTCTTATATATATATATATATATATATATATATATATATAGAGAGAGAGAGAGAGAGGAGTGCTTTAGAACCAACCGGTTGGTTTTATATTATGAAACCAACCTATGTTATACGGATTGGAATTACATGGTTGAGAATAAATGACTTAAAAATATGGTGGGGTCTACACCTTTTAATCCCAACCACTAAATTCCAATCCATAAAACATAGGGTGGTTCTATAATACAAAACCAGTCAGCTGGTTTTGGAGCATATATATATATATATATATATATATATATATATATATATATATATATATATATATATATATATGTAGAAGCATAAAAAAATTTTAGCAAATGAAGCCCCATGCGCCCAAGTCAGTGTAGCTCCATGCGCCCAAGTCAGTGTAGCTCCATGCGCCCAAGTCAGTTAAGCTCCATGCGTCCAAGTCAGTGAACCTTCATGCGCCCAAGACAAGCCACACCGAAAGGAGGGCGCATAGCCTGAGACATGGCCACGTCAGTCTCCACGAGCAGTCGTGCATCGAAGCATGCGGCCACGTCGACACCATGACCAACCCACGATCTCGTAACCTGTATGCGCCTACATCCTATGCACCCAAAGCAGGACTATGCGCCCACATAAAAACCAGCGTGCTTCTTCATGTGGGCGCATAACATCATTCCAGCTCAAGAACGACTATAAAAGGGGGGCCTCATCCCTCTTCAAAATACAGAACGGAGAGCATTTTCAAGAGCTAAATTGCTGTACTTCTTGCCAGTGAGCCGAGAGTTAGCAATTTTCTTAGATTTTCTCCCACTTTTGTAATCGGATTATCAACGGAGTAAAGGAGCAACTGCCGCTCGATCTCCATCGTCCCATTCCCCAGAATTCTTTTTTGTACTCGGGGATCCTCAGCACAGGATCTCTCAGGCGTACTCGATTTATGGTGCCTTGCGCCAATAAAAGAAAAGACAGCATTTTTTTTGTGTCCACAAAAATGGCGATTCTGCTCGGGACTACCTTTTCCTCTGACGAGAAGGTGGTGACGTAATCCGATACCGACAAAGTGGAGAGTACTCAGAAGATGCTGATCGTAAAGTTCGATCAGCAGGCAATCGAAGAGATGCTCTCGAGGGACGGCTCTACTCCCTCAAAATCAGCGAAGCCAAACAAGTCTCGCAAGACTTGGCTTCCGAAGGCTAGCTATGCATATCCTGCTAGTGTCATAACAGATGTGCAGCTGGAGGACTCTGTCACATGGGCACATGACTCTGCCATAGAAGTTCTCCAATTGGAGAAGGCTCACATCGTTCCGGGCTCTACTAGCCCAGTGACTTCTTCCCTGCACAACCAACAACAGGGTGTTCAACACCCGAGACTTGGTAAAGAAAAACACTACGATGCCAAAATCGGGGTGTACGACACTCTGGCCGAACCCGACGAGGCTCACAAACGAAGGAGGCCAAATTGGAAGAAAACAGCGCTGCTCCACCAGGCATGCGCCCAAGGGAGTGTTTGGGCGCATAGCCCCAACAAGAACACTTCTGTCTTCAATAGGCTGGGCATCCAGAGCCATGCGCCCAAGGCTACGCGCCCAGGCTCTCTGGATCCATACTTTGTGCCCACATCAAGGAGGCTCAGATATGCTGTCAAGGAGCATGCGCCTAAGGCCAGTCTCCAAGGCCTATGCGCCCACAACAAAAAGACCGGCCCCAACACGTATAGCACGGGGCTGTCTTCAAGGACATCACAGAACTTAGGTGTGGGGATTGCCCCTGCACATGAACTAAGTCTGGATGCGCCTACTCTCCTTACGAACCCGCATGCAAAGCTCGGCGATGCATGCAACATGGGTTGTAAGGCAAAACTCCCTTCCGCTGACTTGCGTGACATGATAAATCATTAGCACAAAGCGAGGGAGAACATAACAATTCATAGTGCGCTTCCGTACACCAGTATTGTTATCAACTATTGTTGCTCCAAAGCAACAAGAGTGCCTCAGAGAAAATCCGTGTTTCGACGGCTATACTTCTCTGACGACGAGAAGCCACTATGTGTTTCATCCAACATGGCTTCGTGGGGTCCCCCTTACGGAAGCCCCAATCAAAGACGGTGGACTACGAACCTAGATTTCTCTCTTAGCTCCGAAAGAAGAAGAAGGAGAAGTCTACCAACAGATGGCCAACAGGCTGTCGCATCCGAAAGAGTCTATATGGGCACTCGATCAAAGGCAAGACTCCGTATGGACGATGAAGATTCCCAAGCCGGGGGTAGCGTTTCCTCAGAATCTGAAGTAGATGACCCTCACACTGGGGGTAGCCTTCCAGAGGACGATGATCCCTCCGAATCCGATGGCGACTATCTACCTCCTCTACCTGAAGATGAAGGACTTATCCACTCGAAGACAGACAATATCAGCACCAGTTGTACTGCTTCCTCTGTTCATCCTCCATGCTATCTACATACATGACAGACGGAGAAAGACCTGAAGAAGCCAGTGATCAGACTAGCAAACGGCTAGAGGGTCTCGAAACAACATTCGCCAAGATCACTGATATGCTTACCAGTATCATGGCAGTTCAAGCTGCTGGGGTTGTTCCTCCACCTCAAAAAAATGCCTCGGCCCACGTTAGTCCGGCTCACAGCAACAACCCTCCTTCACTACAAAAGGAGTATAATTCCGTTGCGCCTCCTCCAAATCTTGCAAATGCCGGGGGTGGACCTTCGCCAATAATACCTGACAACCGTTCAGCAACCGTTTCCCAATACCTGCTCAATCAACAGGATGCAATTGATTTCCTGGTTGCTCGTCTCAACACCATCTCACATAAAGACGAGCTTCAGAAGATGAAGATATTTTAACCGTATCCTCCTGAATGGGAGAACGCTACTTGCCCTCCTAACTACAAGCCGCTGACGCTGAACTCATTTGACGGTTTGACTTCTCCTCGTCAACACATGACGTACTTCAACACGCAGACTTTGCACTTGCCCAGAGATGATCCTTTCCTGTCGAAGCTGTTTATTAGCACCTTATAGGGGGTAGCCTTCGAATGGTTCTGTAGTCTTCCTGAGGGGTATATCAATTCATTCAAAGACTTGGAGAGGTTGTTCCCCAACAGGTTTTATGAGAGTGGCATGCATTTTAGTATGTCCACCCTCATCGAGACCAAACAAAGAAGGACTGAGTCTGTCATCGCCTTCATCGAACGCTTCAGGAGGCTAGCACTGAAGATGCCCTTCGGCATACTAGAATCAGAACTTATGGATACTTGTCGACATAACTTCCTTCCTACAGTAAAGTTTTGTCTAGGTATATATTAGTATGATACATGGCCCACTTTCATTGGGGCTGCTGGTGCTGCTGAAAACGATGTTCCTAACTTGGAACTACTGGGTTGAAGACACCCAAATTCGAAGACAATGGCAAGCATCCTCAAACTATCCCTGTTCGTGGAGAAAAAGGGAAAGAAGTCTTGAAAGTCGAAACATCCAGGGCGAACTGCTGAGGCCTCTGTTGCTGGAAGGCCTGGGCCTGAGTCGGCAATGGCCTCGGAGGCTGGTAGTACTGCTGAAGACTGAGCTTGATCTTCTTGCTGTGGCTGGGCTACTAGCTGAGCTCCTTCTGGCTGATCAACAGGAGCGATGCCACTGAAGTAATAACATCAGAAATATTAAGGAAGGACCAGGATAGAACAATGATACAAGCATGTAATCAGGACAAGAATTTTAGGGATCAAGAGGATACGAGCAGAGATCAAGGACGAGTGCTGATTGAGACATCTATTCGGTAAACCCTCACATTTCTTGATTGACAAGACCTGCATGGGCCACCACTTAAACCATGTCACACCCCAGAACCAGAATACTGGAGAGCGAGGGCAGACATAGCCAGCTACGTATAATGAAATGGAATCCATCTCACCATACGGTCACGGCTGTGTAGATATGTGAGGGTTTATCTACAAGCCATCAGTCTCTTAAGGTCATAATTATCCTATTGTCTCAATCTCAACCAACTAATAATAATCACAAGATATCAGATCACCAAATATACAATTGTAAGGCATCCCAAACATTACATATCCAGATGATCATGAAGCTAGTCGTACAAAATGTAAGGACTAGCAAGAGTTAAGTCATATATGATCAACCTCGAGTTGCCAATCATGATTACAGCCCGTAGGCAGACAGAAGTAAAGTGCATCGAGCTAATAAGTGCTCGTCGGCTAAACGCCTCAAAATAATAATTTTTACAATAAAACAGGAGAGCCAAAAATAACCCACTCGTTGCCCTGGTTACGCCTGGTGGTCACCATCGGGCTGGAAGACAGGTAGATCCTCTGGAGCTGCTCTGGTATCTGGCCACACAAAACTAGCTGGGTCAGACCCGAGAAAGAGCAAGTGCCACAAAGGAGGCTTCACTTAAGAGCTAAAACCAGCAATTAGCACAAGAGTATAATTACATATAAAAAGGCAGTAGTTTAAGAAAAAGTATGATGGGTAATTATAAAAGACAATCTTGTATAGTATCACTAGAAGACAGGACATATGGAAAAGCATGACAGGATGATATACGATGAGATAACCATGGGATTATTCAGATAGCCAGGTTACAACCCGTAAACCAAACAAGGACCGGGGTTGTAACCCTTCGTCTGAACGGAACTTGGTTTTCTCTCACCATTTATCGGCAAGATAAATATAAAAAATCAGGTCAAGTAACAATATTTTACATGATCAAGACAAGGCTAGACTGATTGAACTTCATCCAACATTTTACGGCCAAGCAATAAGTACGGCTTGATACTTTAACTAACTAGGGTTATCACAAGCCTAATTACTAACAAGATGCAATGAGATGTTCCTCCAGCCACAAGCCCTGCAGCTAATCCAAGTTATCCAGGCGATTTGGATTCATTAAACAATTATCAATAATTATATGCCCCACACGACGGTGGGCTGGAAATGTGCCCTACTCGACGGCAGGCTACAAGTCCAAACAATTGCGGCCGGGATAACGAGATTGCCTGTAACTGGGGAAATCTCTCATGACTACTGAATTATTCTAGTTATTAGCCTTAGTAAATTTTAGTGGGTACCCCTGACCGTGGCACTCATGGGTCCCTGTCCTAGACATGATGCAAGACAAGACGGGTTCATTTGTACAAACACAATCGTCCACGGTGTCCAAGCCATTTATTCTTGTCAAGTCGTGTTAGCTGTCGCATCAGCATCAAGTCAAGTCAAGTCAGGTTACAAGTCAGGAGTGCGCCGCCACGGGCCACTATCAAGTTATCAAGTCACAAGGATTAGTTACAAGTTACAAGTTAGGTGTGCATCCCACTGGGTCATTAGCAAGGAGATCAGAGAATACCAGGATCATGATTCACAAAAAAATCCCGAAAACCGTACTAGTCATAACCAATTACTTGTAAATCGTGTTAGGCCGTGTCGAGTCAAGATAGTCGTGCTGTGTTGAACAGATCTCAGGAAAATCCAATCCACAACAGAGAAACCAAGTCGAGAAATAAAACCAATACTACAAAAGTCAATGGGTTAAGCACGCACGCAAGAGAGCAGCGTACGTACAAAAGCACGCACGCAAGAGAGCAGCGTACGCACAAAAGCACGCACGCAGGAGAGCTGCATACGCACAAAAGCACGCACGCAAGAGAGCAGCGTACGCACAAAAGCACGCACGCAAGAGAGCAGCGTACGCACAAAAGCACGCACGCAGGGGAAAACGTACGCTCAGGTCATGCGTACGCTCAAGTCAGGGCACGCTCAAGTCTGCGTACCAAGGCACACTCAAGTCTGCGTACCAAGGCACACTCAAGTCTGCGTATGCAAGAGACACTCAAGTCTGCGTACCAAGGCACACTCAAGTCTGCGTACCAAGGCACACTCAAGTCTGTGTACCATGGCACACTCAAGTCTGCGTACGCAAGAGACACGCTTCCAACAGGAAGCATACTCAAGAGACACGCTTCCAACAAGAAGCGTACCTAAGTCTGCGTACGCTACGCTAAAGAGCACGCGCAGCTCAGTGGCGTAAGCTAAGAAGCTCTGCACACTGCTCACTGTCTTCTCCAAACAGCAAGAACTCCATGGTTGAACCCAAGCTTCAAAAGTTCATAACTTGGCCATCCGAACTCCAAATTCGGATTTCCAAAGTTCCAACTTGGGTGAAATTGAATTCTCTCCCACACAGAAACATCAAAACTCATGAAAATCCAACATAAATAGATCAAAACCATGCAAATCGGAAAATAGAGAAAACTTAGATCTAGAACAATGGAGACTCCAAATCACAAAATGCCAAGTTCTAATGTTGATCACCATGTCCTAATCTAGCAAATGGACAAATAAAATGAGCTCTCTTGTAGAAGCAAGTTGCACTTGCCTATGGGTTGGGAGAGTTGTGTGGAGGAAGAAGAAGAAGAAGAAGAAATTAATGGAGGTTTATGAGGAGAGAGAAAATATTGGTGGAGTTTTAAAGAGGGTGGGATATGGTGGAATGAAGGTGGAGCTTAGGCTAAGGTGGACCAATACACATTAAACCAAACCAAACAAACTCAAACCAATTAAAACCGAGTCATGTCAAAACCCAAAATACGAAAAATATCGAAATTTCACAAGTTGAGAAAAATAAAAATACATGCCAAAATCCAGATACGAGTATAAATACGAAATACGAGAAATACGAAAAAATGAGGGTGACAACTCTATCCACCTTAAAAGAATTCCGTCCTCGGAATTTAATCAAGGAGCTAGAGATTGCCACGACAAGCTACACTAAGCACCAACAACTACACTAAGCAATTCAATCATACAATCATACAATGTAAGCAAGAAAGGGAAAACGTAAGGTATAAGAAAGATATTGTACCTTACGAATCAAACAAGTCGGGATAACGTGATCGGATGTCATCCTCACACTCCCACGTTTGACTCTCCCAAGGAGCGATGAACCCAAGCAACATGAACTAAACTGATAGTCGTGCGCTTGAGGTCTCTCCCCTTGGTCAAACAGGGACACGGGCCTTTCCTCATACGAAAAGGTTGGTACCAATAACCATTTTCGAATGATCTAGGACATGGCTCGGGTCAGGAATATACCGTTGTAATTATGATACATGAAACATGACACGTGTCCCGCATAACAACGGCGGAAAGCAAGACAATAGGATATAGATACCTCTCTGTCGATTCTGGATCTGGGCCTGGGCCAGGGCGAACTGCTGAGGCCTCTGTTGCTGGAAGGCCTGGGCCTGAGTCGGCAATGGCCTCGGAGGCTGGTAGTACGGCTGAAGATCGAGCTTGATCTTCTTGCTGTGGCTGGGCTACTAGCTGAGCTCCTTCTGGCTGATCAACAGGAGCGATGCCACTGAAGTAATAACATCAGAAATATTAAGGAAGGACCAGGATAGAACAATGATACAAGCATGTAATCAGGATAAGAATTTCAGGGATCAAGAGGATACGAGCAGAGATCAAGGACGAGTGCTGATTGAGACATCTATTCGGTAAACTCTCACATTTCTTGATTGACAAGACCTGCATGGGCCACCACTTAAACCATGTCACGCCCCAGAACCAGAATACTGGAGAGCGGGGGCAGACATAGCCAGCTACATATAATGAAATGGAATCCATCTCACCATACGGTCACGGCTGTCGAGATATGTGAGGGTTTATCTACAAGCCATCAGTCTCTTAAGGTCATAATTATCCTATTGTCTCAATCTCAACCAACTAATAATAATCACAAGATATCAGTTCACCAAATATAGAATTGTAAGGCGTCCCAAACATTACATATCCAGATGATCATGAAGCTAGTCGTACAAAATGTAAGGACTAGCAAGAGTTAAGTCATACATGATCAACCTCGAGTTGCCAATCATGATTACAGCCCGTAGGCAGACAGAAGTAAAGTGCATCGAGCTAACAAGTGCTCGTCGGCTAAACGCCTCAAAAGAATAATTTTTACAATAAAGCAGGAGAGCCAAAAATAACCCACTCATTGCCCTGGTTACGCCTGGTGGTCACCATCGGGCTGGAAGACAGGTAGATCCTCTGGAGCTGCTCTGGTATCTGGCCATACAAAACCAGCTGGGTCAGACCGAAGAAAGAGCAAGTGCCACAAAGGAGGCTTCACTTAAGAGCTAAAACCAGCAATTAGCACAAGAGTATAATTACATATAAAAAGGCAGTAGTTTAAGAAAAAGCATGATGGGTAATTATAAAAGACAATCTTGTATAGTATCACTAGAAGACATGTCATATGGAAAAGCATGACAGGATGATATACGATGAGATAACCATGGGATTATTCAGATAGCCAGGTTACAACCCGTAAACCAAACAAGGACCGGGGTTGTAACCCTTCGTCTGAACGAAACTTGGTTTTCTCTCACCATTTATCGGCAAGATAAATATAAAAAATCAGGTCAAGTAACAATCTTGTACATAATCAAGACAAGGCTAGACTGATTGAACTTCATCCAACATTTTACGGCCAAGCAATAAGTACGGCTTGATACTTTAACTAACTAGGGTTATCACAAGCCTAATTACTAACAAGATGCAATGATATGTTCCTCCAGCCACAAGCCCTGCAGCTAATCCAAGTTATCCAGGCGATTTAGATTCATTAAACAATTATCAATAATTATATACCCCATACGACGGTGGGCTGGAAATGTGCCCTACTCGACGGCAGGCTACAAGTCCAAACAATTGCGGCCGGGATAACGGGATTGCCTGTAACTGGGAAAATCTCTCATGACTACTGAATTATTCTAGTTATTAGCCTTAGTAAATTTTAGTGGGTACCCCTGACCGTGGCACTCAGGGGTCCCTGTCCTAGACATGATACAAGACAAGACGGGTTCATTTGTATAAACACAATCGTCCACGGTGTCTAAGCCATTTATTCTTGTCAAGTCGTGTTAGCTGTCGCATCAGCATCAAGTCAAGTCAAGTCAGGTTACAAGTCAGGAGTGCGCCGCCACGGGCCACTATCAAGTTATCAAGTCACAAGGATTAGTTACAAGTTACAAGTTAGGTGTGCATCCCACTGGGTCATTAGCAAGGAGATCAGAGAATACCAGGATCATGATTCACAGAAAAATCTCGAAAACCGTACTAGTCATAACTAATTACTTGTAAATCGTGTTAGGCCGTGTCGAGTCAAGATAGTCGTGCTGTGTTGAACAGATCTCAGAAAAACCCAATCCACAAAAGAGAAACCAAGCCGAGAAATAAAACTAATACTACAAAAGTCAATGGGTTAAGCAAAGGGTCAGGGGGCAGCGTACGCACAAAAGCACGCACGCAAGAGAGCAGCGTACGCACAAAAGCACGCACGCAGGTGAGCTGCATACGCACAAAAGCACGCACGCAAGAGAGCAGCGTACGCACAAAAGCACGCACGCAAGAGAGCAGCGTACGCACAAAAGTACGCACGCAAGAGAGCATCGTACGCACAAAAGTACGCACGCAGGGGAAAACGTACGCTCAGGTCATGCGTACGCTCAAGTCAGGGCACGCTCAAGTCTGCGTACCAAGGCACACCCAAGTCTGCGTACCAAGGCACACTCAAGTCTGCGTACCAAGGCACACTCAAGTCTACGTACCAAGGCACACTCAAGTCTGCGTACCAAGACACACTCAAGTCTGCGTACCAAGGCACACTCAAGTCTGCGTACGCAAGAGACACTCAAGTCTGCGTACCAAGGCACACTCAAGTCTGCGTACCAAGGCACACTCAAGTCTGCGTACCAAGGCACACTCAAGTCTGCGTACGCAAGAGACACGCTTCCAACAGGAAGCGTACTCAAGAGACACGCTTCCAACAGGAAGCGTACCTAAGTCTACGTACGCTACGCTAAAGAGCGCGCACATCTCAGTGGCGTAAGCTAAAAAGCTCTGCACACTGCTCACTGTCTTCTCCAAACAGCAAGAACTCCATGGTTGAACCCAAGCTTCAAAAGTTCATAACTTGGCCATCCGAACTCCAAATTCGGATTTCCAAAGTTCCAACTTGGGTGAAATTGAATTCTCTCCCACACAGAAACATCAAAATGCATGAAAATCCAACATAAATAGATCAAAACCATACAAATCCAAAAATAGAGAAAATTTAGATATAGAACAATGGAGACTCCAAATCACAAAATGTCAAGTTCTAATGTTGATCTCCATGTCCTAATCTAGCAAATGGACAAATAAAATGAGCTCTCTTGTAGAAGCAAGTTGCACTTGCCTATGGGTTGGGAGAGTTGTGTGGAGGAAGAAGAAGAAGAAGAAGAAGAAATTAATGGAGGTTTATGAGGAGGGAGAAAATGTTGGTGGAGTTTTAAAGAGGGTGGGATGTGGTGGAATGAAGGTGGAGCTTAGGCTAAGGTGTACCAATACACATTAAACCAAACCAAACCAACTCAAACCAATTAAAACCAAGTCATGTCAAAACCCAAAATACGAGAAATATCGAAATTTCACAAGTTGAGAAAAATAAAAATACATGCCAAAATCCAGATACGAGTATAAATACGAAATACGAGAAATACGGAAAAATGAGGGTGACACAACAGCTTATCGATAGCCAAGTGATCAACCTCGAAGCTGAAGACAAGGTCGTATTTGCTAACATGATCTTTCTTCAGTTTGGCGACTTTCCTCCTACAAAAGTCCCAGACGGCGTGGTCCCGATCCCCAAGGCAATGATGGAAGTCGTCAACCTACCACCAGCTCGTAACTCGACCTTGGTCCCACTCACAACTGAACGTGGTGAGATCATATGGGTCCACCCGGACCTTGTCCAAGAAGTGACACAGGGGGTAGCACCTCCCAAAGCAAGAAGGGGCAGGAAATTCAAGCCATGCCATATGGTATCCTCCCCCATCTACGAGGTTCTATCTAGCGAGACGCGATTGGGGAAGACTTACTTCCGGACGTACGATCCTGCACAAGGAGAAGTACTACCTCCTCATGCTCTTGCTGCCCCCACAAGCTCAGAAGCCGGTCCATCCAAGCCTCAAACTACGGACAAATCTAAGCAGAAGGAGACGTGGTTTGACAAAGCTTTAAAGGTGCCTGCTCCCGAAGGCATGGATCAGCCCTACAACTTTGACATACTGGCTCAGCTAGCCAATACACCTTCCAGGTTGTCTCTGTTCGATCTATTGCGACTCTCCAAAGAAACACGGAAGGCCATAAGAGAGGTATTACTACACGCTGACTCTTACCTCGCTGAAGTCAAAGCCCCCGCTGAAGACCCTGTCTTCTATCCCCACTGCCACAGTACTATGGAAGTAGTGCCCAACATCACCTTCTCACAGGAGGACATGCTACTCAAGAATAATCGTCATGATAGACCCCTGTACTATACAGGGTATATCGGGGCAATCAAGGTGGACCGCATGCACATCGATCCAGGATCCTCCTTCAGCATCATTTCTAGAAATTTGCTTCAAATTTTGGGAATCCCTCTGCAAAAGCTATCCGCAACCAATACAACTATCATGGCTTTCAATGCTGGTCGAAGCCATCCGCTGGGCAAGATCTGTCTCAAATGCCAGATCGGTGATCTCCGAACGGAGGTTTCCTGCTATGTGATCGATGCCAATGTATCCTACAACGTCTTGTTGGGACGTCCATGGATACACGAGAACATGATCGTTCCTTCCACACTTCACCAATGCTTCAAGTACGTCAACCGTGACGATGTCGTGAAGACGGAGTTCGCCGATGTCGATCCTTTCAAGGGCATCGAAGCTTACTATAGAGATTCGGTACTTTACCAATCTCAACCCCCCAAGGATGACGACAACGAAGCTGACAATGAAGCTGAAGCAAGTCCATCCCCCAATGGTCCCCTGATTATCCGAGTCAAAGGACGTACTACTCCAAAAAGTACTCCGGAGCCTCTCACAATCTGGATGAAAAAGAAGAACCCTGACAAGGTCAAGCCACTGACTATCACTCTCAACAAGACACCCCGGGAGGAACCTACTGATGCTCGTCCCCCCAATCCTGAAGAATTACCCTACGTGGTGAACTCGGCCAAGACTGTGGCTCCCCTTCCAGATGATGATCCTCTCAATGAGTATATCAATACTCATAATAATGTACCTTCGGTGGATAATGTTATCCCTGAAGAAGAACTTGCGTATTTCCTTAGTAAAGGTTTATCTTTGAATTACTCCAATGTCTATCAATCTGTAAACCACTACATAGATACGATATACGCTCTAGAGAACGGCATAGGACCACACCTCTGCATGTCGGTCACAATACCTCACCTGCGAGAAAACGTTTACCCTGAAGATATCCTCTACTTCATCGTTCCAGCCAGAAAGAAAGATGAAGAGCTAATCATCTTCGATCGTATAATTGACGAGAGAAAGTTCATTCCAGACTCTACTTCTTCCAAGCACAACACAGTAGCTGACTATGACTCTGGGAAAATACAACTTTTTCGGTATAGTTGGCAGGCCAAGAACATCATCCAAAACATGGGATATGACATCAAAAGCGACAAAGGGCTAAATTATGGCCGAGGTCGACGGTTGCCAATACGATACTTTGCTCCCCCCGGTAAACCCGAGAACTACTATCAACGAAGCTGTGTTGGTTTGGGCTATGTCTCTCCTCCAACAACTCTCGAAAGATCAGATGATGAAGCAGATCGTTGTTCTCATTCTTCTGATTCCTTCCTCTAGGACTCAGACTCCAGCATCGACGACATGTTCAAAGCAACTCTATCCATCAACATGGTTTCTACCGACCAAATTACAGACGATGACCAATCAATCAAACTCGAACAATAGGCTCAAAAGATGGACACCAGGTGGGAGCTGCACTTCGAACAACGAGAACCACCTACCGAAGACAAAGTCATCCAAGTCAATATAGGAGATGAAGCATCCTTCAAACCAATCTTCATCAACAAAAGCCTATCTGGCGATGAACGCCAATCTCTTATACAGCTTATAAGATAATACATCGACGTCTTCGCATGGAGCTATGAAGACATGCCAGGCTTGGGCCCTAAAGTTGCTATGCATCGCTGAACATTTCTTCTAAAGCTAAGCCAGTGAAACAGCAACAACGACGATTCCGTCCAGATGTCATGGGAGCCATCGAGAATAAAGTCAAGAAGCTCATTGCCGGTGGATTTATTCGCGAGGAACAACACCCAGACTGGGTTGCCAACATCGTTCCAGTCATCAAAAAGAATGGTAAAATTTGAGTCTGTATCGACTACCGTAATTTGAACTCTACATGCCCGAAAGACGAGTTTCCTCTACCGATCACTGACGTAATGATCGACAACACTTACGGCTTCGAATGGAAGTCCTTTATCGATGGGTTCTCAAGATATAACCAGATCAAGATGTTTTTTGACGACGAGAAGCACACATCTTTTCGAACACCGTTGGGGGTATACTGCTATACGGTGATGCCCTTCGGATTGAAGAATGCAGGGGCAACATACCAGCGAGCCATGAACATTTTTTTGTGTGATCATTTACGCAAAACCGTGGAGTGCTACGTAGACGATATCGCAGTCAAAAGTCGTCTCAAGGGCAACCACCTCCAGGACTTGAGAGCGGTGTTCGAACGAATGCGTGCACACCAACTCAAGATGAATCCAACCAAGTCTTTTCTGGGAGCCTCCAGCGACAAGTTCCTTGGTTTCGTCATCACTTCAAAGGGTATACATCTGGACCCGAAGAAAGTGAAGGCTATTCTCGACATACATCCTCCAAGAAACCTCAAAGAGCTACGTGGACTACATGGAAGTCTAGCCTACATCAGACGATTTATTTCGAACCTCTCTGGAAGGTGTCAACCATTCACTCAGCTCATGAAGAAAAGCATATCTTTCGTCTGGACTGAACAATGTCAACGCGCATTCGATGACATCAAGGCGTATCTTACAAGCCCTCCAGTATTGGTAGCTCCAATAATGGGGAAGCCCTTCTTACTATATGTCCGCACTATGGATTATTCCCTTGGTGCCCTCTTAGCTCAGAAGAACGAAGGCGGCCATGAACAAGCAATCTACTACCTCAGCCGCACAATGGTGAGTGCCGAGCACAGATACACACCGGTGGAGAAGGAATGCCTCACACTAGTATTTGCCATCCAGAAGACACGCCACTACGTGTCTGGGCAGACTATCCACATTATATCTAAAGTCAAGCCTCTCAGAATACTCGTGACTAAACCGGGTTCTCTCAATTCCCGTTTAGCTACATGGGTAATGTTGTTGACTCCATATGATATGATCTTCGTTCCTCAGAAGGCAGTAAAAGGCCAAGCATTATCTGATTTCCTAGTAGCTCACCCAGTGCTGGAGTCGTCCAAACTCTACGACGAAATCTCCGACGAAGTGGTAGAGTCTAATACTGCAACTAAAGAAATCCCTATTTGGCAAATGTTCTTTGACGGTGCATCAAGAACAGGACCCAAAGGAAATATCGTGGCTGGAGTAGGTGTCGTGCTCGTGTCACCTGATCATCTGGTTATACACCGTACATATTCTCTCATGGAACAATGCACCAACAACGTGGCCAAATATAATACCCTATTAATCGGCCTGTAACTGGCAAAGCAACTGGGAGTTGACTATCTAGAGGCTTATGGCGATTCCAAGCTAATAGTTAGTCAGGTCCGAGGGGATTATGAAGTTCGCCACGAAGATCTTATCCCCTACCATAGAGCAACAATCGAGCTGGCGTCTACCTTCGCTGGATTCTTCATCGAGCAGGAACCTCGACTACAGAATATAAAAGCAGATGCTCTAGCCGGTCTCGCTGCTTCCTTGACCGTTCCTACCGATACACAGCAGTCGATCACAGTGTCTGGTCGAGAATTATTTTGTATGAAAGATGCCTTGCATATTCATCACAGTTACGCAGGAAAAATAAACGTCGATGCTAAAGACTGGAGATTTTCCTTCATAGACTATGTTGTCTATGGAATCCCCCCTGAGGACCTGAAGGAAGCAGTATCCATCCAAAGGTGATCCCTCAGATTTTACTACGACACAGCTACCAAGATGTTGTACCGACGCTCTTACGACGGGCTACTGTTATGATGCTTATCAGATACAGAAGTCAAGCATGCACTCCAGGAGGCTCATGATGGAGTTTGTGGTGCACATCAACCAGGCCCTAAATTATAAGATCGCCTCAAATGAATGGATTATTACTGACGCACAATGATAGCGGATGCTGTTGAATATACAAAGAAGTGTAGAGCTTGCCAGTTCCACACCGACTTCATTCATCAACCTTCGGAGTTTCTACACCCAACGGCAGCATCTTGGCCATTTTAAGCCTGGGGTATGGATGTCATAGGACCAATCAGCCCGCCATCCTCCAAAGGACATCGGTTCATCCTAGCTATAACCGATTACTTCTCCAAATGGGCGGAAGCTATGCCGTTCACCAAAGTGAAGACGTCAAACGTGATCAGTTTTATCAAACATCACGTCATCTACCGCTTCGGTCTACCTCGCAGGATCATCCATGATAATGGTCCACAGTTCGCAAGCCATGCATTCTATCGGTTCTGCGATAAGAATCGTATCCAGAACATAGCCTGTACTGCCTACAATCTAGCGGCTAACGGGCTAGCAGAAGCCTTCAACAAAATTATCATAAAGCTTCTCAAAAAGTTCGTGTCTTCAAATAAGCGCGATTGGAACGAGAAGCTCAGTGAATGTCTTTGGGCCTATCGCACAACGGTCCGGACTCCAACAGGCAGTATGTCATTCTCTCTGGTTCATAGGAGCGAAGCAGTTCTTCCCCTAGAAATCTAGATTCCTTCTCTTCGGGTAGCCCTAGCCAGCGAGGTGACTACTGAAGAGAGCTACCTTCTGCGACTCCAAGAGCTCGAAGCGCTAGACGAAATACGCTTGTTAGCTCAGCAGCGCATTGAGCTACACCAAGCACGCCTTTCCAGAGCCTTCAATAAAAAAGTGAAGGAAAGGATCTTCGAAGTCGGTGATCTAGTCTTAGCAGTGAGAAGACCAATGGTCATGACACACAAAACAAAAAGGAAATTCCAGCCTAAATGGCAAGGTCCTTTCGTCATAGAATCGGTGTATTCTAACGGTGCGTACCGACTAACCAAGCCCGATGGTGACTTGTTCATGATGTCTATCAATGGCAAGTTCCTGAAGAAATACTATGGGTAACCTCTTTTGTTCACATATACTCAATCATGTAAATGTACAGTGCGATGTTTATATGATTCTAAAAAAAACTATCTAACTATTATTCGTATTTCAAGAGTCTTGAATACGTCCTGGATAATAGGTCCTCTAAATATTTCCCCAGTGGAATCATTTCCGTTTTTGACTCTGTCCAAACTCGGTTTGACGAAAACAAGTCACGTCCCCATTACCTCTCAATTAATTTCTGATAAATATTTCCCCAGTGGAACGATCAAATGTTTTGCCATGTCCACATAACCTCTGAGCAAAGCGTTCATCAAGGATAATCATGTCCATACTACCTCTGAACTACCCACTCCCCCCAATGCTATATATCTTTCTACGTCCATATTACCTCTGGTCAGATATAGAACATCCTCTGCTATTACGTCCATATTACCTCTACTAGCAGCTTCGTTCAACTTATTATCTACATTCGAATCATTCGATATAAAACGGATAATAGGTTCACATCAAAAATTCCCCAGCGGAATACCCACTAGAAATATCCTTGCTACGTCCACATTACCTCTAGCATCGATATTTCACAAAACCACATCCATTTCTGAAAAGATTCTTCATTTTGTACTTAAAACGTCTATCAAAAGACGGAAAAAAGGGTACAGGAGCCGTGACGGCCAAAAAAAATTACAAATCTACGGGATACACACGCGATTGATGCTATCCCTCAGAGCTGCAATCTCGGCCTCATATTTCACAGCAGCTTGACGTCGTACCTCTTCTTTACGAGCGGCTTCATATTCAAAGAGGATCAGACTCTGATGCTCCCCCTCCAACTTTGCCAGCTGCTCTCCTAAACGGGCAGATGCAGTGGCAGTCATGGCAGCCTGGGACAAATAATCCTCCTGTCCAGATGTTGCCGCCCTCAAGTTGGCTTCCAGTTGAGCGATCTCGTTCCTGATCTGCGTAATGTGGTTATGCTTCTCAGTGATCTGCACAGCCAGCCTGTTCTTCGAGGCAGCACGTGCCTCACTTACAGCATTGAACTGGCCATACTGGTCAGCCAGCTCGCCGATCTCCCAAGCCAGGGCATCCTTCCTTACCTGGAAGGTAGCCTTCTCCTCCGCAAGAGCTGTCATCAAAGCCTCGTCCTCTGTGCGGAACAGTAACGTCGGGCTCCGATGTTTGGCATCACAAAACTTGGCCCCTTGACCCTCCAGGTCGTTCAAAACTTTCCTCAGAGTATTGGCCCGCTCCTCATGGCCGGCTATGCTCTCAAGGGCCGCTACCTGACATTCGGCAACAGCCTTCATGGGACCGAAGGCAGTGCTCCGATTCAAGACTCTAGGAAGCTTCACCTTCAGCACCAAGTAGAAAGCTTTGACAACTTCCTGAGCCATCTCCTCGTCTTCGGTGGAGGTCATCGGAGAAGAAGCTTGGAAAGTTTCCTCCGCTTCAGGGAGGAATACCTGACAAGAAGCCAAACTTGACAAGAAAATCCATTCCACCAAAAACCTATCTTGATTATCTCGTGTCACGTCCATATTACCTCTGATACCGATAGTCTTCCAACTTGACGCCTGTACCCAACCCGAGATGAAAGGCACGACGCCAAGATCACAAAACCTATCACGACCTTGTTACCTCTGTTAGGTTTTATTTCAAATCTATTACCCGCACCGCTGGTGTGTCAAAGGGTAATAGGTCCACAAAAGTACTATTCCAATCTATTTGCTCGCATTTCCGGATGCACAAAAGGGCAATAGGTCCAAACAAAAAAAAAGAGAAGGAGACCCCCCAGCGGGATACCCTTTCACAAATACGATATTTTGGCTCTCTAATACAAAGTACCACAGATACCATAAGCAGAGAATGGAGCGAATGTACTTTGTCTATTCAAAATCCATTACATTCACAGGACTACATCTCATAAGCAAAACAAAAGGTTCTTCATCCCTTCATCTGGATAAGAAGTAAAAGATTACATTGATGTCTAAAAGAAGGGAGAATCTGCTACTCATCAGCAACACATAGCTTGGTCAGCTTGGCAGCTCCACGCTTTTGTCGAAAGAGGTCATATTTTACTGTTGAGAAAGCAAACAAGGCTGTTGAACCTTCAAGAAGCTACACGGAGGAGGACAAATATAGCATGCTAAAACATCTACAAATGGTGATCTCCTCTCCTCCATATTGCGGACGTCGTGGGCCTATTTTTTCAAGAGACCATACCTTCAAAACAACATCTCTAATGTTGCTTTTGTCTACTTAAAGAAACGTGAAAGCAGAACTTTCACGGTAATGCCCAACTACCGTCCGACTCTTTGATGTATAAAGGTTCTTTCTACCATCTGAGGAAAATCATTCCAAAACACGAAGAGTCCTGAGCTCTCTGATGTTGGTGTCAAGTGTTGCATCTTCACCATGCCCAGAATCGTCGATACCGGTCCTAGAGAAATTTGCTAGCCAGATCCCTACAGAATATGAAAAGGGGCAGAAAGACAGTCAGACTTAGAAAACCGTAGGAAAAAAACAAGTCCTGAAGACTCCTATGTGCCCAAAGGGCTATGTGTCCAAAGGGATATGCGCCCAAAACAAGACATGTGAGCGCATAACTCTCGAACAGTACGCGGGCGCATAACATGCCACAGTTCAAAGGGCGCATAACATGGCAACACGTGGGCGCATAGCACACCACAGTATTGGCGTATAACTTCTGTGGGCGCATAGTAATGCTCACAGAAGTATGTTGCCCTAGGCACAAGCGCCCAGGCAGAAGAGAAGTCCGAGCGTCGCAAATTAACGCTCGAGAATTCTTATTTTGAAGCATGCCCTCGCCCATAATCAGGTTCTGGATTGCCGAGGACGTTGCCGCAGGAGGAGAGTCACTCGGCGCAGCCCCCTTGCCCTTCGCGGATCTCTTAGCGACCTTGGGAGACATGGTTCTCAAAGAAAGAAGACAAAGAATTTTTCTGAAAAATTTAAAAGAGAAAGGAATAATGAACTTTCTCTCTCCTTCAGGGTCTATTTATAGGCACGGGCCACTTCCTATGCGCCCACCTATTATATGCGCCCATTATGATTGTATGCGCCTACTACAGCCTATGCGCCCACCTGAAGGATCAGCTCTCTGCATACTATGCGACTGTCCCTCGCTGACGTGGACAACGTATAAAGGATGGACCGCTTCAAATTTTGTTCCGATGAATCTGTCAGTTCGGATTTCGAGGAAAGTCTCAACAGTCGTATCTTCCTGACAGGCTGGCCAAACACTATACGCCCAAGGAGAAAGAGCTGTGCTATGCGCCCATTACCTCACGAGAAGACGATCCATGCTTCTTTTAAAGTATTTCAAACTTGTTCAAGTATCGAAAATTTTGAAGGAGGTCTTGTAGAAGCATAAAAAAATTCAGCAAATGAAGCCCCATGCGCCCAAGTCAGTGTAGCTCCATGCGCCCAAGTTAGTGTAGCTCTATACGCCCAAGTCAGTGTTGCTCCATGTGCCCAAGTCAGTGTAGCTCCTTGCGCCCAAGTCAGTGAAGCTCCATACGCCTAAGTCAGTGAAGCTTTATGCGCCCAAGTTAAGCTCCCCCGAAAGGAGTGCGCATAGCCTGAGACATGGCTATGCGCCTAAGCCTGACTCAGTCAAAGCCATGATCAAAATGTGCACCGAAGCACACGACCACGTCAGTCTCCACGAGCAGTCGTGCACCGAAGCATGCGGCCACATCAACACCACGACCAACCTACGATCTCACAGCCTGTCTGCGCCTATATCCTATGCACCCAAAGCAGGACTATGCGCCCACATAAAAACCAGCGTGTTTTCTCATGTGGGCGCATAACATCATTCCAGCTCAAGAACGACTATAAAAGGGGGGCCTCATCCCTCTTCAAAACACAAAATGGAGAGCATTTTCAAAAGCCAAATTGTTGCACTTCTTGCCAGTGAGCCGAGAGTTAGCAATTTTTTTAGGTTTTCTCCCACTTTTGTAATCGAAGTGTCAACGGAGTAAAGGAGCAACTGCCGCTCGATCTCCATCGTCCCATTCCCCAGAATTCTTTTTTGTACTCGGGGATCCTCAGTGCAGGATCTCTCAGGCGTATTCGATTTGTGGTACCTTGCGCCAATAAAAGAAAGGACAGCATTTTTTTCTTCTTTTTTGTGTGTGTCCATAATATTATTTATATATATATATATATATATATATATATATATATATATATATATATATATATATATATATATATAAAAGAAATATGTATATTATATATATATTATATGTGTGTGTATGAGGGTGTGTTTCTATATTTAGCTAGTGTGTGTATGTGGTGACATATATGTGTGTGTGTACTTGTGTACATGTGCAAGTGAGGCTATACATGCATGTAGGTGTAAAGGAAAAAAATCGTGGCAGAGTTGTGTGCGTGTGTTACTCACAAACCAGTGAATGTGTTACCTAGTGCAAGTGAGTGTGTGCGTGTTAAAAAGGGGGAGTAGTGTGTTGTCCTGCACACATGACAGTGGGTAGAGGTATTTGTTTCCCTGTGTGACACAGGAGTGTGAGAGAGAGGTAGGCAGGGATGCACAGGTGAGGTTATAGGGAAATGAAGTCCATATTGCACAGAAAATAGGGAATTGAAGGAGCAGGCAGGGGAGATTAGCCCTGCTGCACAGCAGGATTACGTGGACCTATTTGCACACAGGTAGTGCAGGGCCTGGATTAGCCTGTTTGCACTGAACAGGCATTTGGTGGGGATTTCCCTTGGCTTGGCTTTGTTGGCACGACCTTGCTTGGGCCTAGACTGCAGGTGAAAGGAGAGGCAGGGCCTTGTGCCCTGCACTGAACATGTTAGAGGGGGAATTAGTTCCCAAAAATAGGGTATTCTCTTGCAGCAACACAGGTGTGGGGTGGAGGCTCTGTGCACTGTTCAGTAGGCTACACAAGGAGCAGGCAATACACAGGCCGGTGAGTGAGCTTGTGTTCTAGTGTGTGAGTGAGTTTGTAGTTAGTGTGTGTGTGTGTGACAGTATGGCACTTGTGTGTGTGTGTTACACACACATGTGAGGGGATATGTGTGATAATAGGTAATGTAGTATGAAATTACCTATGTGTATAGGGTATTAAGTGGGGAAAATGAGATAAGGGATTACCTATATGTAATAGAGAGTAGGTAATAG
Source organism: Iris pallida (assembly GCA_029216955.1). NCBI lineage: Eukaryota > Viridiplantae > Streptophyta > Magnoliopsida > Asparagales > Iridaceae > Iris > Iris pallida. The sequence continues at coordinate 21,455,964 of JANAVB010022597.1, read as the reverse complement.
GGTATTACCTAGATGCTAGGTAAGTTAGGTAATGTGTAGAGGAAAAGAGGGTAATGTGTAGGTAATATGGATAAGGGTAATTGTGAGATAGGGTAATAGGAGAGTTACCTATATGTTAGATAACATGTAGATAGTGTAATATCCCATCCCGCTCAGTTCAACTGGAGGAATCGAAATACAACGACGTTTGGACTTTACCAGGCAACGGCTTGCTCGAAGTCCTGCTCGGTCAATGCAACTCCTCGCTCAGGTGGGTGACATCGATGAACTTGCTTCTGCTTGGCCTTCACACTAATGAACTAGATGTTTTCAAACGCATAAATTAGGCTTGATTATAAAAAAGATGAATCCACGTAGCTAAGGAAATAACCCCACCTTAGGTCACATTGAGTTAGAATATGGATAGGTCTAACGGTCGACTTAGAAATGTTACACGATGTGCTTTCAAATTAACACTCGATCCTTCGTCCCGTGGCTTGGGAGAAGGAAAAGTTGGTCTATATTGACACAAGTCTATGAACTTAGCATAGTCATCGGCGCCACACGATATAAATGCTTGGTAAAGCATACACTATCCCACTGTTCAATGCTTGGTAAAGTATTCACTATCCCACCGTCTAATGCTTGGTATAGCATAATTGTCCCATAAGTTTCAATGCACATTTTCACGGTACAAGGCTTGGCATAGCCTTTCCCTGTCCCATAGGTTAAGTTGTATCATATGATTTATGGTAAAGTCGTGACACTGATATGGAACACGGTTGATTCAAGTTGAGTTTGGCAGGAAGGCTATTAAATAGTCATTCCTGAGTTGAGTCAATGATATGGTAACATAGAAATGCTCGTGACCGTGGGTCGTCGAGGCAGTCTCTGGTTTTGGGGGTCTCCAACATAGTTCTAAAAAATATGGTAACACTGGAAGAGTAAAGACTGTGTAAGATGGTAGTTCGAGTCGAGTCTTGCATGGTCATTAGACAACTTGTGCATAAGAGAAAGTTTTCTCGGAGGACAACCTGGGGCCATGGGACTATTCCGACCTTGGAGAAAAATGATATAGCCGAGTTGGGGTTACCACTCAGGTTATTTGGAAACTTTCAACGGGGCTTGCTACTTACGCTAAAACGATCGTCGTCTAACAAAGATATAAGTCCATGATAGCTTGTGGTGCTAGTGACCCTTTTATATAGATGAGTCAACATAATAGTGGTGATCCGGGTGCATGTCTTTGGATTGAGTCGAGTATTGTGTGCATGGTACCAATGAGTCAAGTTAAATGTGTGTACGGTTTGCAACACAATATTGGGTCTAAGATTTGGCTGCAACGGAGACATCATATTTTTGGCACGAGAGGTGGCATCGGGAGTTTGAGTTATTGACACTAAGTTAATAAGTCTTGATTGAGTCAGTTGATGATTGAAATAGGAATGGCCGCGAGGTGGCAATATGGTTAAGTTATATTGAGTTGTGAGGCACGGCCTTGATATTGAAGCACGGATAGAGTTCATGGCACGACCATGTTGATGTGTCTTAAAGTGTGGGTCAAAAGACAAGCACGAGTCGGTACATCGATATTGTTAGCACAAGAATGGTCTAGAGGCACAAAGATAAGTAAGTTATTGGTGCAAGGCACGGTGATAGTCTAGAGACACAAAATAGGCCAGGAGTCTATGTCCTAAAATTGATCCTAAGGCTAAAATAAAAAGATAATCAAAAAAGAATAGTTGCACACACTAAATGAACGTGTTGGTTTTGTATGGGTGGGCGAGGAGCTCACACCAACAGTACGGTTGCGTATGACTACCCAACAGTTTTTATGTACAGATTACAGGTACTTTCTCGTCAAGGCGGAGCTCACTTGGACGCGCTGAGGCTTAGAGTTCCTTAGCATTTTGAGGTGTGCGACCGTATTGAAGACTTCACCTATACGGAATATAATGTATGGACATCGTCTTCTGAAGCATCCACAAGTGGCAGTCTTGAACTTTGGTATTGAGAGATGAGAGACAGCTGAGTGGTTGTAATCAGAAAGAAATTGAACTTGAGCGACTTGTAATCTTGGCTTCGCACCCTTGTAATCTTGTTTGAATATCAATAAAGTGTATCATTTGTACATGTCTTGGTATTATTCAACTTATCTGCTTGGGACTTCTGTGCGATGACCCCGTCGCAAGCTGCTGTAGTCGGCCGTTATGGAACCCACCTTGCATGAGCGCAACCTAGAGGCTCATGCGACATCACGTCTTAGCGAGGACGATTTGTAACACCCAGTTTTCCAGATGAGGGTAATTTTGTAATTATAATTTTTATTTATTGATATTTATTTCACATCATAATTTTTGGTTTTTTTAATCATTTTTAAACTATTTAAAAACTGTTTTAAATCATGACTTGTGATTTTGATGTGCTGCTAGTAAAATCCGAGAGACTGTCTAACCTAGAGCCTAACCAAGTGATTAGGGATATTTATTTATCATTTTTAGCCTAGGGGTAATTTGGTCATTTTAGCTTATTAGAATTATTGGTTAAAATATTGGATTGGGATTCCTAGTTTGGACCTTGACTTATTGAGACTTGTAGACTAGCCTAGAACCTAATCCTAGCTATGGTAACCCTAGTCTAACTTGAGTTAACCCATTTTAGTCATTAGAGATTAGTTTTAGAATGAGAGGATTTGGTTTAGTGAATTTAAGTCATGACTTATGGTTTTACGAAATGACTTATGACTTAATGACTTAATTAATCATGACTTAAGCCCATGGGCCAATTTAGGAAACCCTAACCCTAATTTTGTAACTTATGACCAGCCATAGGAGAGCCCCTCCCTATTTAATGTCATGTTGAGGAGTTCTTGCCTCTTTTAGAGCTTGACCTAGTTTTGAAGAAAATGTATTTTTTCCCTTCCAAAAATTCCCATAAATTCATTTTAATTCTTTTTTAATCCTAGTCTTTTGCATTAGATTCTAATTTATGTATGTTTATTATTTCTGGAGGTTAATCTCAGTTTTGGGTTCATTTGGAGCTTTGGAGTTGGTATTGGAAATCTTTCCATTAGGGCTTTCTTGGAGGATTGACACACATAGGTAAACACCCTTAAACTATGATTTAATCCTATTTTTAGTGCATGATGGCTTAGGAATAGGTGTCCCCTAGCTACTGTAGGAATTTCGTGTCATTTGTATTAGGTTACGTGTCCGTATCGGACACGTATCGAACCTATAGGCTAGGTGTTCGACGAAATGCCGAACCAATTCGATTTGCTATTTTTGCAAATCTACTTGAATAGAATCCTAGATCTAGGTTTGTAGGTTAATTTCTGTGAAGATTGTTTGGTATTTTAGTGTCCTATTGTGTCAGAATTTTGAGTTGGACATGCTGTGCACACACGTACACTGTGTCCTGCATCACGGGGTTGATAACGCCCGACACAGGACACGTGGACACGCTAAATTTTGTGTGAGTGTTGGGGCAGTGACTGTCACCATGCTCCTAAATTTTGGGAGCATTTGGTTGCGTGTGCGAGGAGAAATCCTCCCCGCACTGACCGTGCGGCCTGTCGCTGCGTGCGAAGGGACGCGTCGGATACGCGTGTAGCTCGGACACGACACGCATTGTGGTCACTGTACAGGCAGTCCTAGGGGTAGCCCTACCCCTGGCGCACGTGTATGCAAGGCCATGTGTCACCACGTGGCCTGTGTCGCGTACGAGACACGCGTGCACACATGCACGACACTGTGTTGTACCGTAAACTCGTGTGGGTTTTGGTGTGTGTTGGACACGCTCGTGTCCACTTAGTTGGACACGAACACATTGTATAACACGTGTACACTTGACACAAGTATTACCAACCTTTAATTTGGGTATATTTACATGTTTTCGAATTCAAATATGGAATTTCCCCATGTGGACTGATACATGTTGTTTAGTTTGAATTCCTGAACTTTCAATTCCATTTTAAACTGATTCTAATTAATGATAATTTGTCATATTGGTTATGAACATGTGTATTAGTTCCTACTGGATAGGTTTTACATGATAGATTAGGTTTTATGTTCATTAATGGGATTTTGATATTGAGATTGGACTGTGCTTAAGTGGACTGATACTCTCTATACACCGTTTTGGATTTCTGATATTAAATTCCAGTTCAAACTATTTTGATATTTAATTTTCATGATTTAATCATCTCCACATATGTATTAGACTATTATAAAGTGGGTTATTGACCGGTCCTAGGTTTTGGATTTCGAAAGTGGTTTTGAATGTTGAACTGGTGCTTTTGCACTGTTTTTATTCCCCCTTTCTAAAACCGATTTGATGATTAATTTGTCATGCTAAGATTTAGATATATGTGTGTAAGTTACTGTTAGATGGATTCATGTAATTGGGTTGAGGTTTTGCACTAAAGAAAAGGATTTCGAATGTGGGTTGGGGATGTCCAATGGGACTGGATTGATACACAGTCCTGAGACTTAATTTTGACTTTAAATTCCTATTCTAAACTAATTTGATGTTCAAATTACATGTTAAGTTCAGGTGCACCTTTTAGTTCAACTATTAGCCATGGAAATTCGAATTTGGTACAATGGGATGAATGGTTCCTAATGGATGTTTGGGACATTGAATTAACAGTTTTGAAAATGCCATTTGCCATGTTCCTTTACTGTCATTGCTTATACTTGAGTTGTTCACTATTTTTCCTAGTGTCACACCCACTCTAATGTTCCTATCACACTTAGCTATACATGCACACACACACATTGTTTTCCTATTATACCTCACTGTTCACAATTTCCTTTGTATCACACACACTCTCATGTCACCATACCACACATTATATTCCACTCTACACACACACCCACACTTTATGGTATCACACTCACACCCTCACTCTCACACACACTGTTTTTTCCATATGGACACACACTTGTTTCCTAATGTCACACACACATACATGTACACCTAGGACACAAACACATGTGTCCCTCTCCCTACCACTCTCTCTCTCTTTATATATATATATATATATATATATATCATAATGTGGCCATGCATAAATGAGTGTTAGTATATATAAATTGGATATATTTTATTGTATATATGTGAGAGTAGACTTTATGTAGAAATGTGTGATTAGCCTATGACTTCTAGCCTATGTACATGGCAAGAATGCCCGTGAACATGTGTAGTTGGCTTGTATAGTCTAGATAGTGTGTGTGCTTGCTAGAATAGGCTGGTTAGTCTTAGTGAGACTTGTTTGGCTTAGGCTTGACCTAGTTGACCTAGTTTGACTAGTCTAGTTGACTAGAGTTGACCAAGAGTTGACTTTAGTCCAGTTTGACCCAAACTTCATGTAGATGCATTGTAGAAGTCTGTTATATCATTTTAGACTTATAGTGACTTGTACTGTTCTATAGGAGACAGACACCACTCCTCGGACAGTAGAAACTCTTCAAATACTCATGATACAGGCGAGTACATTCTCTGATCATTTCATATCCTGTTTAGGATTATATTTTCTGCTTTAGATTACTTTACATGATGCTGACACGTTGGAAACACGGACTAGTACTATATGGATCTTGTCATGCAATGTTATCCCCTTAGCGGATACATCGGGTATTTCATGTTTGTGTACTTTATTATGAGCATCGTGTACTCCTTGTGTTCGTGCTTTTCATATACAAATCGTATGAAATCGTGTATACTTATGTGCTCACATGATCTTTGTGTACGACTATACTTCGTGTACAATAACATAACTTGGCTAGATCCTTGTGTATTGATTGGGGCGGGGGAGTAGAAGTGGTTATGTATTCAATCCAGTAGATTACTCGTGTACAACCTCTTTAGATTACTCGTGTACAACATCGTGTCGTTTACATAACCATCTTGTGCTCTGAATCACTAGTCACTATTAGTTCTCTATATACTGTAGCTATTTACTTACAGTCTCTCTCTTTTACATCATGTTGTTCTTTCAGTTTCATGTATCTTACTCTCTAGCATGTTTATATTTTCTAACCTGTTATGATTTGTTGAGATGTACTGTACTTGCTCCTGTCCTGACTGGACCTATTAAAAAAATTACAGTGAATGATGAGGCTTTGGTGTCTACCCATTATGGTGCAGCTTTAGACAACACTTGTGACTTGGACCCACTTGCAGTAGAGGATCTACCACCAGTGGTTTAGACTTCTAGCTTAGACTCTTACCTTGTCTTCTCATTGATACATTATTGTATATACTGGGAGTTATTTTATCTGATGTTTCTGGATATGTATTTATCTTAAACACTTAGACTTTATCTGGATTATTTTCTCTGTGGATTCATTCTGTTCTTATCTATCAATCTGTTATCATGCTCTTCCTTAGATGTGATTGAGGCTGTATTTGTTATGTCACCTCCATTCGGAGTGTATATACTCTACAGATACCTTTATATTGTTAGATGTTTGACCTAGGACAGCGTTCTACCGTCGACACTGCGGCGTAGGCTGGACGTACCCACGTCTCGTATCCTTACTCTAGGGTGCGGATCGTGACACATTTTTAGTGGTGGCCCATGCAGGTCTAGATTAAAATTATGGTGGTATTCGAACTAGAGTATCACTACAGCCTGCAGTAGGATTAGGATATTTTGAAGGTACTCAATCACACTAGAAAAAACTCCTTATCAGATTCCTTTTATCTAAATTTGCTACTTATCGTCTTCCCTTGAATATAAACTTTTTTCTTTTGATTTTTTGCTTCATTCACAGTAATTGCTTCTTGTTTTGATCTGTCTTCATGATGGTTATGGAGACACGATCTCATCGCTCTGGTCCGGGGGATACTATCGAGAGGTCGGCCACCTCTCGTCCTGTTCAGCAGGGCCTCGAGACCGCAGCTCCTGTTGTGCCGACTCAGGTTGGCATTTCTGCTACATTGGAGGTGTACCTCCGTCTGTACAGAGACCTTTTTCTCGTCATTCCCGATTTTTCTCAGCAGCAGCGGTTCATGCAGCAGCAGGTCAGGGGAAACCAGCAAGGTCGAGCTTTCGCCAGGACAGTCGAGGATGCACAGGCTATTAGAGATTTTGCTATAGGTTCCAAATTTTTTTATTCTATTTCTACAATTGCCTCTTATAACTATCTTGAAATTCGATTCCATCTGTTCCTTGTTGACTGATCAATTTTGTTCTGTTGTTCCTGTGTTATGTTTGTTTTTCTTCTGAAAAAAATCATATGGACTAGGTCACCTCAGTTATGGGATCTAGAATCTTCGATAGTCGTGTTAGTTGGCATAGTGAGGACATATAGTCAGATTTTGGACGTATTTCTCTGGTGTGGGAATTTAAGGTTTTCGCTGTCGCATGCAGCAATGCAAAAATTTTAAATACCATGATTCTAGAGGTATGTACCTTAGTCAAGGACTCTGTGATTATTGTAGCCTTATCCACTAGCATGACGAAGACTCTGAGTAACATGATTTTGGACAGACGCATATGATTATCAGATTATATCTTGAGAATGTTTTTAAACATATCATCTCTATCATACCCTTCTGTTGTTTTAAAATTGTATTCCATCAAATAACTTAGGAGTAGGAATATTTAGTTGTAGAGCTTATTCATATGTAGTTCTTTCATAGTATAATGATGTGATGACTTGTAGAGTGTCTGTACCCTGGAGATGATAGTTAGTATTGGTATTAGAATAGTGACCCATTGTAGATGATTTCTCTGTTATTTATAATACCAGCCAGTTTACATATAGGATGTTAGTATGCCTTACAGCCTTGATGATTGTTATTACTTTTCTTACCTTTTTCTAGTAAGGCACCCATGACCAGAGCCTGTCCTTGAGTATAGTTGTAGTTTTACCTAAGACTGAGAGGTCTATATATATAGATAGGTTACAGATGGTATTGGCATATGGGATATGGGTTTGGTTGGTATCTATAGGTCATTGTTGTATAGGATTATTGACATATTGTTAGCCTATATTGGTCCAGTTTCTATTTTAGTTAAGTTCTCTTTGTGTTGAGTTCAGTCATGTTTGATCAACCTTTATAGGCAGTGTGGAGACCCTTCACTAGATACCCTTTTCCCTTGGTTCAGACTTGTACAAGTTGTTCACTACACTCAAATTTCATTACCTACCATGTTGTATCATAGGTTTCACTGGACCATAGTTCAGACCCTAATTATTGACTCACCAATATAACCATCAACCCCTTACCATATTCTGTATATCTGGAGAGTTAGTATCATGCATACTAGAGGACTGCACTCACCACTTGGGACAGTTCACTGTTCTGTCCCAGTACACCTTACAGTATCTGACCCCTTCATTGGAGTGATAGGCATGTGGTAGGGAGTGTGTGTTATTAGACCTTGAGTAGAGTTGAGATGATGAGGGTTAATATATATATAGTTTGCATATATATGTAAAGTATTTTGATTTGGTATATAGCCTATACCTATTTGCAGTATACTACCTATTGCATTCCCTGTACACCAGTTTGGTTCACTTCTTCAGACCACTGTCCTGCATGTAGTTAGTTCAGCCAGATAGAGAGGAGAGGCCAGGTTGATCTAGAGGCATGTTTCAGTCACCATGTAGGTTTCATTTCACTTTGAATTTACAAGTGGACCCAAATGTCCTGTCTTTTAGCTTATAAATTCAGTCTCCTTAGCATCATTCCCTTTTGCCTATATTGATGTTTCAGACCATTCATCCTTAGCCTAATTTCTAAGCACTGTTCAGTTCCTTATGAGTTTAGTCTACTTTAACCCTTTGATGATCAGTTATATGTATATATATATATAGATGATATACTTAGGATATATGTGATGGATTGTTGTTCTTGAGCTTATGTATATGTGGTATTGGGATTTGTGTGTTTAGATTATGGATATTTAGTTATGGGTGACTTGATAGGATTTGGGAAGTTAAGAGTTAGTCTATTATAGAGTTTTTCTTTTGCTAAATTCTAGCTGCCAACACCTAGATAGCTAGCATAGGTAAAATCCTAAGAAGTTGACCAGTTGATGACCAAATGCTTGGATGTTAACAAATTTACTAGTTGTTGACCAGTAGTTGACCATTGTCTATGTTTGACATAGTTGACTGGAGATAAGATTAGAAGCAGATTGTTGTTGTGTTGATGATCATGTTTGATTATTTAGTAACTTGAGACCTTGCTTGTGATTAGGTTAGGGACATAGTTTTTCTGCGGATATCTCCGACTCGTGGTACTGTACGTTTTGGTGGAGGTGGGAAGCTTAGCCCGCGCTTCATCGGACCTTTCATGATCAGCGGGAGGGTCGACGATGTGGCTTATAGGCTAGACTTGCCACCTGCACTAGTGGGTGTCCACAACGTATTCCACGTATCACAGTTGAGACGGTACGTGGTTGACCCTAGCCATGTACTTGATCATTCGAAGATTGAGGTGGGACCTACTCTCAGTTATCCAGGGTAGCCAGTGGAGATTCTGGATCGCCGAGAGAAGGTACTGAGAAACCAGGTGATACCCTTGGTTCGCGTCGCATGGAGGCATCATTCTCCACGAGAGTCTACCTGGGAGCGGAAGGATGAGATGCGCGAGCGATACCCATATCTGTTTGCACCGTGAGGTATGATTATCTATCCTTCTCATCAGTGTAGTTTCGCCTTTTAATTTCGAGGACGAAATTTTTCTAAGGTGGGTAGGATTGTAACACCCTGTTTTCCAAATAAGGGTAATTTTGAAATTTTGTAATTATAATTATTATTTATTGATATTTATTTTACATCATGATTTTTCGTTTTTAATCATTTTTAAACCATTTAAAAACTGTTTTAAATCATGACTTATGATTTTGATGTACTGCTAGTGAAATTCGAGAGACTGTCTGACCTAGAGCCTAACCAAGTGATTAGGGATATATATTTATCATTTTTAGCCTAGGGGTAATTTGGTCATTTTGGCTTATTAGAATTATTGGTTAAAATATTGGATTGGGATTCCTAGTTTGGACCTTGACTTATTGAGACTTGTAGACTAGCCTAGAACCTAACCCTAGCTATGGTAACCCTAGTCTAACTTGAGTTAATCCATTTTAGTCATTAGAGATTAGTTTTAGAATGAGAGGATTTGGTTTAGTGAATTTAAGTCATGACTTATGGTTTTACGAAATGACTTATGACTTATGACTTAATGACTTAATTAATCATGACTTAAGCCTATGGGCCAATTTAGGAAACCCTAACCCTAATTTTGCAACTTATGACCAGCCATAGGAGAGCCCCTCCCTATTTAATGTCATGTTGAGGAGTTCTTGCCTCTTTTAGAGCTTGACCTAGTTTTGAAGAAAAGATATTTTTCCCCTTCCAAAAATCCCCATAAATTCATTTTAATTCCTTTTTAATCCTAGTCTTTTGCATTAGGTTCTAATTTCTGTATGTTTATTATTTATGGAGGTTAATCTCAGTTTTGGGTTCATTTGGAGCTTTGGAGTTGGTATTGGAAATCTTTCCATTGGGGCTTTCTTGGAGGATTGACACACACAGGTAAACACCCTTAAACTATGATTTAATCCTATTTTTAGTGTATGATGGCTTAGGAATAGGTGTCCCCTAGCTACTGTAGAAATTTTGTGTCATTTGTATTAGGTTACGTGTCCGCATCGGACACGTATCGAACCTATAGGCTAGGTGTTCGACGAAATGCCGAACCAATTCGATTTGCTGTTTTTGCAAATCTACTTGAATAGAATCCTATATCTAGGTTTGTAGGTTAATTTCTGTGAAGATTGTTTGGTATTTTAGTGTCCTATTGTGTCAGAATTTTGAGTTGGACACGCTGTGCACACACGTACACTATGTCCTGCATCATGGGGTGGATAACGCCCGACACAGGACACGTGGACACGCCAAATTTTGTGTGAGTGTTGGGGCAGTGACTGTCACCATGCTCCCAAAATTTGGGAGCATTTGGTTGCGTGTGCGAGGAGAAATCCTCCCCGCACTGACCGTGCGGCCTGTCGCTGCGTGCGCAGGGACGCGTCTGATACGCGTGTAGCTCGGACACGACACGCATCGTGGTCACTGTGCAGGCGGCCCTAGGGGTAGCCCTACCCCTGGCACACGTGTACGCAAGGCCATGTGTCACCACGTGGCCTGTGTCGCGTGCGAGACACGCGTGCACACGTGCACGACACTGTGCTGTGCAGTGAACTCGTGTGGGTTTTGGTGTGTGCTGGACACGCTCGTGTCCACTTAGCTGGACACGAACACATTGTATAACACGTGTACACTTGACACAAGTATTACCAACCTTTAATTTGGGTATATTTACATGTTTTCGAATTCAAATATAGAATTTCCCCATGTGGACTGATACGTGTTGTTTAGTTTGAATTCCTGAACTTTCAATTCCATTTTAAATAGATTCTAATTAATGATAATTTGTCATATTGGTTATGAACATGTGTATTAGTTCCGACTGGATAGGTTTTACATGATAGATTAGGTTTTATGTTCATTAATGGGATTTTGATATTGAGATTGGACTGTGCTTAAGTGGACTGATACTCTCTATACACCGTTTTGGATTTCTGATATTAAATTCCGGTTCAAACTGTTTTGATATTTAATTTTCATGATTTAATCATCTCCATATATGTATTAGACTATTATAAAGTGGGTTATTGACCGGTCCTAGGTTTTGGATTTCGAAAGTGGTTTTGAATGTTGAACTGGTGCTTTTGCACTGTCAACTGATACATAGTGCAGTCTTCAATTCTTATTTTTTTATTTCCCCTTTCTAAAACCGATTTGATGATTAATTTGTCATGTTAAGATTTATATATATGTGTGTAAGTTACTGTTAGATGGATTCATGTAATTGGGTTGAGGTTTTGCACTAAAGAAAAGGATTTCGAATGTGGGTTGCGGATGTCCAATGGGACTGGATTGATACACAGTCCTGAGACTTAATTTTGACTTTAAATTCCTATTCTAAACTAATTTGATGTTCAAATTACATGTTAAGTTCAGGTGCACCTTTTAGTTCAACTATTAGCCATGGAAATTCGAATTTGGTACAATGGGATGAATGGTTCCTAATGGATGTTTGGGACATTAAATTAACAGTTTTAAAAATGCCATTTGCCATGTTCCTTTACTGTCATTGTATATACTTGCGTTGTTCACTATTTTTCCTAATGTCACACCCACTCTAATGTTCCTATCACACTTAGCTATACATGCACACACACATTGTTTTCCTATTATACATCACTGTTCACAATTTCCTTTGTATCACACACACTCTCATGTCACCATACCACACACTATAATCCAATCTACACACACACCCACACTTTATGGTATCACACTCACACCCTCACTCTCACACACACTGTTTTTTCCATATGGACACACACTGGTTTCCTAATGTCACACACACATACATGTACACCTAGGACACAAACACATGTGTCCCTCTCCCTACCACTCTATATATATATATATATATATATATATATATATATATATATATATATATATATATATATATATATATTTTATATATATATATATATATATATATATATATATATATATATATATATATATCATAATGTGGCCATGTATAAATGAGTGTTAGTATATATAAATTGGATATATTTTATTGTATATATGTGAGAGTAGACTTTATGTAGAAATGTGTGATTAGCCTATGGCTTCTAGCCTATGTATATGGCAGGAATGCCCGTGAACATGTGTAGTTGGCTTGTATAGCCTAGATAGTGTGTGTGCTTGCTAGAATAGGCTGGTTAGTCTTAGTGAGACTTGTTTGGCTTAGGCTTGACCTAGTTGACCTAGTTTGACTAGTCTAGTTGACTAGAGTTGACCAAGAGTTGACTTTAGTCCAGTTTGACCCAAACTTTATGTAGATGCATTGTAGAAGTCTGTTATATCATTTCAGACTTATAGTGACTTGTACTGTTCTATAGGAGACAGACACCACTCCTCAGACAGTAGATACTCTTCAGATACTCATGATACAGGCGAGTACATTCTCTGATCATTTCATATCCTGTTTAGGATTATATTTCCTGCTTTAGATTACTTTACATGATGCTGACACGTTGGAAACACGGACTAGTACTATATGGACCTTGTCGTGCGATGTTATCCCCTTAGCGGATACATCGGGTATTTTATGTTCGTGTACTTTATCATGAGCATCGTGTACTCCTTGTGATCGTGCTTTTCGTGTACAAATCGTGTGAAATCGTGTATACTCATGTGCTCACATAATCTTTGTGTACGACTATACTTCGTGTACAATAACATAACTTGGCTAGATCCTTGTGTATTGATTGAGGCGGGGGAGTAGAAGTGGTTATGTATTCAATCCAGTAGATTACTCGTGTACAACCTCTTTAGATTACTCGTGTACAACATCGTGCCGTTTACATAACCATCTTGTGCTCTGAATCACTAGTCACTGTTAGTTCTCTATATACTGTAGCTATTTACTTACAGTCTCTCTCTTTTACATCATGTTGTTCTTCCAGTTTCATGTATCTTACTCTCTAGCATGTTTATATTTCCTAACCTGTTATGATTTGTTGAGATATACTGTACTCGCTCCTGTCCTGACTGGACCTATTAAAAATTTTTCAGTGAATGATGAGGCTCTGGTGTCTACCCATTATGGTGCAGCTTTAGACAACACTTGTGACTTGGACCCACTTGCAGTAGAGGATCTACCACCAGTGGTTTAGACTTCTAGCTTAGACTCTTACCTTGTCTTCTCATTGATACATTATTGTATATACTGGGAGTTATTTTATCTGATGTTTCTGGATATGTATTTATCTTAAACACTTAGACTTTATCTGGATTGTTTTCTCTCTGGATTCATTCTGTTCTTATCTATCAATCTGTTATCATGCTCTACCTTAGATGTGATTGAGGCTGTATTTGTTATGTCACCTCCATTTGGAGTGTATATACTGTATAGGTACCTTTATATTGTTAGATATTTGACCTAGGACAGCGTTCTACCGCCGACACTGCGGCGTAGGCTGGACGTACCCACGTCTCGTGTCCTTACTCTAGGGTGCGGATAGTGACACATTTTTAGTGGTCGCCCATGCAGGTCTAGATTAAAATTGTGGTGGTATTCGAACTAGAGTATCACTACAGCCTGCAGTAGGATTAGGATATTTTGAAGGTACTCAATCACACTAGAAAAAACTCCTTATCAGATTCCTTTTATCTAAATTTGCTACTTATCGTCTTCCCTTGAATATAAACTTTTCTCCTTTAATTTTTTGCTTCATTCTCAGTAATTGCTTCTTGTTTTGATCTGTCTTCATGATGGTTATGGAGACACGATCTCACCGCTCTGGTCCGGGGGATACTATCTAGAGGTCGGCCACCTCTCGTCCTGTTCAGCAGGGCCTCGAGACCGCAGCTCCTGTTGTGCCGACTCAGGTTGGCATTTCTGCTACATTGGAGGTGTACCTCCGTCTGTACAGAGACCTTTTTCCCGTTATTCCCAATTTTTCTCAGCAGCAGCGGTTCATGCAGCAGCAGGTCAGGGGAAACCAGCAAGGGCGAGCTTTTGCCAGGACAGTCGAGGATGCACAGGCTATTCGAGATCTTGCTACAGGTTTCAAATTTTTTGATTCCGTTTTCGCAATTGCCTCTTATAACTATCTTGAAATTTGATTCCATCTGTTCCTTGTTGACTGATCAATTTTGTTCTGTTGTTCCTGTGTTATGTTTGTTTTTCTTCTGAGAAAAATCATATGGGCTAGGTCACCTCAGTTATGGGATCTAGAATCTTCGATAGTCGTGTTAGTTGGCATAGTGAGGACATATAGTCAGATTTTGGACGTATTTCTCTGGTGTGGGAATTTAAGGTTTTCGCTGTCGCATGCGGCAATGCAAAAATTTTAAATACCATGATTCTAGAGGTATGTACCTTAGTTAAGGACTCTGTGATTATTGTAGCCTTATCCACTAGCATGACGAAGACTCTGAGTAACATGATTTTGGACAGACGCATATGATTATCAGATTATATCTTGAGAATGTTTTTAAACATATCATCTCTATCATACCCTTCTGTTGTTTTAAAATTGTATTCCATCAAATAACTTAGGAGTAGGAATATTTAGTTGTATAGCTTATTCATATGTAGTTCTTTCATAGTGTAATGATGTGATGACTTGTAGAGTGTCTGTACCCTAGAGATGATAGTTAGCATTGGTATTAGAATAGTGACCCATTGTAGATGATTTCTCTGTTATTTATAATACCAGCCAGTTTACATATAGGATATTAGTATGCCTTACAGCCTTGATGATTGTTATTACTTTTCTTACCTTTTTCTAGTGAGGCACCCATGACCAAAGCCTGTCCTTGAGTATAGTTGTAGTTTTACCTAAGACTGAGAGGTCTATATATATAGATAGGTTACAGATGGTATTGGCATATGGGATATGGGTTTGGTTGGTATCTATAGGTCATTGTTGTATAGGATTATTGACATATTGTTAGCCTATATTGGTCCAGTTTCTATTTTAGTTAAGTTCTCTTTGTGTTGAGTTCAGTCATGTTTGATCAACCTTTATAGGCAGTGTGCAGACCCATCACTAGATACCCTTTCCCCTTGGTTCAGACTTGTACAAGTTGTTCACTACACTCAAATTTCATTACCTACCATGTTGTATCATAGGTTTCACTGGACCATAGTTCAGACCCTAATTATTGACTCACCAATATAACCATCAACCCCTTACCATATTCTGTATATCTGGAGAGTTAGTATCATGCATACTAGAGGCCTGCACTCACCACTTGGGACAGTTCACTGTTCTGTCCCAGTACACCTTACAGTATCTGACCCCTTCATTGGAGTGATAGGCATGTGGTAGGGAGTGTGTGTTATTAGACCTTGAGTAGAGTTGAGGTGATGAGGGTTAATATATATATAGTTTGCATATATATGTAATGTATTTTGATTTGGTATATAGCCTGCACCCATTTGCAGTATACTACCTATTGCATTCCCTGTACACCAGTTTGGTTCACTTCTTCAGACCACTGTCCTGCATGTAGTTAGTTCAGCCAGATAGAGAGGAGAGGCCAGGTTGATCTAGAGGCATGTTTCAGTCACCATGTAGGTTTCATTTTACTTTGAATTTACAAGTGGACCCAAAAGTTTTGTCCTTTAGCTTATAAATTCAGTCTCCTTAGCATCATTCCCTTTTGCCTATATTGATGTTTCAGACCATTCATCCTTAGCCTAATTTCTAAGCACTGTTCAGTTCCTTATGAGTTTAGTCTACTTTAACCCTTTGATGATCAGTTTTATGTATATATATAGATGATATACTTAGGATATATGTGATGGATTGTTGTTCTTGAGCTTATGTATATGTGGTATTGGGATTTGTGTGTTTAGATTATGGATATTTAGTTATGGGTGACTTGATAGGATTTGGGAAGTTAAGAGTTAGTCTATTATAGAGTTTTTCTTTTGCTAAATTCTAGTTGCCAATACCTAGATAGCTAGCATAGGTAAAATCCTAAGAAGTTGACCAGTTGATGACCAAATGCTTGGATGTTAACAAATTTACTAGTTGTTGACCAGTAGTTGACCATTGTCTATGTTTGACATAGTTGACTGGAGATAGGATTAGAAGCAGATTGTTGTTGTGTTGATGATCATGTTTGATTATTTAGTAACTTGAGACCTTGCTTGTGATTAGGTTAGCGACATAGTTTTTCTGCGGATATCTCCGACTCGTGGTACTGTACGTTTTGGTGGAGGTGGGAAGCTTAGCCCGCGCTTCATCGGACCTTTCATGATCAGCGGGAGGGTCGGCGATGTGGCTTATAGGCTAGACTTGCCACCTGCACTAGTGGGTGTCCACAACGTATTCCACGTATCACAGTTGAGACGGTACGTGGCTAACCCTAGCCATGTACTTGATCATTCGGAGATTGAGGTGGGACCTACTCTCAGTTATCCATGGTAGCCAGTGGAGATTCTGGATCGCCGAGAGAAGGTGCTGAGAAACCAGGTGATACCCTTGGTTCGCATCGCATGGAGGCATCATTCTCCACGAAAGTCTACCTGGGAGCGGGAGGATTAGATGCGCGAGAGATACCCATATCTGTTTGCACCGTGAGGTATGATTATCTATCCTTCTCATCAGTGTAGTTTCGCCTTTTAATTTCGAGGACGAAATTTTTCTAAGGTGGGTAGGATTGTAACACCCAGTTTTCCAAATAAGGGTAATTTTGAAATTTTGTAATTATAATTATTATTTATTGATATTTATTTTACATCATGATTTTTGGTTTTTTTAATCATTTTTAAACCATTTAAAAACTGTTTTAAATCATGACTTGTGATTTTGATGTGCTGCTAGTAAAATCTGAGAGACTGTCTGACCTAGAGCCTAACCAAGTGATTAGGGATATATATTTGTCATTTTTGGCCTAGGGATAATTTGGTCATTTTGGCTTATTAGAATTATTGGTTAAAATATTGGATTGGGATTCCTAGTTTGGACCTTGACTTATTGAGACTTGTAGACTAGCCTAGAACCTAACCCTAGCTATGGTAACCCTAGTCTAACTTGAGTTAACCCATTTTAGTCATTAGAGATTATTTTTAGAATGAGAGGATTTGGTTTAGTGAATTTAAGTCATGACTTATGGTTTTACGAAATGACTTATGACTTAATGACTTAATTAATCATGACTTAATCCCATGGGCCAATTTAGGAAACCCTAACCCTAATTTTGCAACTTATGACCAGCCATAGGAGAGCCCCTCCCTATTTAATGTCATGTTGAGGAGTTCTTGCCTCTTTTAGAGCTTGACCTAGTTTTGAAGAAAAGGTATTTTTCCCCTTCCAAAAATCACCATAAATTCATTTTAATTCCTTTTTAATCCTAGTCTTTTGTATTAGGTTCTAATTTCTGTATGTTTATTATTTATGGAGGTTAATCTCAGTTTTGGGTTTATTTGGAGCTTTGGAGTTGGTATTGGGAATCTTTCCATTGGGGCTTTCTTTGAGGATTGACACACATAGGTAAATACCCTTAAACTATGATTTAATCATGTTTTTAGTGCATGATGGCTTAGGAATAGGTGTCCCCTAGCTACTGTAGGAATTTTTTGTCATTTGCATTAGGTTACGTGTACGTATCGCACACGTATCGAACCTATAGGCTAGGTGTTCGACGAAATGCCGAACCAATTCGATTTGCTGTTTTTGCAAATCCACTTGAATAGAATCCTAGATCTTGGTTTGTAGGTTAATTTCTGTAAAGAGTGTTTGGTATTTTAGTGTCCTATTGTGTCAGAATTTTGAGTTTGACACGTTGTGCACACACGTACACTATGTCTTGCATCACGGGGTTGATAACGCCCGACACAGGACACGTAGATGCGCCAAATTTTGTGTGAGTGTTGGGTCAGTGACTGTCACCATGCTCCCAAAATTTGGGAGCATTTGGTTGCGTGTGCGAGGAGAAATCCTCCCCGCACTGGCCGCGCAGCCTGTCGCTGCGCGCGCAGGGACGCGTCTGATACGCGTGTAGCTCTGACACGACACGCATCGTGGTCACTGTACAGGCGGCCCTAGGGGTAGCCCTACCCCTGGCGCACATGTACGCAAGGCCACGTGTCACCACGTGGCCTGTGTCGCACGCGAGACACGCGTGCACACGTGCACGACACTTTGCTGTGCTGTAAACTCGTGTGGGTTTTGGTGTGTGCTGGACACGCTCGTGTCCACTTAGCTGGACACGAACATATTGTATAACACGTGTACACTTGACACAAGTATTACCAACCTTTAATTTGGGTAAATTTACATGTTTTCGAATTCAAATATGGAATTTCCCCATGTGGACTGATACATGTTGTTTAGTTTGAATTCCTGAACTTTCAATTCCATTTTAAACTGATTCTAATTAATGATAATTTGTCATATTGGTTATGAACATGTGTGTTAGTTCCTACTTGATAGGTTTTACATGATAGATTAGGTTTTATGTTCATTAATGGGATTTTGATATTGAGATTGGACTGTGCTTAAGTGGACTGATACTCTCTATACACCGTTTTGGATTTCTGATATTAAATTCCAGTTCAAACTGTTTTGATATTTAATTTTCATGATTTAATCATCTGCACATATGTATTAGACTATTATTAAGTGGGTTATTGGATGGTCCTAGGTTTTGGAATTCGAAAGTGGTTTTGAATGTTGAACTGGTGCTTTTGCACTGTCAACTGATACATAGTGCAGTCTTCAATTCTGATTTTTTATTTCCCCTTTCTAAAACCGATTTGATAATTAATTTGTCAGGTTAAGATTTAGATATATGTTTGTAAGTTACTGTTAGATGGATTCATGTAATGGGGTTGAGGTTTTGCACTAAAGAAAAGGATTTCGAATGTGGGTTGGGGATGTCCAATGGGACTGGACTGATACACAGTCCTGAGACTTAATTTTGACTTTAAATTCCTATTCTAAACTAATTTGATGTTCAAATTACATGTTAAGTTTAGGTGCACCTTTTAGTTCAACTATTAGCCATGGAAATTCGAATTTGGTACAATGGGTTGAATGGTTCCCAATGGATGTTTGGACATTGAATTAACAGTTTTGAAAATGCCATTTGCCATGTTCCTTTACTGTCATTGCATATACTTGAGTTGTTCACTGTTTTTCCTAATGTCACACCCACTCTAATGTTCCTATCACACTTAGCTATACATGCACACACACATTATTTTCCTATTATGCATCATTGTTCACGATTTCCTTTGTATCACACACACTCTCATGTCACCATACCACACACTATATTCCACTCTACACACCCACCCACACTTTATGGTATCACACTCACACCCTCACTCTCACACACACTATTTTTTCCATATGGACACACACTGGTTTCCTAATCTCACACACACATACATGTACACCTAGGACACAAACACATGTGTCTCTCTCCCTTCCACTCTATATATATATATAAATATATATATATATATATATATATATATATATATATATATATATATATATATATATATATATATATATATATATATATTGCATATACTTGAGTTGTTCACTGTTTTTCCTAATGTCACACCCACTCTAATGTTCCTATCACACTTAGCTATACATGCACACACACATTATTTTCCTATTATGCATCATTGTTCACAATTTCCTTTGTATCACACACACTCTCATGTCACCATACCACACACTCTATTCCACTCTACACACCCACCCACACTTTATGGTATCACACTCACACCCTCACTCTCACACACACTATTTTTTCCATATGGACACACACTGGTTTCCTAATCTCACACACACATACATGTACACCTAGGACACAAACACATGTGTCTCTCTCCCTTCCACTCTATTTATATATATATATATATATATATACATATATATATATATATATATATATATATATATATATATATATATATATATATATATCATAATATGGCCATGTATAAATGAGTTTTAGTATATAAATTGGATATATTTTATTGTATATATTGAGAGTAGACTTTATGTAGAAATGTGTGATTAGCCTATGGCTCCGTGAACATGTGTAGTTGGCTTGTATAGCCTAGATAGTGTGTGTGCTTGCTAGAATAGGCCGGTTAGGCTTAGTGAGACTTGTTTGGCTTAGGCTTGACCTAGTTGACCTAGTTTGACTAGTCTAGTTGACTAGAGTTGACCAAGAGTTGACTTTAGTCCAGTTTGACCCAAACTTCATGTAGATGCATTGTAGAAGTCGGTTATATCATTTTAGACTTATGGTGACTTGTACTGTTTTATAGGAGACAGATACCACTCCTCGGACAGTAGATACTCTTCAGATACTCAGGATACAGGAGAGTACATTCTCTGATCATTTCATATCCTGTTTAGGATTATATTTCCTGCTTTAGATTACTTTACATGTTGCTGACACGTTGAAAACACGGACTAGTACTATATGGATCTTGTCGTACGATGTTATCCCCTTAGCGGATACATCGGGTATTTCATGTTCGTGTACTTTATCATGAGCATCATGTACTCCTTGTATTCGTGTTTTTCGTGTGCAAATCGTGTGAAATCGTGTATTCTCATGTGCTCACATGATCTTCGTGTACGACTATACTTCGTGTACAATAACATAACTTAGCTAGATCCTTGTATATTGACTGGGGAGGGAGAGTAGAAGTGGTTATGTATTCAATCCAGTAGATTACTCGTGTACAACCTCTTTAGATTACTCGTGTACAACATCGTGCCGTTTACATAACCATCTTGTGCTCTGAATCACTAGTCACTGTTAGTTCTCTATATACTGTAGCTATTTACTTACAGTCTCTCTCTTTTACATCATGTTGTTCTTCCAGTTTTATGTATCTTACTCTCTAGCATGTTTATGTTTCCTAACCTGTTATAATTTATTGAGATGTACTGTACTCGCTCCTGTCCTGACTGTACCTGTTGAAAATTTTACAGTGAATGATGAGGCTCTGGTGTCTACCCATTATGGTGCAGCTTTAGACAACACTTGTGACTTGGACCCACTTGCAGTAGAGGATCTACCACCAGTGGGTTAGACTGTTAGCTTAGACTCTTACCTTGTCTTCTCATTGATACATTATTGTATATACTGGGAGTTGTTTTATCTGATGTTTCTGGATATGTATTTATCTTAGACACGTAGACTTTATCTGGATTGTTTTCTATGTGGATTCAATCTGTTCTTATCTATCTATCTGTTATCATGCTCTACCTTAGATGTGATTGAGACTGTATTTGTTATGTCTACTCCATTCGGAGTGTATATACTGTACAGGTACCTTTATATTGTTAGATGTTTGACCTAGGACAGCGTTCTACCGCCGACACTGCGGCGTAGGCTGGACGTACCTACGTCTCGTGCCCTTACTCTAGGGTACGGATCGTGACATGATTGGTTCTGCGGAGCCGGGGCATGACAGATAGGGCATTACCTATATGTAGGTAATATGGGTATGGTACAAGTAGGGTATAGCAAGATACCCTATAGGTATCCTAAATAGGTAGATACCTAGGTAAAGGCCTAGAATGGCCTAGTATAGGTTAGTTTACCCTGGTATGGCAAGGTTTTGACCTAGAAACCTAGGTTTGACCAAATTTGACCAAGTTGACTAGTTTGACCCTAAAAGTCAACCTTTAAGTCAAATTGATCTAGTTTGACCAAGTTTAGCAAGGAATTGACCCGATTGACCTAGTTTGACCTAGAAATGACTTAGAAACCTGGAATTGAGCTAGTATAGCTTGTTCATGATCCCAAAATATAAATTAACATTTATATTCCATATTTAGGTATTCGAGGCACCGTATCGGATACTGTTGGCATTTTACACCGGACCTCAGAAGAGTACATTCTTTGATAATTTCTTGTTTGTGATATTTTCTATGTTTCTTGTATTTAGTGTAGATATCCTTGATTTTTTGACACATTGGTCACACGGATTGATTTTTTTTATTCCGTCATGGGATGTTATTTCTTGTTTAACTTGGTGTACCTTGTGCAATCCTTGTTGTTGTTTTTGTGCATCGTATGGACACTGATTCTTGCGAGGGGCTCGTAACCTTCTTAGAGAATCCCGTATCGTAACATACCATGGTTGGATCCACATACTAGTCGGGAGCAGAGAGTATTAGTGTAGATATATGATCAACCCTCCTTGTGCATGTCTTGTTTCTTGAGAGTGTTGATCATACACCGCATGTATGATTAATCAGGCCATAAATTTTTGTGCAAGTTCCCAAGCCGATCACATATTGGAACTAGTACTCACTCACATAGATAGCATGATCCTTGACACTTGTACATGATATATCCTGCTCAGTTGTTCTTTTACTTATTTACAGTTTTACTCATGCCTTGTTACATTCATATACATATTATTTTATCTTGTATATTCTCTCTATTTACTGTTACATAGTCTTTATCATTTACTAGAACTGTTATTAGAAATGTACTTCACTCCAATCCTGACTTGATATATTTTTCAGACGATTCAGATGACGGTTGCCCCACCTACTACGGCCCCCAGGATGTAGTAGGCGTAAACCAAGAGACCATGATCCATGAGGGCTTAGATCCTGCTGAGGAGGCTTTAGTAGCAACTAAGTTAGACTGGGTTTCGTACTGGATATGTCTCTAGTCTTATAACTCTGGCATGTTTATTATTTCAGACTTGTATTGAGATAGATGACTCATAGACTTTGGACTTGTATTATGTTATGTTAGACTTTTGGATATTTCTCTTTATGTCATTATCTTTATCATGCCATTTATCTTTCCCTAGTCATTGTGATTGAGTATGAACATATCATTATTTGTCCTCCGTTCAGAGATGATTATCTTGACAGGTTATAATATGTACTGTTAGTTAGTATAGTAGACCTAAAGAGCATCTACCGCCTATACTGTGGCGTAGGCGGGGTGCTGTCATGCACTTGTGCCCCTATACCAGTTGCAGATCGTAACAGAGCATATTTGCTCGGAGTATGGTGACACAAAGGTGGATAGTACCCAGAGGTTCGATCAAGTCCTTATATTAGATCTATAAGATATGATTATAAGCCACGTGTTTTTTATATTTGATGAAGTCCTTAGATCAGCCATGAGGCATGAGTCAATTGTAGGAGATTGGTAGCCAGATTATGAGGAAAGTAGATACACACCACCATAAGGGGCTCCACCTCTCATTCATCAACACCATTTTTAGCAGGATGACTCATAGAGATAGGGGCACCCTAATATCATACTGTAGTAGCCACAACACTAGTTCACCAACAACAGCCTCATAATTAACCTTTATAACAGATCATACCATCAGGATGCGACTATTACGAGAAACTAGGCTACACGAGAGAAGAGTAAAGGAGGGCCAACAGTTAGTACCTGAGATATGGAGTACTATACCATATCATCATTTCATGTCCGATGCTACATCCAGGGTCTTTGTCATCCCGTCACCTTCTAGACCAACCACCAGCGATAGTGGCATCTTGATGACTATTAGTTCTAGTTCAGCCGATTCAACATAGGCCACTATCGATGCAGTCGCATACCTTCCAAATGCAGCAACACTATCAACATATTATAGGCAGCAGTAGTTCATGCAACAGCATCAACCACACAAAGGGGCCCGACAAGGAAGAGAGGAGTTCAGCTACATATTAGTAAAAGAAGCTCTAGCAGAGGGCAAAGTTATAACAGGAAATCATCCTTTATCCTTAGTAGTCTTATCTTAAGTTTTTGTCCATAACTTGGTTTGTGTGATAATTTTGAGCGAGTAAAGACGAGTTTCTTGTCTTACTCATCCGCCTTCATATCTCGAGGAGAGTAATAGATATCATGTATCCCAAGTACGTAATTATGTCCTGGGTTGGTTTGTTATCTCGCATGAGTCGTCAGTACTAACTTTATTCGAGGTTTGACCTTGTCCATTTTGTGATTCATCGTGCCCTCACTGAGCATATTTCTCCTTATGCCTCTATTGTGTGTTTTTTTTGTATGTATTGTTCCTTTATCTGCTATCGGTGTTGGTGTTTTTTGTATACTTTTGTAATGCTCCTTCCTGACTTTTTAGCTATTACTCATGGATTTATAAGTTGATCTCTTAGATATTTCTTCTCATTTATTGTATGATTCTTTAGTTATCAATATGACATGAGTAATTCTAAATATCTCCCTTGCACTATATCACTTGCATGGGCATTGTAATTAACTCAAGTGCGTAGTTCGCTTCACGCACCAGTCAAGAATATCCACGAGTACATATCACGAGTTCTATATATAATATTCGAACTGTGACGCATGGTTATTTCTAGTCAAGTTCAAGCTCGTATCATGTACTCGTCATATTATCACCTGTTGATATTCTAGTCATGTGGACTTATTGACCTTGGTTTGAAATCATTTATCACCAAGGGTTTAAAAAATAATATGTAGGGTTGACTTTGGTTTCAAATCATTTATTGACCGTATATATATATTAAATAGGTTACTTGGACTCAATTTTGGTACCAGACCCGTATCTACAGCTCAGGACGATAGGCGAGTACATTTATTGTTTGTTTTTAATATTGTTAATTCCTATATCACATTGTTCAGTTATATCATACTTGATTCTTGACACGCTCGTTACACGATGGTACTTCATATCTCTTTTACATGTCATGCCTTTTTGCTCGTATATTGTATCGGGACGGAGAAGTACTAAATAGATATGTAATCAGACCGTAGTCTATGTTTTATTTTCTGTATACTAGACCTTGATAAATAATGTAGACCTTGATAAATAATGTAGAACTTGTGGTATAACTGTTCCAGATTAATCACATATCGAAAGAGTACTTCAAAACACATAGATAGTTATATCCTCCTATTCTACCATTACATGTTATCATATAGTTTTCATGTCTGGTATTCATCTTATTTCCTGTTATGTTTGTCTTGATATTCTCACCATGTAATTTATAAGTAACTATTGTCTTATAGTCGTTAACATATACTTGAAACTGCACTCAATGAATTGTACTCGTTCCATCCTGACTGGATAAACATTTAGGTGATTGTGATGAGGATGGGTACCCTGACCAGTATGGTCCATACATGGAAGATATAGCTGAGGTTGACTTTGCTTTTCAGGACGAGTTCGTAGCATCTGACCCAGCTGCAAATGCTTAGATAGATTTAGTTTTAGTTCGAGGCCAAATTTGTCTCCGGATTTAATAGATATTTTGATATTTGACATTTTGAGACATACAGTTTTGGAGATTGTTTATCTTTTGGATTTTACCTATTTCATGGTTTTGTGACTTTTATATCTTTT
The DNA here is from genome assembly GCA_029216955.1 of Iris pallida. Lineage (NCBI taxonomy): Eukaryota > Viridiplantae > Streptophyta > Magnoliopsida > Asparagales > Iridaceae > Iris > Iris pallida. The sequence goes on along the minus strand of JANAVB010022597.1, from coordinate 21,430,008 downwards.
CTCTATTCCATTCATCTAGAGCTGAGTTTTGTTTGTTATGTGTTGTTGCCTCCCAAGTGGAGTATATTTATACTGCGTGGTTGTTCATCATATACGGATTACAGGGTTCAACCGCTGACACTACGGCATAAGCTGGGCGTGCACATGATTCATGCCCAAATTCTGGGTGCGGATCGTGATACATGTACTCATCATATTATCACCTGTCAATATTCTAGTCATGTGGACTTTTCTGCTTGGTTGTTTGCTAAGATACCTACATTCTTTGGACTTGTATAATTCTTATTGTTAGATTGTAACTCGAGGGGAATACGTCGATTACAATCAAACATGAGGACTTACCTAGTCCAACATGTGTAGTGTGATGCAAGGGTAACTCCGGTTCTAGCTTGCGACTATTTAGATCAACACGTATGTCATTCTAGGACGATTCACTAGTCTCTAAAATCAAGAAGCGATAAAAAACATATTAGGTAATCAACTAGATTATCTCATCTGGGTCATTTGGAGGGAGAGAATATATGTATTTCATACAACCTGCTGGCTCAATTTTCAAGGACATGCAACCTGATCGATGTAGGCCTATGATCATATCTACTATGCAACATTTTTTGTATTTCTAGACACGACCTATATATATATATATATATATATATATATATATATATATATATATATATATATATATATATATATATATATATATATATATATATATATATATTTATGCTTTTATGGCTCCCACCTCTAATGTATATATGTATATATTCGGTCCTGGGCCTCCACGTATCTGTATTGTGTGAAATACCAGCTTCCACAACTTACATATGCTAGTAGTTAGGAGTGTGATAAACCTCGTTAGCTAATTATATCAATCTGTAGGATCATGGTTGTCACGCCCCGATCCCGAAGGATCGAAAACTAGCCATTGGGCGTGATGTCGTACAAGTCTAGGTTGTACTGTACAAGGCAAAACCATTACAGTTCCTGGTATTTCTCAGAAAACAATGACAACACAACAAAACTAAGCAGATAAATTGAAGTCACAACAAGATATGAAGAACTGTATCTTTTTATTGATTTTCTCAAATGATTACAAGACTTGCAGCTGAATACAGAGTTTACAATAGACTACAAGATTCTTGAATAGCCAACTGAATATATATACTTGCCATTTAGGCTTTACAACTAAACATACTGACTTTGCTTACAATCTCACTGGTCCAACTGTGTTACGACGTTCTATACATTATGTTCCGTATAGCAGAAGATATCGTCTTGTAAAAAGAGCTTCTGCGCACCCATCTGATTCATCGATGCCAAGTACTGATCAAACGATTTCCTCCATGCATGAGTACCTGAAATATTGCCCACAATATGGGTCAGTACATCATCAATGTACTGGCGAGTGGTGCGGGACCAACTCACCTAAGAAGATAACACTAAGTAATAATGTTATGGAATATTATTAAAAGTGGTATTTCTCGTTGCCTTAGAGTCAATTTGCAGTTCATACCCGACAGAAGTAAAGCATGCATATATTCCTTGACCAGCATAATTTAAAGCATACAGTTATCACACTTGGTGATTTTTACCCACGGTCGGATAGCCATCCATGTACATTTATAATACTTACCTTTTCTGCATAAGATATTATTAGAAACAATATCATAATTCAATATATTTGTCACCGTTCAGGTGATTCTTACCAACAGCCGACATCCTTCCCTGTAATTGAGTAATAATTTACTCTGCCTGCATAAGACATCATTAGCACTGGACCTATCTATATGAAGGTCACTGGCAAAATGCCATATTGGACCATATTTCAGGTATGCGACACCCCTTGCAGTGCGGATAGATAGCCCCACTGAAGGTCCCGTATACCGATGCCAATACGTCGGCACCAATCCTTGTTTCCCCTAGGACGAATCGGGTCCGTGGCCTCGGAGTACCGTTCTGGAAACTACCTTGTCGACAAGTTGTCCTTGACCATGCAAATATATGTAACTTATCTATGAAGAAACATATAATGCATGATAAGGAAGACTAAGTAAATAAGTTATCATTCTCGATACGCCATCGTTGTCATTCGTATTGCCATCTTGCATCTTGCCTAATCCAGGGTCTTAGTGTAATCAACATTCTACATCGATGACAGGATAATAGAATGTAATTACCTAAGCCCTATCTCACATCTTTTATACCATACATCTTTCCAACCAAAACTCAATATACTCACCGCCCAATTCTTGGGATTAGCAATCTGTTTAGCATACGTTCATCGAGCTGAGGCTCGACATACTCACCACCCCAAGTATCTGGGACTTTTTCTTTACCTGCCATGTACTTCATAGTAACAACACGCAAGCCCACAATTCATGAAATGATTCGAAGCACAAATCAATAAAGTGATTCACAACAGTTTTTGGGTCTTGTGATTAAGTATCTTTGATTATCTTTCCGACTTTCATGCAAGGTGTTATTTAGAAACTCAACGATTAAACATAGCATACTATCCTTTTATTAAGCGTGAAGCCAAAGGATCTTCGAAGGGTTCAACACTACTCACTTTCATAGGACGATTCCTGCCTCGATCGCGTAGCTTTCTGAGCGATCCTTCGCATATTCTCAAGTCCAACAAGGCTTCATCGAACCAACCATCCATCATAAGGTATCTTGCGGGTTAGGGCACTACAATATATACTACTAAGAAAAGTTTCGTCCTTGAAACTTAAAACAAACTCATCCCCAAAACTTCAACCAACTTTTATGAAACTTCTCAATGATCAACTTGTACCATTTAACATTTTTTCGCAATATCTCGATTGATTCCAAGTGATGTACCATTCATCACAGCATTCCATTTTGATTCAAATAGTTTACCATCTTTGTTCTTTCCTCCAACACTCGTGCAATTACTTAGAACATGATAATTCTCTCATGTGACTTCGTTTGAATTCAGCATACCACTTAGTTAGAATCATACACATATTTTAGGCGTCCCAGAAATATATGCATTTCAGCCAAGTTCATTGATAGAGAAAACGAACGAGCTAAAGGTATAACTTCATTCTCGAATATTAGCAATCCTTTTGAGCGTCTCATATAATCCCAACTTGTTTATTCAATATTCTAACCAACTAATAACACAATAGATGTTACCAATTCCAAATCGAATAGTTTCCCACAACCGATCCAAAATTTTCTTAAGTATTCCGACTTATGAATCCAACTATTCTAATGAATCCAGAGTTCCCTTTCAAGCATAGTGTTATTCATACCACCAAAACCGATAAGGCCAATAGCCATATTTTATTTCAATACCGCGATTCTCATTGATCAACTCACGTACCCATTATCCTTCGCATCCATACACCTTATTTGCAACTTGTATATTTTCTAATTATAATCCATCATCCAAGTTGTAAAATCATCCAACTCTAACAAAAGTTTTAGAAGTACTCAAACATTTCTCGTATTGATCAAGCCAACATTCTATCATCTCGCATGAGCAACCCTCATTTCTAGCAATATTAATCCTGTGGGTCAATTCCAAACTTTCATTCGCTTCTTGTCGATCTCGGCTACATGCACTATCCCATTCCATCGTACACTTATTCTCAATTCTAATTTGATTATCCACCAAATCATTATTCTGATTGTCTCACGGCAACTGTCATCATTTATGTATCTCAATATGATTCAACCAACCAATCAAATCCAACCAGCTCTAACAATTTTCGACATTCCAACAAAGGCAACCAAGTTCCGAAACCAACATGATCCATCATTCCATCCAACATTATAACATTGAATTTTCTAATCTTTATTTCATTCCGAAGTTTACTTTCCGACACATCTTACTTATTCCGACTATACCCACACAACATCAATAGGGACATCCTAACGGTCTCCAATAGTTAACTTAGCCATCAGTCAAGTCTCTGCGGTCAGCTATTCTAAGCTAAATCAGACATCTAGCTAACTCATCTGAGATGGATAGCTAATAGGGACATACTTATCTCTTATCTTAGAGGCAACCAATTCTTACCATCGGGACTCTATCTTATCTCTGGGACAATCTATGATCCGACCAACTTAAGGGACATGGGACGCTATCCCAATCTTATGAACTTATTTCCAAATTTGAACAACTGAATATCATACCAATAAATCTGAAACTTAGGCAACCAACCGATACTCTAGGCAACCAACCGACATTCTAGGCAACCAACTGACATTCTAGGGTTAAGTCTATCTACCCATACTCATCCTCGGGTCATACCCAATGAAGTCATTCTAGACTTACCCACAACAGACAAAATCCATCCGACAATTTTTATAGGTCAATCTCGAAGCCATCATATAAAACTTTACCAATTGAATATCCAAATCTCAGCTTTCACTTGCATAAACGCAGCATCACTTACTCAATTCGACTTGTATTTTCTCATATCGTACTCAATTGTGTCTATTCAATTATAATCCCTTTCCTTCGATCTCTTCACGACATATTCAATTTCTACATTTCTAGATCATCTATATGGTCTGTACTCTTTAACCAACAACATAAGGCAACTGTATAATCGTATTTCTTTCAAAAAGCATCTTTTATGAATTTCTGCTACCACCAACATGAACATCTCTTAGCAACTCATGTTAACCATCAATATTTGTTTTGTATCATCTTCTTGTGATTTCATAAGAAAATTTACTATTTATGCATCGATCCAATCACTATGTTACCAATCATCTAGCATTCGTATCTCGAACATCTTAGCGGATATGACATAACTCATTTAGCTAAGTCATAATCCATCAATTCTATATTCCACCCAAACTTATCATTCACCGATAGGGTCTATTACATATCGCTGCACCTCGATACTTATTTGTATCCCATCCATCCGACTCTCATAAAGAATATCTACTCTTTCATGCATTAAGGGACAAGTACTCATTTTCTATGTCTCAAATAATCAAGGGTCATAATTTGTTAATTCAGGATACGTCAAATTTTCTCAAGCGCAACTGTACATGTGCAAGCCATCTATTCCTCCAGTCCATTTTCTATACTTCGGTCGCTGATGCAACTCTCTGCATCTTCTAAATCATTCGCAACATACCGATAAGCGCCTAACATCTCATCAATTTGTTTATGTCTAACATAAAATTCCCTCTATTCAATTCCAACATTGTTCTATATTCGGTCTACGTTGTTCTAACAAAATATTTGGATAGCAATACCCCACCATCGTTACTGAGCCTACAACTCTTTACCAACTGATTCAAGTCATTACCTGAATCTATCATTCATACTATTCCCAACCAAAGCATTCATTTTATATTCTTAATTCTCACTACCAGCATACTGCTAACTATCAGAGTCTAGCAACAGTTCATCTGAACTCATCAAAATCTCGAAACGAGTTATCCGAACTTAATTATCAAAGGACACGCCTAGCCATCATGTATCAATCGTAATCCAGCTACGACTCGATACCACTCAATACCTTACAGGTAAAGCAATCACTATATTATGAACAGGGTCAAGGGTCATCTTATCGCTAAGAGGGTATAGCCATACCACTCAGAGCTCAAGCCATACTCGACATAAAATTTCTCTTCGCACCAAACCAACATCCATTCTGGACTATCCGACCCGCTATGGCCCTGGCGACCACAAAATACCAACTAATTCTCTCGCATCTAAAACATACCAAGCCAACACACATAAGCCAACTCAAAGATTTTGTTGATTCCTATTCACTGAAGTCATGAACAATTTATGTTCTAACATACCATGCCATCACTTACTGTCGATTGCATGATAACAATCGACTTCTACGAATCCCTTACCGAATACATCAAGCACAGATTCTAACTTATTATCACATCGCATCATTGTTATTCATTTTGTATCATTAATTATTCATTAAAGCACATAATTACAGCCCACATATTTAGACTTATTGTATGGAACACCTAGTGAGCGGCCAGAAGGATCAACAGATTTTTAGTCAAGATAGCAACTTAGAATAATTTAGAAACAACACTGAATAATCGTGAAAGCACTTTGAGTAATCGTAGAGGCAACTTTGATTTCATCACGGAAGCAACTTTGAGTAATCGCGGAAGCAACGTTTGAGTCATCGCGAAAGCAACTTTGAATCATCATAAGAGCAACTTTGATTGAAACAAATCGAACAAGAATTAAAGGACGTAAAGCCGTGCTCTAACACCATTATGTCATGTCCCGATCCTGGAGGATCGAAAACTAGCCACTGGGTGTGATGCCATACAAGTCTAGGTTGTACTTGTACAAGGCAAAACTATTACATTTCCTGGTATTTTTTAAAAAATAATGACAGCGCAGCAAAACCAAGCAGATAAATTGAAGTCACAACAAGATATATAAAAAATGTATCTTTTTATTGATTTTTTTAAATGATTACAAGACTTGCAGCTGAATACAGAGTTTACTACATATTACAAGATTCTTGAATAGCCAACTGAATATATATACTTGCCATTTATGCTTTACAACTGAACATGACGACTTTGCTTACAATCTCACTAGTACAACTGAGTTACGATGTTCCATACATTATGTCCCATATAGTAGAAGACATCATCTTGTAAGATGAGCTTCTGCGCACCCATTCGATTCATCGATGCCAAGCACTGATCAAAAGATTTCTTCCATGCACGAGCACCTAAATATTGCCCATAACATGGGTCAGTACAGCATTAGTGTACTAGCGAGGGTGCTGGCCCAACTCACCTAAGAAGACAACACTAAGTAATCATGTTATAGAAAATTATCATAAGTGGTCTTTCTCGTTGCCTTGGAGTCAATTTACATTTCATACCCGACAGAAGTAAAGCATGCATATATTCCTTAACCAGCATAATTTAAAGCATACAGTTATCACACTTGATGATTCTTACCCACGATCATATATCCATTCATGTACATTTATAATACTTACCTTTCCTGCATAAGACATTGTTAGGAACAATATCATAATTTAATATATTTGTCACCGTTCAGGTGATTCTTACCAACAGCCGACATCCTTTCCTGTAATTGGGTAATAATTTACTCTGCCTGTATAAGACATCATTAGCACTGGACCAATCTATATGAAGGTCACTGGTGACACGCCATCTTGGACAGTATTTGGGTATACGGTACCCCTTGCAATACGAGTAGCTAGCCCCTGAAGGTCCCGCATACCGATGCCAATACGTCGGCACCAATCCTTGTTCCGCTAGAACGAATCGAGTCTGTAGCTCGGAGTACCGTTCTAGGAACTACCTTGTCACAAGTTATCCATACCATGCAAATATATGTAACTTATCTATGAAGAAACATATAATGCATGATAAGGAAGACTAAGTAAATAAGTCATCATTCTTAATACACCATCATTTCATCGTATTGTATCTGCCATCTTGCCTAATGGGTCTTAGTGTAATCAACATTCTACATCCGCGACAGGATAATAAATGTGATTACCTAAGCCCTTTCTTACATCTTTGATACCATACATCTTTCCAACCAAAACTCAATGTACTCACTGCCCAATTCTTGGGACTTAGCAACTGTTTAGCATACGTTCATTGAGCTGAGGCTCGACATACTCACCTCCCAAGTATTTGGAACTTTTCCTTCACCTGTCATGTACTTTATAGTAACAACACGCAAGCCCACAATTCATAAAATGATTCGAAGCACACAATCGATAAAATGATTCGCAACAGTTTTTGGGTCATGTGATTAATTATCTTTGATTATTTTTCTGACTTTCATGCAAGGTGTTATTTAGCAACTCAACGAGTAAACATAGCATACTATCCTTTTTATTAAGCGTGAAGGCAAAGGATCTTCGAACGGTTCAACACTACTCACTTTCATAGAATGATTTCCGCCTCGATTGCGTAGCCTTTTGAGCAATCCTTCGCATATTCTCAAGTCCAACAAGGCTTCATCGAACCAACCATCCATCATAAAGCATCTTGTGGGTCGGGGCACTACGATGGTTGGCTATGTATGGTTTCTAGTTTATTATTCTTCTTATGCTTAATTATCGTTCTTTAGTGTAGTTTCGAGGGCATGTATTGGTAAGGCGTAGCTACAATTTTATTATCTTTTATTATTATTATTAGTATAACAGGTTAGGAAACATAGTCTGGCATAGATCTAGATTTCTTTCTTTGTCCTTGTTTGGTAAAGAGATGGTTTTTGATCTGTGTAGTATATAAGTCCTAATCGACTCTTTTATTATTGATTGGTATTATAGCAAGATTGGAAAGCATAGTCTATCATGGACCCAACTTTCCATATTTTGTCTTTGTTTGGTGTAAAGGTGGTTGTTGCTCTATGTATAGTTTATGATTCCCATCTGAGACATTTAATTTATGTAATACCTTTATATTTTTCTCTATGTTTTTTTAGCTTCCTTTGTGTTACTTGTTCATTTGGGTTGTACCACTGATTTGCATGACCATATTTCGAGCGAGAGTCACAGGATCTATTGTCGCTTTCATTTGATGGATTGCACTTGTAGGATGGTGACTCATAGGCAGCAACAATGGATTTTTTTCACTCACTCAATTGTATATATATATTCTTTTGTGGCGTTTAGCCAAAGACAAGCGTTTAGCCTTTGTTTTTGAGTGCTTATTCCCTCCGACTATGTCGTCATGGTTGTATATTCTAGCTATATGATAATGTATATGTTGTATATACTGTGCTAGTGTTACACTATACTAGCTTCATGATTATGTACATGTATAACATTGGGATGCCTTATTGCTTTATATGTATGAATTAATCTTGTTGTTACTTGATTATTGGGATTGAGATACATGATTTGTCTGACCCTAGTAGACGTCAGTGGCATGCTAGTTTGGTCTCTTACATTTATCGAGACAATCGTGATTGTTATACGGAGTATTGACATATTCGTATAGCATATTTAGTCTATGTCGGCCTCCGCTTTCCATTATTCTGGTTTGGGGTGTGACAGTAGGCGTTGGATGTACTCACGTACTTGTATCCAGTTATTTAAGAGTGGGTCGTGACAGAAAGGTTCTCACCTTATACAATATGCTAATGTCGGTTATTTATCTAACTCGCATAAGGTAATATTTCAAAGTTGTTCTGTCTTTACCATCTGGGATACAATATATCTTGGAAGTCGATCTACTAAGAAGACTCTGGTTGTCACTTCTTAAAATCATGTTGAACTCATCCTCCTTCATGACGCCACTCGGGAATGCGTATGTTTCTGAGTCGTTATTGTACATTTGTACAACAAGTGGGTTCTCTTCGATCAACGATGTCCTAGCAATCTATGAAGACAGTGTTGTATTATTGAATATATGAAGAAATGCTATATCAAGGGGGACAACTCCAAACATATCACATTGAAGTATTTCTTCTCTCATCAGCAGCAAAAACATTAAAAGATTAAATTCTACCATAACCGATCCAATTACAATTTTTTTTTCATTGGTTTTTCTGAGTCAAGAAATTTAGTGAAGGCCATCTATATCTATATCTTCCCATAAACTCGTGTCAACTTAATAATTCTTTAAGACTTATGCATATCTTTTATTGAAATGTGCAAACTCAAGAGAGAGTGTTGTAGTTAGTTGTAACTAACCTAGTTGAATGTGCTAAAGTAAAAGGTTAGAGATATCGCCTTTATCTCTTCATGATAGATCATGTGTGATCATATCTTGTAACCATCTTCTAGTTGTTGGCTATTATAAATATATTAAGCATATGGAAAACCTTTGAGAGCTTATGCCACCTGAGAATCAGCCAATCTTTCTCTCCCACAATCTTATAGTCATTAATTGACTACAACAAGAACTCTATTTTGTGCTGATTTGAGAGACTTATTAGTAATTCATATGATTTGAAAGATTTTATTAAAAATACAATTAGATTTAGAGGACTTGATGAAAAAAATCACCATAATATCTAATCAAAGTAAGTTTGTTTTTTTTTACTCTTTCCATATAATTTTCAATTATGCTATTTGGCTCCCAAAATATTTGGGTGATGTCATTTTCTATTATGTGGCATCTGACATGGCAGATGACGTAACAGCTGACATGGCAAATTTTAAACCCAAAAAATTAATTACCCAAAAAATTTTAATGTTAATGTTAATATTAATTTTAATTTTAATTTAATATTAATGTTAATATTAATGTTAATGTTAATGTTAATTTAATGTTAATTATCATGTTAATTTAATGTTAATTTATCAATTTACTATTAATTTTAATTTAATATTAATTATATTGTTAAATTTTGTCATGTCAGCTGCCATGTCAGCAACCATGTCATCTGTCACATAATGGGAGATGGTATCACACAAATTTTTTGGGAGTCAAATAGTATTTTTGTATAATTTTTTCTTTACTTTTTTTTGTTTTTTTTTTTTTTTTTTTGAGGAGGATATATTGTTGTACTTCATTTCACTTCAAGCAACAAAGCATGGGCTGACCAGATGAAAGCTGCCACATGGTGGTGCCTGATCCTGAATGTCGGTGAGGGGCGGTCGCGCATCCTTAGGTGACCTGCCCAATCAGTCACTATATACTTCTCCAACCACAACAGCAGACGTTAGGCCAATATGCATGTGCTTGGTTTATATAGACACACATAAGCATTCCTCAAACTGCATTGGAATGTGATAGCATCCGGTCGTTCCAGTGTAGACATCACCAGCATTCTACCTCTCCATGGAAAGTTGTTTGTTATTACAATATTTATTATTGTCAATTCGATTGACACATACTAGGAGACTAACTCATAAGCTCAATCTGCATGTGGTAGGACTTATTTAACTTGTTCTTAATTTTATAAAAAGTATCAAAACATATTTGACAACACCAACGTATTTAATATTTATTATATATATATATATATATATATATATATATTATATATATATATATATATATATATCCTTTTTTCAAGCGGATCGTGACTATATAAGCCACCCACCGTCCGAATGGAGATTCGAACCCAATAGATGTACCCAATATGTGCTTGGACGCCCCCCCCCCCCCCCCCCCCCCCCCCCCCCCCCCCCCCCCCCCCGCCGACTAGACTAGTGTCTTAGGGACTATATATGTTAATCCAGAAACAGATCGTTAGATGGAAATCTCGATCTCTATGAGAACACGAGTTTATGATAGCAACTTAGCATGAAATATGATCACCGCAATTCTGCTGGATTGATAAAGCAACTTAGCAGGCGAAATAAAGATCATCGCAATTCTGCCGATTGATTAAGATCTATTGCTGGGGTGATAAAGATCACCGTTGCTCAAGTAAGATTCGCCCTATTGCGATTTGCTCCCAGTACTAGTAAGTTTGAAAGAACTTCTGGAACGCTCGTTATCACCTCCTTTCTCGAACCCGAAGAACTCCAATGGACTCCAATGGCAATGGCGGCACAGCTCTCTTCGTGTCTTAATTTCAGCGTAAGTCCTTAATGAAGGCACGAATAGAGTATTTATAGAATGGTCGAAACCCTAATCCTAATCCTTCCTGACCTTAACTGATTGCGAAAAATAGGAGTGAATAATGGAAAGATTTGAATGAATTAAATTCAAATCCCACAAAAGATGAATCTGATTAATTGACACAATCTTTCCATAACTGCTTACTCTTCCAATCAGCCACATCATTAACCGCCTGTGCCCCTTAACCCCTAAGCCCGTTAACGCGCGTGTAGCTGCGCGTAGCTGCAAGCAGCACAGCCGCACAGTCACACAGCAACGTAGCAGCACCGCAAGCGCAGGCGCGCAGCGCAGCACCGCAAACGCGCAGGCGCGCATACAGCATTTCAGCGCGCATCCTGCGGCTCCTGCGCAGCTCATGTGCATGCACCTGCGCGGTCCCTGCGTATGCGACTCGCGCAGAAGACGAGCGCACGAGCGCATCAACTGTGCACAGGTGCCATGCGCCGATGCAGACGTGCTAAGTGCAAAGTGCGCCATAAAGTGCCACTTTGGCGTCCTTGAGCCCAAACCCTAGCCCGAGTCCGAGTCACTAAGCCCCTTCGGGCTTAGCTCTATAGAAAATTATCCCATGAGCATGACAAAAAGCATTAATGCTTCTTTATTGGGTTAGCCTTCTTTCCACTAGAAAAAACCTCCATGGCACCCATGTGCCATACCTCATGTGATCTCTCAACATAAGAAAGCTTTATATAGAGATACAATCCATTTGGCCTAGGCAATGTGGACTATCTTTCTTGTCTCTAAGGAAAATACCAATGATTTCCCCATATCTCTATATATGGGTTAAGCGTTCCCCATAGTGACTGTCCATCATGCATTAGGATAGATGTCGCTATGACTTGAATCTCCCGCATGGGTTAATAACAGCATGATACAAGAATGGACTAAGCCTTGAATTCTGCACCATAACTGGAATTTTTCCCACTCATACAATGTCATCATCTGTGCTTATGGATGCACATTAAAGCCTTGTGCCAGCCTAGTTTTTGGTGTATGTATCTTGGTGTCGACAAGATTTTCCTCAAGAGACGGTCCACATCTCTATCCATACACTTTAGGTGAGCTCTTTTAAAGAGTCTTTGGCATGAAGCATTTTGCTTCCTTGTGGTGCTACAACCGCTATGACATGGCCCGAAGTCGAGACACTGTCTCATGTGGTTTCAAACCACCTGTAGCATGAGGCATAGCCTCTTTGTAATGCCAAACTACCCAGCATGAAGCCTTTTGCTTCTTTGCGGTGTTACGCCGCCGTGACATAGCTTGCAAACCGAGCCACTGCCTCATATGGTGTCACCCACTGTAACATGAGGCCCACGCCTCTTTGTTTTGTTGCCTACCACTCTTCATCATACATCATTAAGCCCTCTTGCCTATGTGCAGTGCTACGCCGCTGTGACTTGGCCCGAAGTCGAGGCTTTACCCTCATGTGGTGTCACCCCACTGTAGCATGGAGTACTACGCTCCTTTGTAGTGTTGTGCTACCCGTACTTCCTGTAAAGTATGCCAGATATACCAGATGCCCGAGAACTCATTAAGGCTCCAAGCCATCCTTCCATAGGACTTTGTTCTTTGTAAAGAACATCAGTAGACAACATTGTGGTTCTGGTTCATAATCCGCAACATCCTAAGAATTGCCCACTGCTCCTGATATCTTCCAATTAATGGTCCTTCTTTGAACTAAAAGCTAGATGCCTAGTAGATGCTCTGATATTCTTTGAACTAATAGCATAAAGCTTTGTAGTAGAATTACGAAGACATAATATCAGGTATCTTCAAGCCCATCTTCTGTTGCGTCTTCAACCCAACTGTCGCTTGAGACCTTGGTGAACGGATCTGCCAGATTCTCCTGACTCTGAACATCAACTACAGCAATGACTCCTCTTTTTAATATGATTATTTACCGTCTTGTGCCTTAGGCACACAGTCCTCTTCTTTCCTTTGAAGAGGTCATTTGATGCCACCGCTGGAGTCGCCTGGTTTCACAGTAAATCGGCACTGCCAAAATTTGCACCAACCATAGAAAGATCATACATGAGCTCCCGAAGCCATTCTGCCTTCATCTGCTGCAGCCGCCAGTGCATAGAACTCAGATTCCATAGAAGAGTGAGACAACATAGTATGCTTCTTCGACTTCCACGATATAGCAGCTCTACACATGGAGAAGACATATCCTCATGTGGACCTTTCACTCTCTACTTCTGAGCACCAGCTTGCATCGCTGAAGCCTTCCACTACTTTTGGATCTCTGCAGTAGTGCAGTGCATACTTCTGAGTTCTTTTGAGGTATCTCATAACCCTCTTCACAGATTTCCAATGCTCCACAGCTATATTGCTCGTGAACCGACTCTGCATCCCGACACAAAGTATGTCAGGCCTTGTGGCAGTAGTTGCATATATCAACTCCTGATGATGCTTGAATACTCCAACTGTCTAATGCTTTCCTTGGATTTGGCTTCAGCTTCTTGTCACACTTATATGGCATATCGATCCCTGGAAGATCCTGATACTCATAGCGTGTGAGCATCTTCTCAATGTAATGAGACTGCGACAATGCCACTCCAGTTTCCATTCGGATGATCTATATCCCAGGATAACATCAGCTTCCCCTAAGTCCTTCATGTTGAACTTAGATGAGAGAAACTTTTTTGTCTTAGTGACAATTGCTAGATCTGTACCCAAGATCAGCATATCGTTCATGTAAAGACAAACACAACTCCTCTTCCGTCAGCAAACTTTTTGTACACATGTAACGCCTCAGTCCCAAAATACGTAGTACTAGGAGATCGTATACATGCCAGCTACATATTGAGAGGACTCCAGTCCAGCTCGAATATGTATAAGCTGTATGATTGTTCTAGATCAACTATATCTCAATCCACCAAGTATCGATTATTATAACGAATCAAGTGCAGTAAGGTTGATTAGACCATAATACATTGATTCTAGAATATATAAATATGTTAGAGTGGATCCCCAATAACACATTTATCATGAACAAGCTAGAAGAGAATTTAAGCTTGTAAAACTAGGCAATAAGCGAGAATCAATATATGACAAAATCTAAATACGGAAGAGAAAGATAAAACATCAACTAAATATACCTGCAAACTTGGTGTAGCAACCATCCTCCATCACGTTTCATACCTTCATCTAATTCCTGGAGTCACCAGGTCCTCAGGGACTAGCAAGAAATATAATATACATGCCTACTGTACAGTAAATAATATGCAAGAGAAAATATAGAAAATGGTACAAGGAAACAATATGAGACTAAGGAATAAGTGTAAATAGTATGCCGTCAAGGATAGTGCTATAAAGCATGACTATAAATAAGTCAAGGTAACCGCAGCCCGATGGGAGCTCACATTTCTATAGTCAATAGCCGATGGGGAGTCTCTAACTATAGTAAGGCTCATTCGCACTCGATGGGAGCTCACGAACGGGGGTCAGGTATAGTAAGGCTCATTCGCACTCGATGGGAGTCTCTAACTATAATCTCTAATAATAGGCTCATCAAGTATAGGTAGTTGGATCAACTCAAGGTCAAGTCCAAGTCAAACAGGTCAGGAGATCATGGCATAGGCAAAACAATACTATCACTAGACATGAACAGGATAAGAAAATAGAAAAAAAGAGTAATAATCTACGTGCACGTAAACTATAAATAACCATAACATGAAGCAAGAAAATATGTAACTAAGAAAGAATGACAATATAAAATATCATGTAATACTGTAAAGTTTGACAAGGTGTACTTGCCTGATGAAAGCACGTAGAACCATCTAATCAATCAACGGCCACAAAAGTTCAACTCCTGCAAACGACTCCGGATGCTGAAACAGACATTACCAACACGTTCAAAAAAGTCAAATTAGCTTGGATAGCCTACCCATAAGTCCAATTCTGGAAACAGAGGCAAAACGGTAATTTCGGATCAAAACGGTATCTGTCGTTTGACCTGCTTTGCACCGAAAAGCGTGCCAACACCTACAGTCTCTAAAGATATCAAACTATAGTCTACGGATCTAGTTTGACGAGACAAACCCAACCGTATGTCCAAAGTTGGATTTCGGTGGACCATGCACAATTCGCTCGTTGAGTCGGATCGCAGGCCCGCCAAAATAGCGTTCCAGTCAACATTCCTAGAATCGGACCAAACTTGGCTTACAGGACCATAAAAATGATACGAGTCCAATGGCGCAAGTTTTTTTTCGAGGTGACGAACGTGCACAAAGTTATGGGCTAGTTTGCAAAGGGCCGATACGAGGTATTTCGACCGATACGCCTCGATTTCGTCACGCACACACAATAAAATCGTGTTTCGTCGAATCCCACACATTGACAACACCCGTACGCGTCTTTCAATGCTCATGGGTTGCGACCACGTCGCCCGGTTTTCAGGGCGCACGCCGTATCGGTTAATTTCTAAAATGAATTCATATTTGAAGAGCTGTTTTTCTTGGATTTTGGATGTCATTTTCTTGGCATACATAAGATGAATTAAAAACTATAAGAAGGGATTTAATCTTATATAGGTTATCTATAATCCTATTTAATTAGAATCTTGAAACTGTCGAAGACCGACAGAAGTTTGCCTTCAAACCTAGGGTTCAACAACAGTTTTTGACCTTCAGACTTTGTGACTTTTTTGATTTTTCAAAAAAAATCGTAGGAAATCTAGGACAACATATGGCAAACCCCTTGAAGGGGTTTGCAGAGGATCAACTCCACTACGTGCAGAATTTTATAAATCAAAAATTCATCGAGCGATGAAGGAGAAATATGCCTTAGAAGTCGGTACCTTAGGAGACGCTTCCAGAACAGCAGTGCCCTATTGCGCTGCTGTGCGCACGCACGGCCTCACGTTTGGCCGACCGTCGTAGTCCCACGTGTACGCGGGGAGGTGCGTCGGTGTCGGAAAGGAGGAGGAAAGTTAAGGTTAGGGTTTTCGCTTCTCTCCTCTCGATCTCTCACATATATATGTATATATGAAATTGCTGTGTGTTCCTTTTAGGGGGTCGGTTTCTATGGGTTTCCCTCATCTCGCGAGAAATTCATTTTCTCGTGAGATGTAGTTTGGTTTGGGTTTTTTTTCCCTCTTTTTTCTTTCTTTCTATATATATATAGATATATATATATATTATATATATAATATATATATATATATATATATATATATATATTATATATCGGTTTCTATGGGTTTCCCTCATCTCGCGAGAATTCATTTTCTCGTGAGATGTAGGTTTGGGTTGGGTTTTTTTCCCTCTTTTTTCTTTCTATATATATATATAATATATATATATATATATATATATATATATATATATATATATATATATATACCTTTGCATGTATATATATATATATCTATATAATATATTATTATATATATATATATATATATATATTTTTTATATATATAAATATATATATATTATATATATATATATATATATATATATTTTGTATATCTATACATATACAAAGGAGGTAACACATGAATTAATTATAGATGGTAATATAACCAACTAGTAAAATCATGAAATTTATCTACTAAAATTTATAAATAAACTCTATTTATAGGAATATTTATATATATGTAGGGTTTACAAATATATGCACCATATTATATATACAAGCAATGTCTAGAAAATAATCTAAACAAAATATAACCAATTGTCACAACATATATATTTATTAATTCCATAGACTAAATTTTATATAAATAAGACTATATTTTTTAGCATATATAATCCCAAATAAATAGTACTTCAATAAAATGCCTATTCTCCTTTTTTTCATACATACTCTATATGTACCCTTTTAAGTATAGAAAAATATCTCTATACTCCTAGGTTTACTTCTCCACGAAAAATCTAACCATATTCTAAAAAAGAAAATATTATTTATAAAAATATCAATAACATGTATATATATTTATAACAATTATTCATGAAAATAAATAATAGACCAATAAAATAAAATAAATTACAATATATATATATATATATATATATATATATATATATATATATATATAATATATATTATATATATATATAATATATATATATATATATATATATACTACATGCCTAGATGGCTTGGGTTTGGTTCGGGTCTAGGTTGACTAGTTTAGCACAATCGGATCTTCTAAAAGGTCAATAATCTTAATAATAAATAATTAAATCCTTTATATGGGTTAAGTCGCAACTTCGACTGGTTTTTCTAGTTACAACATATATATGGCTCGGTCTTCCCTTTCATGGCTAAAATACTCTACAAAGCACACGATTACACTATCCATGCCAAAATTTCTAGTCGATGTGCATCTCTAAACTTAACCATGATTAAGGCTATATATTTATATAGTATTAGGCTATTATACGTATAATCATATATATACAAAATTGTATTTAATTCTATTTGACTGTATAACATGCCAAAATAAATCCATAATAATTCTACTAAGTCGTAACAACCTAACATGGCTTCCTATCAGGTGGGATTAGCTAGGTTAGGGTCCAAATTTATTTTCTAAGTAAATCGAACTCAAAAACTCAACCCATGAGTCTCTTGTGCCATTCACAAATAAATAGTACATGGGGACTTGATTGAGTGGCACACCCTTAGCATGTGTGTCGTAGGCTCAAAATTGATCAAAACTATATATTGAGCCAAATGGTTTTGATCGATGTCGCGTTTCGAACTCACATTGGAAGTTAGGTCTAGAATTACGGTAAATAACCAAATGGCCTAAATTTGATCCGAAGTTGTGAGAAGTCAAAATAATGTTAGGGGACAAGTTTGGATGGGACATGATATATCAAATTGAAGGTGGACTTGTCTACTTCAAAACTCACGAAGGTTGTTTCGGAAGATTTGTGCTTCTTGTGCTCCAAAAAATCAAAGCTACAAAAAATACATCTATATCAAAATTAATACTAAAATATAATTTAATAAATATAAAACCATATAAAATAAAATAAAAAATAATTCCCAAAAATCAGGGTCCTCACAACACACATTTGTCCGTCTCGCTGACCATGTAGCTGTTTGATCTTATGACTTTATCAAACTTCTCATGCCACATCTTGGGAGCTTGTTTCAGACCATATAGAGATTTTACCAACTTACAAACTTTGTCTTCGAGGCCCTTGACGATGAATCCTTCTGTCTGTTGCATGTAAATCTCTTCGGTCAATTCACCATTCAGGAAAGCGGTCTTAACATCCACCTGATGAATTACCAGCTTGTTAATTGCGCTCAGAGCAATCAACATCCTGATGGTCGTCATCTGTGCTACTGGATCATATGTGTCGACATAATCGATCCCCTGCTTTTGAGAAAATTCGTTGGCAACTAACCTTTCATTGAACTTGTCAACAGTTCCATAGGCCTTCATCTTCTTCTTGAAGATCCATTTACATCCGATTGGTTTCGCTCCTTCAGACAGATCGACCAACACCCACGTGTTGTTAGAGGTTATCGTGTCGTACTCATCATTAATAGCCTCTTTCCAGAAGACATCATCTATGTTCTTCATCGCCTCATCATAGGTAAGCGGATCTGCTTCCACATGATAGGTGACGAAATCCTCTCCAAAGTCCTTCTATCTTCTCACTCGCTTAGATACAGGTTCTGCGAGTTCTGGTTCACAGTTGTTTTCTGCAGCAACAATATCTTTTTGGACCACCTCTTTATAAGGAACTTGAGCCTCCTACGCACTCACATTATTCTCCGAAATGTCTGCGAGAACAATTTTTTTGTGCCTTGCAAATTTATCTTCAAAGAATTCTGCATCGTGAGATTCAATGATATGATTTGACTCAATATCAAGGAACCTCCGAGCATCACTCTTATCAGCATAACCCAGGAATATAGTCTTCGTAGTCCTTGTTCCCAGATTCTGAATCTTCAAATCCGAAAAAATTTTATACGCCAGACACCCCTACACTCGAATGACATTCAAGTTGGATCTTACCTTGAACCAGAGTTCATAAGGAGTGACTTCCGATGTTGCATGCGGCACTCTGTTCAATATGAACGTAGCCGTAAGCACTGCTTCACCCCAAAAGCAATTTGGAAGACCCGTAGTCAACAGCATTGAGTTCATCATCTCAGTTAACGTTCTGTTCTTCCTTTCTGTAACACCATTTGATTGAGGAGAGTGCGGAGCAGTTGTCTCATTGATAATTTCATGTTCTCTACAGAACGATGCGAATTCATAAGACCTATACTCGCCACCCTCGATCACTTCTAATTTTCTTAAGTTATTATCCGGTTTGACGTTCGGCTTCTGCCTTGAAGTCCTTAAACTTCTCAAATGCTTCATCTTTAGACTTGAGAAGATAAACGAATGCGTACTTTGAGAAGTCGTCGATGAAAGTAATAAAATACTTCATCCCGGCCTTTGTGGAGAACGTTTTGAAGTCATAGATATCTGAGTGCACCAACTCCAGAAGATCTGTACTTCAGTTTACCCGCTTGAACGGTTTTTTTGTGATCTTTGTCTGTGCACAGGCCTCACACTTCTCTAACTGCTTACCCCCACATTCGGAGATAAGCCCTAGACTAGACATCTTGTTTATTCTTTTACAATGAACATGTCCTAGTCTATTATGCCACAACTCAAGAGAATAACTAAAAAAAGAAACTGTATTCACTATCTCCATAGGAGTTACAAGTTGAAGTTTGAACATCCCTTCGATGCAAAAGGCCTTTCCGAAGTATGTTCCTTTATAGGACATAATGACTTGACCAGCGTTAATGTCTATCCTCAAGCCTACGTGCTTCATATTCTGAAGCGTCAGCAACTTCCCCAAAGTTAGTTGCAATACCACCATCCCGATCCCGTGTACTTCATCTTGTGTCTGGTTTGTCACCATAACCTTCTCAGAAACAGGTTGGTACATGGTGAACCACTCCTTCTTTGACCAAACATAACACGAGGCCATAGTGTCTATCCACCAGTCCATGTCAATCCCAACTGAGTCAACCTGTGCAATCATAGTAACAAAGTTAGCCTCACCTTGCTCCTTTTATTTTGGTTTTTCTTTACAGTCCCTCTTCCAATGGCCTTTCTTGCCACAGTTGAAACAAGTCCCAGGATCTTTGGATTTGGGCTTGAACTGAGCCGACTTCACCTTCAGATGGTGAACGTCTTTCTTCTTTTGGTAGGCAGCCTTCGGCTTCCTTTAGAATTTCCTCCTTGTACCATGTTTGCCTTAGCCATCTGCTTAGACAAGGCGTCCACTTTGATTTAAGCCCTCAACTCGTCTTCAATATGTATCCAGTGGAAGAGGCGTTCCAGATCCACTTCCATCTTCTTGTGGTGCATGTCCGTGATGAAGTTGCTCCATCCAGATGGGAGCTTGGCGACAATACCACCGACGACAAAAGCATCAACCAAGGGCATGTCGTTATCCGCCAGCTTCTGACGTAACTTGAGGAACTCCTTGACTTGAGGCAACATGGTTTTATGGTCCTCAAACCGCATCCTCTAGACCTTTTCGATCACTTGGATCTTATTTCTGTTCTCATCTGCCTTGTAGAGATTCTCTACAGACTCCCATATGTCATTTGCATTGACCGTCTTGCTGTATGACTCCGCTAGAGAGTCATCCATCAAGTTCTGGATCAACAACTTGCAGAGGTTGTTATCCTGTCTCCACTTCGACTGCAAAGCCGTGGCTTCAGCAACCCATTGAGCATTTTCACCCTCTAGAATCAAACACTCAGGATCTGTCAATACATAGTCGACGCTCATGAGTTGAAGATTAAGGTTGACCTTTCTCTTCCAGATGTTGAAATGCTCTCTATCAAACTTTCCAAGTTTAAAACTTGTATCGAGAAGTTGTGCATGGTTGTTCTCCATCAAATATGAATCTTACTTTGAGATTGTTAGTCCCGAAATAGATCGTTAGATGGAAATCTTGATCTCTATGAGAACACGAGTTGATGATTGCAACTTAGCAGGTGAAATAATGATCACCGTAATTCTGTTGGATTAAAAAAAGCAAACTAGCAGACGAAATAAAGATCACTGCAATTCTGCTGGAATGATTAAGATCAGTATTGTTGGGTGATAAAGATCACCGTTGCTCAAAGCAAGATTCGTCTTATTGTGATATGCTCCCAGGAACCAGCAAGTTCTTTCGAACTTCTGGAACGCTCGTTGTCACCTCCTTTCTCGAACCCGAAGAACTCCAATGGACTCCAATGGCAATGGCGGCACAACTTTCTTTGTCTCTTAATTTCAACGTAAGTCCGTAATGAAGGCATGAAGAGAGTATTTATAGAGAAGGGTCGAAACCCTAATCTTAATCCTGGCCATAACCGATTTCGAAAAGATAGGAGCGAATAATAGAAAATTTTGAATGAATTAAATTTAAATCCAACAAAAGATGGATCTGATTAATTGACACAATCTTTCTATAACCGCTTAACTCTTCCAATCAGCCATATTATTAACCGCTTGTGCCCCTTAGCCCATCAGCCCCGTCAGCCGCGCAGCAACGCAACAACACTACAAGCGTAGGCGTATAGCGCAGCATTGCAAGCGCGTAGCACAGCACCACAAACTCGCAGGCACGCAGTGCAGCATTGCAAGCGTGCAGCCTCACGGCTCCTGCGTAGCTCCTGTGCGTGCACCTGTGCGGCCCCTGCGCATGCACCTACGCATGCGACTCGCACAAAAGACGAGTGCACGAGCACATAAGGTGCCATGCGCCGATGCTGACGTGATAAGTGCAAAGTGCGCCAACAAAGCGCCACTTTGCGCCCTTGAGCCGAGTCCGAGTACGAGTTGCTAAGCCCCTTCGGGGCTTAGTTCCATAGGAAAATTATCCCATGAGCATGACAAAAAGTATTAATACTTCTTTGTTGGGTTAACCTTCTTTCCACTAGAAAAATATCCCCACATGGCACCTATGTGCCACACCTCATGTGATCTCTCAACACAAGTGGAGCTATATATAGAGATACAATCCATTTGGCCTAGGCAATGTGGGACTATATTTCTAGTCTCTAAGGAAAAACACAACAATATATAAAAAATAAATAAATATATATATATATATATATATATATATATATATATATATATATATATATATATATATATATATATATATATATATATATATATAGATATATAAAAATATATATATATATATATATATATATATATATATAGATATATATATATATATATTTTAATATACATATATAAAATATATATACATATATATATATATATATATATATATATATATATATATAGCCCCTAGCCTAGTGGTAGTAAAATATATATATATATATATATATATATATATATATATATATATATATATATATATATATATATAGCCCCTAGCCTAGTGGTAGTGGTGAGGCATGCGGCCCGAGTGGTCAGGAGTTCGAATCCCAGTGGGAGCGATTCCGAAAATTAATTACCATATCAATATATATATATATATATATATATATATATATATATATATATATATATATATATATATATATATATAGGGAAAAAAAATATATATATAGGGAAAACAATATATATATATAGGGTCGTTCTACAATACATTCCCTGGAAAAGGATGTATCGATACATCCGAAATTTGGACCGTTGGATGTTGATCCAATGGTTCGGATTGAATAATAGAGTAGAAACATCATTTAATGCTGATTTAGACTTTTGACCTGTTGGTAACTTGCTTTAGCAGGTCATTCTTCACTTTAATTTTTTCAATGAACATCCTAAATTAACTCATATTTACTCTCTCTTTCGTCCATCCAATTTAATATTTCATAAAAAAAATTTGGTTACAGGCCGTGGTGGTGGTGGTGGTGGAAAGAGAAACGGAGATAAAGAATAAAATAAAAATCAGTCCGGATTGCGTCGAACGTCGTCGAGCCCTCCTAGAACAACGAGGAGTACCAGCTGTGCCGAGAAGAATCGGTCCGGTTCGCGTCGGACGTCGTCGAAACCTCCTCGAACAAGAAGAAGTACCAGCGGCGCCGCTCTAATTTTACTGTCCATGCCATTGTCAGAAATCTTATTTTTCATCTAATAATTTAATATTTTGTTAATAAAGCTACATGTCATGGTGGTGGTAGTGAACTGAGGAAACCTGCTTCTGAGGTCGGGCGGATCATCTGCTCACATATTTAAAAAAAATCTGTATTGATCGGACGAAATATTTTTTACTTTTCTAATGATAATATTTTCGAAGAGAATTTTTTTTGGACGGTGAATGGCCATTCTCTTTGCTTTTAACACGGAGAATGGCCATTCTCTTTGCTTTTAACACGGCGAATGGACGGAGAATGGCCATTCTCTTTGCTTTTAACACGGCGAATGGACGGAGAATGGCCATTCTCCGTTCTTTGAAAACGGAGAATGGACACTCTCTGTGCTTTTAACAAAGTATGGTACATTTAGGACTGGAAATGTTCAAGTATCTCTTTTTTTTTTTACCAAATATTTACAGTATTTTTAATATCATTTACCAAAGTATATTCATTTAATATTAAATCATGTTCAAGAAAATCTGAATATCATTTTATCAGGCTTCCACTGTATGGCTGCACAAAATTTCTTGCGAGTGTTTGAATATAATTAACCTACTATCAAAGAAAATTTTTCTTACATTACATTATGCATTACACTGGCATCGACTTCATACTGATGGCATCAATATACTGATGGCAATAACAAAGGATGAACAGGCAGGATTATAATTATGCTTCAGCAATAACAAGGGATGAACAGGCAGGATTACAATTTTGCTTCAGCAATAACAAGGGATGAACAGACAGTGGCATCGAATTTATACTGATGGCATCGATGTAACAATTTTTTACAGAAAGCAAAACACATTACAATCAAATAAAGTTTTAGTGATCCCAGGAATGCATCCGTAATGAGGCCATCTGTAAACCCTAGAAATGCACCCAGGACTCATGAAATCTGTGATGGGCATCTGCAAATCAAAGGAATACACCAAAATATCAATATCATATATGAAGGCCAACTACCATTCAAATAAACGCTTCAACCAAAAAATCATAATCAAATTAAGTATACTTCATTCCAAGTCCAATAAACTGCATAATTTACGTTACAGTAATCTGCCCAATCCACGTTAGTAATTCAACATAGAACCTGCATAATTCACAATACAATAATCCAAATAAATATTAGACCTACTCTAAATTCAAGACCATATTACATTTTCCAAACAAATTACGAACTATGCACTTAGTACAAGCGAAAAGTTTAGTCTTACAATATTTCAAACACAAAATTTAGTTTGACCGCCATGACCAACAAATATTCAGAACCATATTACAAGTCAATATTACTTCCAAATTGAAATAAAAGATTCAAAACTCAAAAGATGAATCTTCATAGCCATCTTCATCTTCTTCTTCTTGTTTCTTTTTTTTCTTCTTCTTCTTCCTTAAAATATCCTTCACCTATACCTTGAGGGACGGATTTAAAAAAAATTATAGTCAGTATGGACTCACTGTATATGTAGAAATGACATCCAGAAACATAAATAGAAGTATCAAAGTGATGGCTAGCATTAAAGTGTCAATGTGCACAGTGTGTATTTTTACATAAGAGTTTGGGCTAGCCCCATTTACCTTCTTCACGAGGAAAGGAAAATCTTATTCTTGGTCAGCAAATTCAACCTCTATCTGGTTAATCTTATCCAGAATCAATTTTTGGTTGTCGGATATAGTCTTCATCTCTTTGAAGACATTCTCAAAGTTTGCAGCAACAAAATTGTATAGATCATCAACCCTGCCCTTAGTATTTTTGATTCCATAAGTTAATGGTTTTCCAGATGTTGATGGTTTGCTTGCAGCTGCTGTCCGTTTTCCAAACATTCGAGTGAAGGTTAGTTTTCTCATGGGGTCTTTGTTTTTAATATAAACATCTCCTGCTAAGCTTGGGACAGAATGTTTACTAGCCATCGAGCATACAAATCCTTCGAAAGGGAGAGCTGTCCTTGCAGTTGGTTTTCCCACGAGATGCATTATTCTACTAAACATGTAGGAACCTATATCCATCCTTTTTTTCCCATATAATAAAGAAATTTTACTCTCTCGGGATGGATGGAAAACTCATGTCCAGTAGGGTTGAGTGTTTGAGATACGTAGGCATGCAACAATTTATACAAAGTTTTTAATTAATCTTTGTATACATTTTGAGGAGTCTTGGCACCCATTGATACACCTGTAATCTCATGAATTGCATCCGTCATGAAAACATTATCAATATCTTTCATATCAAACTCAGAAACTGGATCAAATTCATAAAATTCGTTGATGACAGCAGCATTTACCCTAATCAGTTTCCCTCTCAGAAACACCAGTTGTTGATCCTCTTCTTTTTCTTTAATTTTAGCCAGAAGATTTG
Organism: Iris pallida; assembly: GCA_029216955.1. Classification (NCBI taxonomy): domain Eukaryota; kingdom Viridiplantae; phylum Streptophyta; class Magnoliopsida; order Asparagales; family Iridaceae; genus Iris; species Iris pallida. The sequence continues at coordinate 21,404,009 of JANAVB010022597.1, read as the reverse complement.
AGTAAAATTCTCTTACTATTGTTTGGAAGATTTTCTTAAGACAGGATTTGTTCAGTTTCTCCAATTGATAGAATTTCAATATATCCAGGAAAGCTTCGTCTTCGACATCATCCATCTTAATTGATCTTTCAGGCATAACAGCCTTTTTCTTGAAATATTTAATGTAAATCTTCTTAGATTTAGAGTCTTTAAATTTTTTTACCTCCTCGCCATCCTGGGACTTATTTGATGATTGATCTTCCTCTTCATTTTCCTCTTCTGATGAGGATTCAAAATCCTCAGAGTACGCTGGTGACTCTGTATCCGTTGCCACCTTAGCCTTTGCTTGAGTACGCCTTCGATCTTCATAAGTTGAGTCTTCCGACGACTCCGTATCGAAGATAGATTTTTTGGTCTTTATCGAGCGATGAGTTTTTTAGCCTTTTTTGCAGGTGCTTGGCTGCCGCCTCCGCTTTCATCGTCGCTGCCGCCGCCGCTGCTTCCGCCGTTGCCCTTTCGGCCTCTGCCCTAGCAACCATAATCTTGAATTTCGCCGCCCTTGCAACTTCTGCCCTTCGGGCCTGTATCGCATCCCTTTGTGGATTCTTTCCCTTCGGCGATGGTCGTTGTTTCTTCGGTGGCATTTTGATAAGAAGAGAGTTTGGGAGAGGGTTTGGGAGAAGGAAGAGGGTTTGAGAGAAGAAGAGGGAAAATTCGACCGTCTTATATGACCTTGGGAAGTAGAAAAAATTAGAATAGTTTTGAGTATTAAATTAAATTTATTATTAAATTTATTACTATTATTACTAGTATAAGACGGTCGAATTTATTACTATTAAATTTAAAAAACTACTTTCTAAAATTAAATTTATTACTATTATTACTAGTATATATCCATGTGAAATCACTACATAAATCTTTGGGATTTTGAGACCCTAATTTTAAAAACTACTTTCCAAAATTAAATTTATTACTATTATTTCTAGTATATATCCACATGTTTCGTATAAATTATTGAAAAATTTGGCAGAAAAAACGTGGTGAAAACATGTTTAATTAAAAAAAATTGACAACATATTTAAGAATGTGAAGTTTAATCTCAATATTTCCATTTTTCGAATATTTGATTAAATTTTTGAACGTTTGACGACTTGGTAAGAAGACTATGTACTTGAAAAGAGTAAAATTGAAACACTCAAAGTTGTCCTCTATTTTACTTTGTAATCATATTTAAGATTGATTTGACGGCAAGATTGACGCTGGCAGCATAATCAATTCTATGACGTAACAAGTCATTGATGGGGATATCGTCGCTGATATATGGATTTGACGTAACAAGATTTGTTAATTAAAAAATAGATAAAATAGTTAGTCGCTTGTAGCCAAAACCAAACTGAGTTAACAAAATATTATATTGCATTAAATCCCAACTTCGTCGCCGGAACATTCTCCGACGAAGTATACAAGAGGAGGACAAAAAACTGTAAAAAACGAAAAAAAATAGAAAAATAAGAGGTCTACCCCTCACTGGCCTCGCGGAGGATCTCCGCAAAGTCCTGCAGGGTGCGCACACCCACCCTATGACACAGGTGGCGAAATGCTTCCCTCTTCTCCAGAGAATCCCGTTCCTCCGGAGTGATCGGCAACAGGTCAAAGTTGGGCGCCGGATGAAGTGGTCGAGCGATGACCTCCAGTGATAACCCGCAGGAGGTCAGGAAGTCCGCAGCCGCTGCCAGCCAGTCATGGGCCGGAGGCGGCGCAGAGGGTACTCCATGCAGAGAGGCTCGGCGACGACTGAAGAAGACTCTGGCAATGGTTTCCAACCAGATGATCTTTTTAGAGCCATGTTAAATGTGCAACCTACTCAGATGAATGGGGACCCCTATGTATATATATATACACGTTCCTAACCGACTCTTCTTATTCCTTATTGGAAGTTGGAGATATTTAATTTCTTATTCCTTATTGGAAGTTGGAAATATTTCTTATTCTAAGCTTAGTTGGTTGTGATGTTTGGCTTTTACATGGAAGGCCTAGGTTCGAGTCTGGTGTTTGGGTTCTGTAGAATTTTTCTATTGTTAATATTTTTTGGGTGCTATTATATGCTTTTAACTTAGTATGGAACAATTTTCGGAACTGTTAATGGCCATTCTCCGTTCCTCTAACACGGAGAATGGTACATTTAGGACGGAGAATGGTACATTTAGGACGGAGAATGGTAAATGTAGGATGGAGAATGATACATGTAGGACAGAGAATGGTACATATAGGACGAAGAATGGTACATTTAGGACGAAGAATGGTACATTTAGGACGGAGATAGGACGGAGAATGATACATGTAGGACAGAGAATGGTACATATAGGACGGAGAATGGTACATTTAGGATGGAGAATGGTACATTTGAGAATGTTCTGTAGGGTTGTGAATTTTAAATAGTTTGGCTGTTTAGTTTTGTTTTGAATCTATATAAATTAGTTTTGACGGCTGGTGAAGATGAATAGTTTGGCTGTTTGGCTGTATAAATAGATTTTTTTAAAGGGTTGTAAAAAAGAAACCAATGTTTTCGTATCGATCACCATTAATTATGGTGAATGGCACTGATACCACTAATATGAGTGTAATTTGCACCGCCAGAATTCATCTTGAAGAAGGTAAAATCTGTGTTAGGAAATGTCGAAATCTCTTGGATATGATTACACTGAGATGTTGTATTAATGGTAAAATCTGTGTTGGGAAATGTCGAAATCTCAGAAGTGAGCCGTCTTAGGCGTCATTATATCACAGTCCATTTTATTTATAAAAAATTAATCATGTAAAAAATTATTGACAAAAGTAAAATTTTGTCAAAATGGAGAATCGAACTCAGAAAAAATATCTTGCACCTTAACGAAATGAGTTAGAAGCGTATTTAACTATAATTGGATAAAATTCATATTATAAGTTGGTGGTGAAACTTTTGAATTCCTAAAATACCCTTGTGTATTTATAAACATGATGTTATTATGTCAGGAATGTCAACTTGCATGTCATTTATGTTTAAGAGTCAAAGGAATAAAGTTTGCATGCAAGTTTCATTTTTCCATATAACATTATGTTCTAATGGTAATAAATTTTACTTTTTATTACCATTTTCTAAAGGTTATTAGTCTCAATAGAGAACAAAAATTAAAAAAAAATTGTACTTCGAATCTCTTGACATATAAATAGTCACCTGAAAAAGACGAAAAGATGACAACTGACTTTATAATATTCTAATTAAAATACGTACAAAGTATGTACATGTAGACTAGTGAAAAATATAAAAAAATGCATGCATGCATGCTAATGTTTTCACCATTCACCCCAGGAATGATTGATTATATCTAAATCATTATACATCTCGTATCCAGGTTCCCCTGGGACTGGGATTACATCATCAAAGGGTCGTTTAAACGTCTGTATTAAATAACAAATTTTCCAGAAGTCGTCGTCGAAGTGCACGTTGAAGCACCCACGTATGTCGAGCACGCGAAGACCCTTGCAATTGCATATGATAGATCGCAGCGTGTCTCCATTGAACATGCCGAATCCTATCTGTAGGTGCTCGAGACGCGGTATCGAATCAGCCACGGCCTTTACCTCCGTCTTGTTATGCGTGTCCAGCAAGAATCTGTTCCTGAGCATGAAATCTGGAGGGGGCATATTCCTTCTCAGCTTGACCAGACGGTGGAAATACTTTTCGGCAAAAAATATTCCAGTCGACATGATATAGAGGCAGTAGCTAATGTCGAGTTCTTCCAGCACCAGAAGAAACTCCAAGTGTCTCACGAAAGTTTCATCACTCACGTCGCACTTCGGAATGCGCAGCACCCTTAAAAATTTCCTACTGTATTATAAAAATGGAAAAACATCAATAGAAATTAACAAAAGTATACGTAAAATTTTGTAATAGAAAAAAATAAAGTATTAGAATAAGACCAAATAAAATTTTGCACTGGCCTTAAACATGCAAAACAGAAGGCTGCTTCGTCGAGCTTGTACGCGGAGAAGGACCCTAGATATCCCCCACTGCGAGCCACGAGCTTCTTTACGATCAAACTAATCTCAGCGGTTTGCTGGGTCCTCCGGCACCACTGTACCAAGTCGACGTTAGACCAATAGTCTAAGGGACCGTTGAGCGCCTTCCACCACGAATGGCAAACTGGGGCCACGTTGCCTATCCGCTGCAGTTGATCTTGCTCTTGCTCCTCTCCATTGCGACTGTTCTTCTTCTTCTCTCCTTTGTTTCTCTCTAGTCGGATGGGTTCTCTTCTTTGAAAAGGCTATTTAACCCCTCATTTCGGGGGTGTAACCCGCTCGTGGAGGGGTGTGACCGAACAAGGCACGAATCTATTAGAAAATAACGGTAATGCTACTGTATTAATATTAGAAATTAGTCGTTTGGGCTTCCAACATATTTGGGTGATGCCATCTCCTATTATCTGGCATCTGACATGGCAGATGACATAACAGCTGACATGGCAAATTTTAACCCCAAAAATTAATTACCCAAATTTTTTTAATGTTAATGTTAATGTTAATGTCAATATTAATATTAATATAAATGTTAATGTTAATGCTAATGCTAATGTTAATGTTAATATTAATATTAATGTTAATATTAATGTTAATGTTAATATTAATTAATGTTAATTTAATATTAAATTATTTATTTACTATTAATGTTAATTTTAATATTAATTTTATTGTTAAATTTTGCCATGTCAGCTGTCATGTTAGCAACCATGTCATATGCCACATAATGGAAGATGGTATCACCCAAATTTTTTGGGAGCCAAATAGCATTTTCGTAATATTAGTTTCAATTATATTGTAAATTTTAAATTAACAGAAAAGCCAGTGTAGATTTAATATTAATGCTACTGTTAAATTTTTTCGATCATACCTCGATACTTACGAATGTCGACCGAGATACCGTCTTCATCATTATCAAGTTTTATCATTGTTGCCATAGGAGTCCCCATTGACTTGGATGAGTCAACTGTTGGGAACCCTTTGTCATGCCCCGATCCGAAAAATCGCTCGCCCTCGCTAGATTTTACCCAAATCATCATCCTCGCTGGGGCGTGATGCCGCACGAGCCTGGAGTTGCGCTCATGCAAGGCAAGATAATAGATTCACAATAGTGTTTATAGCTCAAATTGATAATATAAGCAGCGGAAGAAAAACGTAGTATACAACAAGAATCCCTTTTATTGATAATGAACTGAAGGTTACAATGGCTCTGAATAGCCCAACTTAACATGCCAATTGGCTACAACGCTCATGATCTCTCTAGCTCACAAAGGATTACATTGTTCCATACATTATGCCTCTTTATAGCCAACAAGTAGTCTTCGGCTGAACATCTCCATGTCGTAAGTCCGAATGCCAATGCGGTAGCTCCTCTTGAACGCTAAGGACTCCATGCCTCGGCACGTCCAAGCCGAGCCCCTCCTCGAGCCGAACATATCCTGAACTTGTCCACTACCGTGTCCCTGCGGCAGATACAGTTAGACATAATCTTAACATAAACATAGTGATCGTGCTCATCTCTGTCCCATTTTGCCTAGCCTGTAAGGTTAGAACTTTACATAAAAAATCATATCATTTCACTCAACCAACCAACCGTAAACTTAAACATATGCATAAGGGTGGCAGGCCCTGCGCCTGCACCCAGCGCTAATCTCAGCCCACCGGCCCTATCTATATGAAGGTCACGGTATTTCGTACCGTAATGCATCTTTGGCATCCTTATGTGTAAGCCTATGATCGCTTCGACACGGGTTGCTAGCCCAATATTCGAAGAATCTTAAACTTACTGATATCATAGCTTATCACAACACTGGACGGTCGCAACCCGTCCTAATGATGTACACCATAAATACCATACATAATTCTCTTCTTTGAACTACTCGGCTGATTTGGCCTACCGCGCCCATGCCACACTCCGTTGCAAGACGACGATTTGGTTTTGTGGACACTTTACTGAATAAGGCAAAATGTCGACCTCTTATCGTCCAGCGTAAAAGTATAGTTTGCACACCAGATCAACTAAAATCAGCACTTGCTCAAACGACACTTATTTTTTGCATCGATTCGATTCATAGATTCCAATCGACTCAAAGCTTACCTTTGGCCAATGTAACTCTTACATCTTTGTCCCCAAATAGACTGGGAATGTTGTAGCACAAACTCGGTACATGGTACAGTATTTCTATCATCCAAGTCATACTTTATATGACGAGCTTTGAGATTGTTGTAGTGCCCCGTCCCTACATAAACCCCCGTTTTCGTCCACGGTGTGCGCGAGAAAGGAACAATATCGCTACCCTCAGAGTTGGCAGAATTCGAAGGGGCAGATTCATTAGTATTAATGGCATATAAATGACAGTAGTTGGAGAGTTTGTTCTCGTCTTACTTAGCTTTACTTGAGAAGGGGCAGATGCATAGGTATTGATGCAAATTAATTGAATTGAATTCGAAGTGGCTGCCACTTGGCGTATGAGTCCGAGTTGTTCCTTGCCTATAAATGGCAGTAGTGTAGGAGAGTTTGTTCTCGTCTCACTTAGCTTTTCTTGTGGAGATGGACTCTACCGATCCCCCGCCTTGGCAAGACTCTTTTCTCTTGGTTGTCGATCTCCTCGTTCGAAGAAGCTTTGGTGGTGAAGTCCTTCAGAAGACTGAGATGTGCCTACTGGACTGTCCGTGTTCGTGCACTTCATCGACTGTGTGCCATGATGTTGGTTTCTGGAAGAGCCCCAGGGTTTGGGTTGATTGCTAACCCACACTCTATCGAAGCGCTCGCACGTCGATTCGCTCGGACTATGCACGGTGTTCCTTTGCCGCAAGGAGTTCCTTTGTTCAAGGTGTTCCATTGCTCCGACGATGCACGATGAAGTGAATTCCTTTGCAGGTCCTTTGCCTCAAGGAATTCCTTTACAAGGTCCTTTGCTCTCAAGGAATTTCTTGGCACTAAAGGAGTTCCTTTGACTCCTTGATTGCATTCCAGTTTTTGTAATGCTGGAAGAGCCACAGGAACTCCTTTGTCTCAGTGAGTTCCTTTGATCGGATGATGCACGATGAAGTGATTTGCCTCAAGGAGTCATCCAATGGTTCCTATGCTCTGAAGATGCACGATGAAGTGATTTGCCTCAAGGAATTCCTTTACCTCACGGAGTTCCATTGCTCCAACGATGCACGATGAACTGAATTCACTTCATCGTGCATCATCGGAGCAATGGAACACCTTGAGGCAAAGGAATTCCTTGAGGCAAATCACTTTACCGAATCATCGTCAGAGCATAGGAACCGTTGGATGACTCCTTGAGGCAAATCACTTCATCGTGCATCGTCAGAGCAAGAGCAAGATGAATTCTTTTAGGCACAGGAACAGAAGCAAAGGAATTCCTTGAGAGCAATGGACCTTGCAAAGAAATTCCTTGAGGTAGAGCACCTTGCAAAGGAATTCACTTCATCCTGGAGATGGACTCTACCGAACCCCCGCCTTGGACTGTCTGTTTTCGTGCACTTCATCGACTGTGTGCCATGATGTTGGTTTCTGGAAGAGCCCCTGGGTTTGGAATTATTGCCAACCCACGCTCTGTCGAAGCGCCCGCACGTTGATTCGCTCGGACTATGCACGGTGTTCCTTTGCCGCAAGGAGTTCCTTTGTTCAATGTGTTCCATTCGTCCGACAATGCACGACGAAGTGATTTGCCTCAAGGAATTCTTTTTCCTCAGGGCGTTCCATTGCTCGAAAGAATGCAAGATGAAGTGAATTCCTTTGCAGGTCCTTTGCTCTGACGATGCACGATGAAGTGATTTGCTCTGACGATGTCCGCACGTAGCTCAAATTCAACTTTTTTCTTGTTAGTAGGATTTTGTGTAGTAGTTCAGACTTTCATATGTAAATAAAAGTCAAACTTAGCTTGGTTTTCACAATGTAAATGTAACTCAAAAATAATTTTATTATAAAAGACATAGCAGAGCAGATATTATAAAACACAGAAGTTCCTTGCCCAATTACATAATTACGTTATTGTTTTACAATATCATTGCTAGGTTGGTTGTGTTACATATTCTCTTGAACGCAAATTCTTAGCCCATACCAACTTCGTCATTTCTTAGCCCATACCAACCTCGTCATATTCTCATCAAGCTCATCTTCATTCTCCTTTTCAAAATAAACGGAGAATAACATTCTCCGTTTCAAAAGATACGGAGAACGTCATTCTCCATTTAAATAAAAACGAAGAATGAACATTTTAATGTGTTTTACCACTGGGAATGTTATTCTCCGTTTCAAGACAGACGGAGAATGTTATTATCCATTCCGAAATAAACGGTGAATAGAATCCTCAAACGTTTTAATTAAAACGGGAAAGTTATTCTCCGTTTCAAGTAAACGGAGAATGTCATTCTCCGTTCCAAATAAAACGGAGAATATAATCCGAAGGGGCAGATTCATTGGTATTAATGGCATATAAATGGAAGAATTCATTGGTATTAATGGCATATAATGGCATATTCATTGGTATTAGTGACATATTAATGGCATATTAATGGCATATAAATGCCATTCTCCATTCCAATTGGGCGCATCAGTACACGGAGAATGGTGTTCACTTGGCAGAATTCGAAGGGGCAGATTCATTGGTATTAATGGCATATAAATGGCAGTAGTTGGGAGAGTTCGTTCTAGTCTTACTTAGCTTTACTTGAGAAGGGGCAGATGCAATGGTATTAATGTAAATTAATTGAATAGAATTCAAAATGACTGCCACTTGGCGCATGAGTTCGAGTTGTTCCTTGCCAATAAATGGCAGTAGTTGGGAGAGTTTGTTCTAGTCTTATTAGCTTTACTTGAGAAGGGGCAGATGCATTGGTATTGATGCAAATTAATTGAATTGAATTCGAAGTGACTGCCACTTGGCGCTGTAGAAGCATGGAATTTTACAACCAGAAAGACCATGCGCCAGACACTACATGCGCCAGGACTCGCACAGAACACTTCACAGCAAAGTCAATAAGTATAGACATTTGAAGAAGGACTTTTTATTTATATATAAAAGTCTATTACATGTCTAAAAAAGGTTGTACAAAGGAGAATTTCTACAAAGGAAAGATCCTAAGTCTACAGCCAGCGGCCACCATGCGCCTCCAGATAGGCGCAACAGTCATCATGCGCTGCCAGTTTGGCGCAGCAGATGTCATACGCCTCCAACCAGGCGCATCCCGCCATCTCTTCAGCAGCTCAGTTATGTGCATCCCTTCAGCATCCCAGTTATGTGCCACTCTTCCAACCAGGCTCGCCTGGCCGAGCAGAAGCCCAGTTATGTGTCGCTCTTCCAGCCAGGGTCACCTGATAAATGCTTCGATTATACAAAGCATTTAACCCTCTGGCTGGAACCAAGGAAGAGAAGAGCACCGCAAATCTGTGGCCAGGGGAGGCTTCGAAAGAGCCTCCAAAGACCAAGGAAGACCGTGATCGAAATCACGGCGGAAGGAGCAGCTTTCAATTTGAAGAAAGAGAGAGCCTAGCACCGCCACTCCGATCTACGGCTCTTCCGAAACAACGGAGACGAGGCCCGAGCATCCCTATCTTTGGATGCAACAGGCACCTTCCGCCTGCCTCAGAAGCCCTCGACTCCGTCTTTTGGATGTAACAGTCACCTTCAAGAGCATCAATGACAACATGGCGTCTCATCTTCACCCTTGGGAGCACTTCGTCAACAGAATGCACCCGAGAACCTGAGTTCATATTGGAAAGACGTGAGGGAATGAGAGGCCAACCTTCTCTCCACGCCACTATTTATAGACCGGGCAGATCAAACCCATGCGCTAAGTGGATGGCTCTCCGGATTCCGTGCAATGAACTCACATTAAATGGATGAACCAGACGCCTCGACTTCAGCCAAGCGGCTATTAAAAGCACTCGAAAAGCGAAACAGCCGCATCATCAAAGACGTATCGGATGCGCCGGCTGGTCAGCGCATCACACCTCTCAAACAGATGCGCCCTGTACCAAGCGCATCAAAGGGGATGTGCCCCCATACGCCTAGTGGAACGTCAACCGACGCGCCCACTCAGCTGTCCATCGAATGTCACCAATATTAAATGCTGAACTGACAGAGTTGGCAGCTCGCCTTCCCAAGTCTGAACGGCTGACAGCTTTTGCAGAAAACGAAGCGTCCACAACGTCAGCATCATCATGACTCTATCCCGACGGCTACTGCCACGTGGCCACTCGACCACCCGCATGCGCCTCCGCGGCCATGCTCCCAAACCTGCATGCGCCTCGAAAGCTATGCGCCTCAGACCCTTCACTGATCCCTAAAGACAGAAGAAGAGTCTCCAGTTGAAGCATTGCATGTGCCTCAAAAGCCATGCGCCCCAGACTGATCTCTGATCCCGAAAGACAGAAGGAAAGTCGCTCGCATGCGCCTCAAAAGCTATGCGCCCAGAACGGCTCGTGACTCCTAAAGGTCACGAGCCAAAATCTCATCATGCGCCCAATCTAAGACGCATCCTACCAAATCATCCCCCCACCAAATCAGAGATCTCCGAGCCATGGGTCGACGACACGTGTCCTTTGACTCAACTCATCCAAGATCTCAGCAACAGAAAGATCTTCTCCTCTGCTACGTGCCGGCTCACAACAGCAGTATGAAGAATTCAACCTCGCGAGTAGGGCGCATCATCCATGCGCCTCCATCAGCAACCTCCACGTGGCATCCCTACGCACCGGCGCATCCTATATATGTGCGCATGAGTAGTCAACCTGCCCAGCTATAAATGGAGGAATCATCCCCTCCTTACACACACAGAGAGACATACATACGAACAATCCAGACAGAGATCATCAGAGAGGCAGATACAGACACTCAACGTCTTCCTCTCTCAGCCAGCTCTAGCACCCAGAGCAATCTACACCTTCAGAGAACCGATAACCGTCGTCAGCCCGTCAACGGAGTCAACGCATTACCACTCGCTCCATTGGCACTTAGGACCCAGATTAAACAAAAGTGTACTCCTAGGACTACATCTAAGTCCTATATTGTAACACTGTTCTGTTTGTATTAAGATTTGCAATCAAACGATTTTAATGGCAAACAAGCTGGCGACTCTGCTGGGGACTTCTTTCTCCTCTTCCGAGAAAGTCGTGTCACAGGCCGACGACGTGAAGGTGGGCTCCTCCCACAAGACGCTGGTCGTGCGCCTCAATCAACAGGCGTACGAGGAGTTCATTTCTGAAGGAAGTGCGAGTCCTTCGAAGTGGCTGTCGAAGCCGAAGAAGACCCGCCGTGTCTGGGTGCGCAAAGTCGATGCCTCGGGCACCACCACTGAAGGGGATGCGCCAATCCAGCCCTCCCTTCCTGCTGACGTTCTCAGCAACCAAGGTGCGCCCGCTGATGCAGTGCATATCTCGGGGAAGCGTGCGGCTGACCACGTTCCCCAGCCATCTTCCTCTCAGGCGAGGAAGATGCGTCGACGGAGCAGGGGCGCAGCCAATGCCCCGCGCATCACTTCTGATGCGCCACAAAAAGTCTCTGTCTTTGACAGACTCACTCGCTGTAATGGCGAGGAGAATTTGGATGCTGAGTACTATGCGCCCCAGCGGGCTAGTACAAAGAAATCCAAGGCGGCACGGGCCATGCGCCACAAGCGTGCTATGCCAGCAGCAGGCCAGAGGCACGTGCTCACAATCACGGGCGCTGCCGATGGCAAGCTGTACAAGGTCGACTCAGGTGCTTCGGTACCAAAGACGAGTCGATCTTCAAAGTCCTCATCTCACTTGGGCGCATCCACTGCGTGCATAACCAAGTCGAGTGCGGCAAATTCTGTGGTCTTGAACTCCCGCGCCTCCTCTGGTTGTGCGTTTGAGGTCCGTTCAAGTCACTTCAAATGTTGTTGTTCCTCCACTACTGATCATGATGCCTGCTTGGTATTAGATCAGGGGACGCAGCACTCACCTGTCCGCCCCGGCGTTTGGCCTTGCCATGCGCCTGAAGGGGGTGTGAGGGTAGCACTCTCCTCCAACGACCTGCGTAATGTGATCACTCACAAGCGCCGGTCAGGAGAGTCGACCAACAAGCACGATGAGCCTCTCACGGGGCATACTTGTGCGGTGGTCACTATCAACTGCTGTGGCAAGACGGCAGTACCACCAAGGCAGTCAGTCTTCCAGCGACTGCAGTCATCGACACCCCTCCGACATCGCCTTGGGAAGAAGGTGTCAACAGAAGAGGAGCCAAGAGTTGCTTCATGCAATATGGTCTCCAACTCATCATCTCTCCGGAAGACGACCGGCAATTCCTCGTCCAAAAGCCATCCGAGGAGAACCAAGGCAGCAGTCTCGACCTCTGGGGTGTTCGAAGGCACTCGGTCGAAGAAGAAGTTCTTGGAAAAAGCTGGAGGTAGTCAGACCCTTGTTGAGCTTCCTTCCGAAGATGAAGATGTCCAAAGCACAGCTGCGGCGGATCTTCATCCTCGAGGCGAAGTCAGCCTCCCAGAAGTACCTCGAAACGAGGATGTCCCCCAGGACACAGCTGGGGATAGAGACGAAGAGGCCCTTCAAGACAGAGTCGAGGACAATCAGGCCCTGGCAGATGCGCCCGTCGAGAATGACCTCCAGAATGTGACTGGGGGTGGCCAAGGTGAAACACCAGGAGAGGTGACTCCTCCACATGAAAGTGAGGCCGAGAGCGAAGCCTCAACCAATCCATCCACTCCTGGCCGTGTCAGGACAGTATACATGGCTGGGGATGATGCCGAGTCTGATGCACCACCGCAGGACATTGTTCAGCGCATAGACTCATTAGAGGGAGGACTCAAAACCCTCTCTGCCTCTATACAAGCACTGACT
>JANAVB010022597.1:21351144-21380263 GCA_029216955.1 Iris pallida | reverse complement strand
ACAAAGGCCATTGACGTTCAAGCTGCCTGACGGTCATATGCACACCCCTGGCTGTAAAGAACCAATCTTCTTTGACCTTCAGCACCTTGGCTTCAGTAGAAGAAAGGCGGTCTCCGAACAGGAACTCGGGCTTCAAGAAGGTCACTTTATCGGAAGTGGCAGATTTCAGAACGCCACGTTCCATCATCCGTTTAAGGAACCCGTGATGTTTTCCCGAATTTGAATCATTCTTTCGGGATGCTGATCCAACATAATAGCCGCTTGAGCAGGGTTTATCACCTCTTCATCATAATCTACTCCCATCTGGCAGAGCGCAGCGTCCAGGAGCACTTCGTTCAAGAGTGGGATAGTCATCGACACTGATAAAAAAATACAAAGATATTAGAGACAACACATAGATCAGAGCTTCATGCTCGTCAGATGCGCGTATCAAGCGCATCTGAAAAAGGAGCCTCAGCGTATCATCAGGGTGTAAACCCATGCGCGTCAGCGGTAGAGCCTCGGCACATCATCAAGGCGTGAGCCCATGCGCGTCAGCGAAGGCTTCGGCGCATCATCAGGGTGTAAAACCCATGCGCGTCAGCAATTAAAGCCACGGTGCATGATAAAGGCCTGGGCCTATGCACGTCGGCGGGAAAGTTCTCAACATCGATAGGAGACAATAAAGCTCACCGACTACCGCCGGCCAAACTTCGACAGGCGGGCGAGGAATGTCACTCACGACAGCCTCTACGGGCTCCTTCTCCTTCCCCTTTCCTTTGCCGGCACCGCCGCGAGGAGTCTTGGAAGACATTCTATCAGAGAAGAAGAAATTAGGGTTTTTAGAAGAACTCTAAAGGAGGCAAAGGCACAGAGCAGAAGAACTCTCTCTCTCTCCATCTCTCACCTATTTATAGGCCATGGTCGCACGCGTGAACCGATGACGAGTGATCTCAGCCGTCGCTCGGGTCTTGTGAAGATAACAGCAGATAAAACAAAAAGATCATCATTAATCTTTTCGGTTACCGAGGCATTATCATATTCATTAACTAAAAAGAGCATACGGCTGAACAGGCATGCGCCCCAACAGTCATGCGCCCTGATCGCCATGCTTCTTATTCAAAGTATTCCAAAACTTATTCAAAAGTTTTGAAAACTTTGAAGGGGGTCTTGTAGAAGCATGGAATTTTACAACCAGAAAGACTATGCGCCAGACACTACATGCGCCAGGACTCGCACAGAACACTTCACAGCAAAGTCAATAAGTATAGACATTTGAAGAAGGACTTTTATTTATATATAAAAGTCTATTACATGTCTAGAAAAGGTTGTACAAAGAAGAATTTCTACAAAGGAAAGATCCTAAGTCTACAGCCAGCGGCCACCATGCGCCTCCAGATAGGCGCAGCAGTCATCATGCGCTGCCAGTCACCATGCGCTGCCAGTTAGGCGCAGCAGATGTCATGCGCCTCCAACCAGGCACATCCCGCCATCTCTTCAGCAGCTCAGTTATGTGCATCCCTTCAGCATCCCAGTTATGTGCCACTCTTCCAACCAGGCTCGCCTGGCCGAGCAGAAGCCCAGTTATGTGCCGCTCTTCCAGCCAGGGTCACCTGATAAATGCTTCGATTACACAAAGCATTTAACCCTCTGGCTGGAACCAAGGAAGAGAAGAGCACCGCAAATCTGTGGCCAGGGGAGGCTTCGAAAGAGCCTCCAAAGACCAAGGAAGACCGTGATCGAAATCACGGCGGAAGGAGCAGCTTACAATTTGAAGGAAGAGAGAGCCTAGCACCGCCACTCCGATCTACGGCTCTTCCGGAACAACGAAGACGAGGCCCGAGCATCCCTATCTTTGGATGCAACAGGCACCTTCCGCCTGCCTCAGAAGCCCTCGACTCCGTCTTTTGGATGTAACAGTCACCTTCAAGAGCATCAATGATAACATGGCGTCTCATCTTCACCCTCGGGAGCACTTCGTCAACAGAATGCACCCGAGAACCTGAGTTCATATTGGAAAGACGTGAGGGAATGAGAGGCCAACCTTCTCTCCATGCCACTATTTATAGGCCGGGCAGATCAAACCCATGCGCCAAGTGGATGGCTCTCCGGATTCCGTACAATGAACTCACATTAAATGGATGAACCAGATGCCTCGACTTCAGCCAAGCGGCTATTAAAAGCACTCGAGAAGCGAAACAGCCGCATCATCAAAGACGTGTCGGATGCACCGGCTGGTCAGGCATCACACCTCTCAAACAGATACGCCCTGTACCGAGCGCATCAAAGGGGATGTGCCCCCATACGCCTAGTGGAACGTCAACCGACGTGCCCACTCAGTGTCCATCGAATGTCACCAACATTAAATGCTGAACTGACAGAGTTGGCAGCACGCCTTCCCAAGTCTGAACGGCTGACAGCTTTTGCAGAAAACGAAGCATCCACAACGTCAGCATCATCATGACTCTATCCCGACGGCTACTGCCACGTGGCCACTCGACCACCCGCATGCGCCTCCGCGGCCATGCGCCCAAACCTGCATGCGCCTCGAAAGCCATGCGCCTCAGACCCTTCACTGATCCCTAAAGACAGAAGAAGAGTCTCCAGTTGAAGCATTGCATGCGCCTCAAAAGCCATGCACCCCAGACTGATCTCTGATCCCGAAAGACAGAAGGAAAGTCACTCGCATGCGCCTCAAAAGCCATGTGCCCAGAACGGCTCGTGACTCCTAAAGGTTACGAGCCAAAATCTCATCATGCGCCCAATCCAAGGCGCATCCCACCAAATTATCCCCCCACCAAATCAGAGATCTTCGAGCCATGGGTCGACGACACGTGTCCTTTGACTCAACTCATCCAAGATCTCAGCAACAGAAAGATCTTCTCCTCTGCTACGTGCCGGCTCACAACAGCAGTATGAAGAATTCAACCTCGCGAGTAGGGCACATCATCCATACGCCTCCATCAGCAACCTCCACGTGGCGTCCCCACGCACCGGCGCATCCTACATATGTGCGCATGAGCAGTCAACCTGCCCAGCTATAAATGGAGGAATCATCCCCTCCTTACACACACAGAGAGACATACATACGAACAATCCAGACAGAGATCATCAGAGAGGCAGATACAGACACTCAACGTCTTCCTCCTCTCAGCCAGCTCCAGCACCCAGAGCAATCTACACCTTCAGAGAACCGATAACCGTCGTCAGCCCGTCAACGGAGTCAACGCATTACCACTCGCTCCATTAGCACTTAGGACCCAGATTAAACAAAAGTGTACTCCTAGGACTACATCTAAGTCCTATATTGTAAAACTGTTCAGTTTGTATTAAGATTTGCAATCAAACGATTTTAATGGCAAACAGGCACATGAGTCCGAGTTGTTCCTTGCCTATAAATGGCAGTAGTATAGGGAGAGTTTGTTCTCGTCTCACTTAGTTTTTCTTGTGGAGATGGACTCTACCAATCCCCCGCCTTGGCAAGACGCTTTTTTCTTGGTTGTCGATCTCCTCGTTCGAAGAAGCTTTGGTGGTGAAGTCCTTCAGAAGACTAAAGCTTTGGGTTGATTGCCAACCCACACTCTGTCGAAGTGCCCGTACGTTGATTCGCTCAGACTATGCACTGTGTTCCTTTGCCTCAAGGAGTTCCTTCATCTCAAGCTCCTCCTTGGCACGTTAACGATGAAGTGATTTACTCTGACGATGCACGGAATTCATCTTGCTCTTGCTCTGATGATGCACGATGAAGTGATTTGCGAGTCATCTAACGGTTTCTATGCTATGACGATGCACGATGAAGTGATTTGGCTCACGAAATTCCTTTGCCTTAAAGCGTTCCATTCCTCTGACGATGCATGATGAACTGAATTCACTTCATCGTGCA
Source organism: Iris pallida (assembly GCA_029216955.1). Classification (NCBI taxonomy): domain Eukaryota; kingdom Viridiplantae; phylum Streptophyta; class Magnoliopsida; order Asparagales; family Iridaceae; genus Iris; species Iris pallida. Next base: position 21,376,401 of record JANAVB010022597.1, on the reverse strand, counting down.
TCATCAGAGGAATAGAACTCCTTGAGGCAAAGGAATTCCTTGAGGCAAATCACTTCACCGTGTTTCGTCAGAGCATAGAAAACCTTTGGACGACTCCTTGAGGCAAATCACTTCATCGTGCATCGTCAGAGCAAGATGAATTCCTTGAGGCACAGGAACAGAAGCAAAGAATTCCTTGAGAGCAAAGGACCTTGCAAAGAAATTCTTGAGGCAGAGCACCTTGCAAAGGAATTCACTTCATCCTGGAGATAGACTCTACCGATCCCCCGCCTTGGCAAGACTCTTTCCTGTTGGTTCACTTCAAATGACACGGAGAATGGAATTCTCCGTCTTATTCAAATTTTTCTTGGTTGTAGGATTTTATGTAGTATTCAGACTTTCATATGTAAATAAAAGTCAAACTTTTTGTGGTTTTGACAATGTAAATGTAATTCAAAAATGATTTTATTATAAAAGCATAGCTTATAAAAGACAGAAGTTCTTGCCCAATTACATACATTAATTTTGTTGTTTTACAATGTCATTGCTTGGTTCGTGTTACATATTTGCTTGAAAGCAACTTCTTAGCCCATACCAACCTCATTATTGTAATCTTCTGGTGAGTTTCATCGTCATTTCCTCCCGGTATTTGAAGGGAGTAGTCATCAACATATTCATATAATACGCCGTGCAAGAGGCAGTTGGGTGCCCGTTGTTGTGGGCAATTTGGAGAACAATTCAGCACTTTGCTCTCATACTCCATCTTTGCCGGGCATCTCTCCCTCATATATCAACTTTTCTCCTGATGATAGGCTCTAAGGTTCTTCATTAATTCTGCATCCCCTTGCACTTTTCGTACGTGGTTTGCCTCAAGGAGTTGTAGTGTGTCCAGTCGTAGGAGATAAAGTTGAATGTGAGCAGAGTATAGTGTTTGATGGGTAAATTAAAGAGTGGGATGAATAGCAACTCTATGTCGTCCTCCAAACCCATGACGAAGTCTACTACATCTGTTTGGAAGTCTTCAAGGGCACCGAATTTTCGTCTGGTTTATTGGCACGTTCAACGATGTTCTGTTTCCCAAAAAAAACACAATATCATGAGTAATTTTTTCTGTCATTTTTCATCGGTGTACACATGAATATGGATTTTTCTGTTTGGATTCTTACCAATGTGTGGGCATCATGAATGCAGACCACTTATGTGATTGGGGCGCCGGCTTTTGCTTCTGGATCAATGGACGTCCTTTGAACTAGACGGGGCACACCTTCTTTAATGCCTTGAATTTCTCAGCTTCCTTATTATTAGGTTCAGTATGCCAGCCTCCATGTCTTCATAGTTGAGTATGTCTTGCAGGTCTATTGCCGACAGCTGGACTGAAACTCCATTTTCACCCTCTTTCGGCAAAATAAGTATACAATATCACTGCACATAAATTTAGTTTAGATAAATTAATAAGATAGATTCTTATTACATAATTGTGAAAAAAGTCTAAAAAAAAAAGAAAAAAGGGTTCAGAATACATACTCTGGACACTTCTTTTTGGGAATTACGATGTCGATGTATTGCTTCTTCAGCTCTTCATCCGCATCTTTCCAAAGTAAGAGTTCATCGCATTCCCTTAGTATGACACGGTTCTTCTTTAATTCAGCCATTTTGGCGTCTCCTCCGGATTTCGGAGCGGCATTAATCTTCCGCTTTTTATTAGCCTCTCCAACTGTATTCTTTTCCAAGGGAGTAACATCTTCAACGGCTAATGGCGCTGATGGTTTTCTGAACCTCTTTCCCCCGATCCTCCTCTTCTTTTGGCTTCTTTTAGCAGCAAGTTCAGCAGCTGCTTGAATCTCCTGACGCTGCAATGCTACAACCATGGCTTCGAGATCAACGATTTTCCCATCCTTTTCAGTGGCTTCAATATTGAACGATTCAACTTTATTTTGAAGCTCCATTTTCTCCTCAACGAGCCTTTTATTTGTTTCTCTGAGTTGCTCGGTTGTTCGCACTGAAATAAAACAAACAACAATAAAATGTATGATGTGAATCTAACACGGAGAATGACATTCTCGTGTAATATAATACGGAGAATAGCATTCTCCGTTTGGAATTACACGGAGAATAACCTTCCCAGTATCGAAATGATAGAGAATAGCAATTATCCGTTTCAAATAACACGGAGAATGCCATTCTCCGTGTTATAATCACGGAGAATAGCCATTCTCCTGGAAGATTACAAATCAAAATTTGAAATAGAAAAGATTTTACCTTGTGCATGTAGCTGCAATAAGAACAGAATTCTGCTTTCTCAAATCCTCCTTCATGCACAGAGCCCTCCATCACAACGTTGACTGCACGTTGTTGCCTTCTTCTGCCTCGAGCTCTTTCAGCTTTTCTTTGAGTATGGCATTCTCAAGGTTGGCTGCACGTAACTGCGCTCCTTGTGCCTCCATCTCTTTTAACTTTTCTTTGAGTTCTTCATTCTGCGCAAGAATATCAGAATGATGTCTTCTCAAATCCTCCAGTTCATGCACAGAGCCCTCCATCACAACGTTGACTGCACGTTGTTGCGCTTCTTCTGCCTCGAGCTCTTTCAGCTTTTCTTTGAGTATGGCATTCTCAAGGTTGGCTGCACGTAACTGCGCTCCTTGTGCCTCCATCTTTTTAACTTTTCTTTGAGTTCTTCATTCTGCGCAAGAATATCAGAATGATGTCTTCTCAAATCCTCCAATTCCTTTGCTGAGTCGTCCATCACAGCGCCCATTTCATGATGCTGTGGTATCCGTTGTTCATCAAAATTATCCCCACCTGCTTCTTGGTGTTCTTCCTTCCCCTTTTTCAACTTCTTCTATAGGTGGCTCATCTTCTTTGTGCCCTTCTTCTTCCCCAACAGGTATAACCAGATCTTCCAATATCATCTTCGATCTCATTTTGTTGATATTCGGCCTTGAGGAAGTTTGAGATTTCGTACCCATTCCATGTGAAAAATCTTGGGTAATCAGGAATTGGGGCGAACTTCCTTTCCACAAATTTACTATGTTCTGCAAACCAATAGAGGAAGTATATTGTGCAACCTTCCAATTTGTGGAAAGCCATTGAGTAATCCCCGTTCAGTTTTGCTTCTACTCCTCTTTATGCTATCCATTACATATGCCAGGATTAACCTTGGCCAGCATATACTGTTGATGACGTCCACACTGTCTACCAAGGCCAAGAATCTGTACGGCAAATTTGAACCGCCAGACTTTGTGAAGAATACTGTTTGGCACAAGTGGAAGATTATTAGCTTGGCCAAATCATCTGGATTAACAGCGTTATCTCCGCCACGAAGCCGTCGTAACAATTCAAAGAACTTGTCTCTCACTTCCTTATTCGTGACTTCTGCGTGTTTGCCCTTAGAATTAGCCAGCAATCTTGTGAAGTGATCTCTACACAGGCTCAATGATGCTGGTGGTGTGGGCTGCTGTTGTTTTTCCTTTATCAATCTTCTGTAAAAACATCATTATCGCTTTCTTCATTCAGCGGTAGACCGAAGATGACTGCCATATCGTCGACGCTTGGCACGATTTTAACAGTGGTGCTCAATTCAAAGCACCCGACGCCATCTTCTTCTTCTGTGTAACTTGCAATTAAATTCTCAAGCCCTTCCGTTACCTTGGCCAATTCGGAGACGTGGACTCTGTTTTGGTAGAAAATCTCGACAAAATTCCAGAAACCGGTATTCTTCAAGGAATCAATAACTGGCTCAGGTAAACGGCCAACATCTTGATTGACCTCCTCCATAAGATTTAGCATTGGCTTGAAGGTAGAACGGAAAAGTCTTGAATCCTTATTCCTGACAGATTTTTTTTCTACAAAACAAAAAAACAAAAAATTAGGTCGGAGAATGGCCATTCTTATGGGTTTTAACACTGGGAATGACATTCTCCGTGTAAACTAACACGGAAATGTCATTCTCCGTTTCAAATGACACGGAGAATGTCATTCTCCGTTTCAAATGACACGGAGAATGACATTCAAATGCGTTTTATGGAGAATGTCATTCTCCGTGTAATAATACAGAATTTGCGAACATAAACTCAAAGTTATACCTTCTGTTTGCACTTCTTCTTGCACTTCTTTTGTTTAGCAACTTTTCTCTTTTTTCTTCTGTGAAACTTTCTTAGAATAGGGTTTCGGTTGTTCTCCGTCTTTCCCTTTTGGATTTTCTGTAACTGGTGCATCTTCTCTAATTGGTGATGCTGCCGGTGATGATTCTGCCGCTGATGCCGACATAGTGTGAAGATTGCGAATGGGAAGTAAGGTTTGAAGATTTTGGAGGAGAATGACCTAGGTTTGAGTACAGAGTGGAGTATGGAAGAATCGAAACGGTTTTTCTTTTTTTTTGTAATAAAAGGGTTCGAAGGTGTTTTGAATTAATTAGAAGGGCAAAAATGTCATTCGATGGAAGGATAAAAAACTCCTTTCTGCTTAATTATATTAATTTGAAGGGCAAAAATGATTCTGCTTAATCAAAAAGAATCGAAGCTGTTAGGCAAAAATGTATTACAACTCAACAAAACAAATGAACATAATACATTAGATATAAAAGAAGAAGAAAAAAAATAATCGTCTTCCATATTCAATCATTTCAGATTGGACTCTTTTAGTCTTCATTGTGCTCTGAAGTTGTAATCCATTCAGCAGCTTTGCGTCTTTCCATTCCCGCATCAAACTGCATATAACAAACATAACATCAAAAATATTGCTCTAAAAAGTGTAAGTTTTTGACGACATATTTTCAGACTTACATTGAGAGAACGGTAGTCTAGACTACATCGGTCTTTCATGAATGCAATTACAAAAATCCACAATCAACAGAATTGCCTTGGCGGGGAACATAAGAACGACGTTTTATTGCAAAAGTAGAAAAGCTGAACCTAGCATCTCTCAACTTCAAAATCTCTTCTTCGAGAAAGAGATCCAAATTTGAAAGCTACAATTACCAGAATACAATATGTATTAGTATACCGCGTATCTTGTACCCAATTCATAAAAATTGATGAATATGAGCTTACTATTTCTTTTATGACTGTTTTGTTTTGAATCGGATCATCTTTAGATGCAAGTGAGTCCCAAATTTCAACAGTCCTTTTTTAACCAGAACTCTTGCAAGAGTATAGTGTCCGTCCAAATGAATGGGTATGTATATCTGAATCAGGATTAATTAGGTAAAACAAATTAGTAAATTTTCAGAAAATTAGGATTAATATTTAAACAGAAATACATTAATACCTCGTTACAAGTGCTTAAAGATCCCATGTAATCCTGAAAATATTTGTACTTCTTCCATATTTCATGAAGCTTTTTGTCGGATGGAGGTAACGTTTCTTTCTACATACACATCAACTAATACATTACGAAGGACAAACAAACGAAAAATTGTTAATGCATATGCATTGAAGAATAAAATGCTCACTCACCGATATCCTTATTGGTAAAAACCATACATTAGCTTTATTGGAGGTTCTTTTCGTTCCTCCGCGGTAGAAGAGCAGAGACAATGCCTACAATCTGAATAAATCATTAAAAATGTCAGCGATGGAATCGAAGTAAACATAGATGGCATCTAAGAAGAAATATACTATCTATACATACCCCATTTTTAATTCTCGTTAAAGGAGCTAAGGTCTTCATCTCAAACCGAGACACATAGATTTTGTTGCAAGATGATATTATTTCTCTAAGAAAAAAAACGAATAAATTAGGAGAAAAAACTGTTGGAATTAAATCAAAACTCATATTACTTACTCGTCAGGTCTATCATCGGCAAAAATATAGTCGTAATAACTCGAAGAACCACTAGTACAATTGCTAGGCTTCGAGGTTGAACCCCTGTTAAACTTTTCGATGGTGTGACCGGATCTAAATTTCCACGCATTCTTTTCGAAGAACTGCTAAAGTCAGTTTCTTCTGTAGGGGACAATGCGAGAATTCGGTCCAATGCTTTACTACGAGACTGTAGCTCCACGTCCTCCTCATCGGAAGAAGATTCAACGGAAACCACCTTCACATTATTAAATGCTCCAGATGAAGATGCCTTCTTCAAAGCTGGAGATTCTTCAATCTTCTCAAACGTCGAGATAAATTCATTTGTTCAATTTCTATGAACAAAGCTTGAATTGATCGATACAATCAGCTGAAATCGTCGACAGTTGATCTACAATCTGCGCAACATACGCGAATGAAGGTTTCATTTGGAGCTGGCAACCAATCTTCTACGTCTTCTACATTTTCACCACACGAGTAGACATCTTGAGAACAAAAAACTATTGTATTTCAGACAACTATTCTATGTATTTCAGAATAAACAATAGTACTATGAAACAAGAAAACTATTATATATAGCAAAGAGAAGTACAAAAAGTGAGAAGATGGAAAGACAAATAAATTTCGAGACTAGCAAACAATCTACTAGCCGTTTGATTGAGGAGGGCTCGAGGAAGATTCTACTAGCCGTTTGAAAAATACAAAAGGTTATCATGATCAACTTCAATTAAGGAACTCTATAAGAGGTTTAATTCGCTTGATTGAGGAACTCGACGAAGTCCGCCGCGAACCGGAACTTCTTCTTCTTTCCTTCTCTCCCGTTTCTCCTTCCACCACCACCACCATGGCCTGTAGCTTTATAACAAAAATATTAAATTGTTAGATGAAACAAAAAACTAATTACGGAAAGATTACTAAATCAAAATCAAACAGAACACATATTCATAAAAACATGAGATTAAAGATGAAAGTGTCACAGAAGCAACACCACAATTTTACAACAACTAAGCAGACTCTGCTAAGCAATAACTAAAATTAGGGATTGTGTCCTCCTTGGATTTATTTACACAAAGAAGATATTTGAGAGAACGAGCTTTTATCGGCTTCCTAAATGTACCATTCTCTGTCCTAAATGTACCATTCTCCGTCCTAAATGTACCATTCATCGTCGGTGTCCTCATCTAGATCGCCAGCGGCGGTGGTGTCGTCTACATCGTCTACAGATCTGGACACACTTTTCCTTAGGGATTGTGTCCTCCTTGGATTTAATTTACACAAAGAATATTTGAGAGAACGAGCTTTTATCGCGGCTTCCTAAATGTACCATTCTTCGTCCTAAATGTACCATTCTCCGTCCTAAATATACCATTCTCCGTCCTAAATGTACCATTCGTCGTCGTGTCCTCATCTAGATCGCCAGCACGGTGGTGTCGTCTACATCGCCTACAGACCTTGACACACTGTGTCCTTAGGAATTGTGTCCTCCTTGAATTTAATTTACACAAAGAAGAGATTTGAGAGAACGAGCTTTTATATCGGCTTCCTAAATGTACCATTCTCCGTCCTAAAGTACCATTCTTCTTCCTAAATGTACCATTCTCCGTCCTAAATGTACCATTCATCGTCGGTGTCCTCATCTAGATCGCCAGCAGCGGTGGTGTCGTCTACATCGCCTACAGACCTGGACACACTGTGTCCTTAGGGATTGTGTCCTCCTTGGATTTAATTTACACAAAGAAGAGATTTGAGAGAACAGTTTTTATCGGCTTTCTAAATGTACCATTCTCCGTCCTAAATGTACCATTCGTCGTCGTCACCATCTAGATCGCCAGCGGCAGTGGTGTCGTCGTCTACATAGCCTACAGACCTGGACACACTGTGTCCTTTCTTTCCCCGGCCGACACACAATTATTGTTTTATATACGTAGTTCACAAAATATTAAATTACCTGGACGAAAGAGAAGTAAATATGAGTTAATTTAGGGTTTCATTAAAAAATTGCATTGAAGAATGACCTGCTATAGCAAGTTAACAAGAGGTCAAAAGTCAAAAACATCATTAAATGATGTCTCCTGCATTATTTTATCTGAATTTAATCTGAACCGTTGGATTAACATCCAACGGTCCAGATTTCGGATGTATCGATACATCCAAAATGGGTGGATGTATTGTAAAATTTTCCATATAATATATATATATATATATATATATATATATATATATATAGAGAGAGAGAGAGAGAGAGGAGAGGGGTGAGGTGGCTATATGTCATCCCGCCATGCTATCATCATGCACTTGCACACTTTTCGGTGCGTGTTGATAACATGGCGGTGACACATAGCCACCACCCATAGGGGCACCTCACCTCCCTTATTATATATATATATATATATAATATATATATATGTATATATTTTTCCCTTATTATATTTTTTTCCCTTATTATATATATATTTTATATATATATATATATATATAATATATATATATATATATATATATCTTATATATATATATAATAATTTGGTCTTAATTATTTGGACTGTTTTATTTTTGTCTTTGTTTGTTATTTTATATTTTTTTTGTTTTGTTTGGGAAAGTAACATAAAAGATTTGTATCTCTTAACAACTTAGTATTATTACTAATATCGTGCATGTGTATTGCACACACATTAAAAAATTATTGAAAAATAATTTAAATTATAATTTGAATAATTCAAAATTAGAATTTGTTATATATAACGTTGTTTCGTGGGATCGAACCTACCTAACCAGATAGCTCTTCAACCTTAAACACATATGAAGTGTTTGGCTATAATTAAATAATATTAGTCAGATAAATAATTAGTTATTAATTATTTTTATTTTTTTCGTTACGCGAGGATATATATACGGCTTAACCGACTCATTTTGAAACGTTTTAAGCCCTCTTTATAAGAATAGAAATTATTATTATTATTGGTCCACATGTATTGCATGTGTTTTTATTTCCCATTTTACTTTTTAAATTTATTTTTTAAATGTTTACTTATATGACAAATTTATTTTTAAATAGTATTAAATATTTTAAAAAAATTATCTTTTATTATTTAATAAATATTTATTATAGTTGAAAACGTGTAATTTATATATTTTATCTCTCGTTAACTTGAACGTACTTTGGTACATATATAAGATTGGAAAAGGTGATTTTTGAAATAAGAAAATTTTATTGTAGAAATTTAATATAATACATTTGTTTTCTTAGAGCAGCTTTGAGCATGACAACCAAATTAAGTCATTTCTCATTTGTTTCGTAGTTACGGAAATTGTATATATGGACCAGGACAAAATGTGTAAATCTTATGGGGCAGGTGGGCCCAAACCCCATGCTTTGGATGACAAGTACGTGCCACAGTAGGAGAACCTTGGAACCTGTTTCTGTTAACTCAAGTCAAAACAGATATTAGCAAGACTTTGGGTTGATCCTATTTAAATAACCAAATTTGAGAACATGTTTAGGAATGTGAAGTATCTAACCTCAATATTTTTATTTGGTCGAATTTTTAGTGTATTTTATTTGCACGACGTCTATTTATACTCGTATTTTTCGTCTCAAAATTTTTTCGATTACTGAATTGCTAATAAGGGTCATATGTGATGTGTTCTTTTTCTAGAGTTACAGACTCTTTTTGTGCTTCATATTTAGGGGTGCAACTCGGACGGGTTGGGTCGGGCTTGAGGTTAACCCGAGTCCAACCAGATGAATAATAAGTCTAGTCCGAGCCCAAGTCCGATCCGACCTCGAGTTCAACATATGAAGCCCAAGATCAAGTCCGGAGGATTGGGTTGGGCTCGGATTTGGTCCGGTCCATCGGGTTTATCAGGCTCTAATATAATATTTAAAATAATTTCAAACAAGAGTATATATTAAATACATATTCAAATAGCAATTAAGCCTCAATCATTACAAAATAAAACTGAAATGAGATTTAGGACGAGGAGATGAAGAGTTTGGGTGAAAAAAAAGTAGGATTTAAACTTTTTTATTTAAGAAGTATGAAACTATATATATATATATATATATATATATATATATATATATATATATATATATATATATATATATATATATATATATTTTAACTTTTATATATATATCTATATATATATATATATATATATATTATATATATATATATATATATATTATTTGAAATAGGTAATTGTGTTACGGACTCCTGGCCCGAAGGCCTACAAACTCGGCCGAATGTCCGCACCCATATTGTATCTCACTGCATCAAACTCGACCCGAAGGGTCGCACCAGCACTTGTATCTCACGCATCCGGCACGCACTAACATTTATTCTTACACATGGAAAAATGTGCTTCTCCCGTTGCTCGAGCCTGCAACATCTTGGGAGGATGTGCCTCACTCTAACCACTTGAGCTAGAGGTCATTGGCATATATATATATATATATAATATATATATATATATATATATGAGGTGGGATCGACTTCACCCCCTATTATGCCCACCCCCTTATCATCCGTACCATATCCGTGGATCAAATATCATTAACGACCTAGATTAAACCTAATAAAAGAATTAAAGAAGAGAGAGAACCAAATAAAAACAAAATCCCAATTACGACCATGAGCATCTTCTCTCCTCTTTCTATTTCTACAGAAATCCAGAACACCAATTGGACTCCACGGCGAGCACCTCCTCCTCCTATTTCTCTATCGACTCCTCTCCTCTAATCGATATTCCCGACCGCGAGCACCTCTCCTCTTCCCTGATCCCGTAGTGGCTGGGGATTATCATGGTGGTCATCGCGACCCTGATCCTGTACTGACTAGTGACCATCATGTTGGTCGTCGAGGCCCTGATCTCGTACTCCTGTTACAACGCAAGTTTGCTTCTGACTAATAAAAGTTGATTCATTCTACAGTCATATATACAACCTTCTTCCCGATGCTGGAAGGAAGCGGGAGGACGTCGTCAAGTGCACGAAGCAAAGCCAATGGATGTGGCAGTTGCGAGATAATGCCGTGGATGATGAGATGAAGCTTGGCGCATGCAGTCCGTGAAGTTTGAGATTGATAAGATGGGAAGGAAGAGCAGCAATGTAATTTAATGTTAAATTTTAATCAATTACGTATGCCGGTTTCGATTTCTTTGGGTAATCCGACATGAACCCAAGCCCGATCCGATTTTTGAGCGGATTTAAATATTTAATCTGAACCTGAGCCCAAATCCGAGATTTTTAATCCTAATCCAACTCATTAACGGATTTATCCGATCGGATTTGGATTTAGCCTGTCCGATTTGCACCCTATTCATATTCATATGCTATTTGATTGTCGATTTCTTTCTTAATTCCTGCATCTCTATTGGCTAATTGTCACTAATCACGAGGATTAGAGCTGCCCAACAGCAGTAGACCGACCAGTATTCGCATTAATTGATGAATGAACTGCTTGACGTTTCCTTCTCATCACATGCGCATGCATTGTTTCCATGCTCTCTTTTATTTAATCTTGTTATCTGTTTCTCGCAAATTAATGCTATTCATACTTGCCTAATTCTTGTATATAACTGCATGCAAGAGAGGAACATGCGAACATTTTTAGTAGAACATAGATCAGATACACTATATATATATTTTTTACTAGATTGAATAAAAATATGAGTTAATTTTTTTACTGTTAAGTACACAGATGGAATTCAAATATATCAATAGACATTGTACTAAAATAGATTATGGTTAATATTTGTATTATTTTTTTTGAATTGGATCAGTATATTGAAAGCACCACTACTAATGTTATCGGCGAAATATGCGCCTGTGCCGTAATTCACCAACCTGTTAAGAAGTTTAGAGTTGGTAAAAGATAGACATGTACTGTCAATGTTTTTTTTTTCCTCTCAACTTGGGCCTCGTTTGGTTCAAAAATTCATTTTTTTTTTAATTTTCCATGAAAATAGAAAAGTAGAATTTTTGTCATATTTTTTTCCTATATTTTGTAAAGGAAAAAATATTTAAGAAAAATTGTTTGATTTTCCTTCCGGTATTTGGTTGGTGTATGAAAGAAAAAAAAATATCATTGTTCCAATAATATCCGATCTCAACATAATTATAATCAACAAAATACGAAGAGTTAATTGGTAAAATAGGAAAATAAATCAAGGCTATTTTTGTCATAATGTTTGATAATTAATGTTGGAAAAGGAGGAAGATACATGGGTCCTGAGCAGAACCATTTTTCATCATATTTTCTCCCATATCAGAAAACTATTTCCCAAATTTGTGGATACAAAACAAAAGAAATGAACAAGTTTCCTTTCCGGATTTCTTAAATCTGTGAATCAAATGAGGCCTTAATGGTTTGGCACGACAAAAAACATAAAAATATTTTTAAATAATAAAAACATATCTTGTGTAAGGAAATACACTATATTTCTGAAATTTTAAATTTTTTACAATGGATTATGTTAACATGGGTCCCAATGACACATGTTAATGCATTGATGAATCTGTATTTTTGATGGATATTTTCACCAGAACATTTATCAATACATATTTTACTTAAAATATGTATTGATAATGTAAAATGTACATTGATAAATGTGTTGGTAGAAGTAACAATACAAAATACGCATTTATCAATGTATTGGTACATGGGCGGATCTACATGGGCTGCATTGCCCCCAGTGAAATCCCAATGAATTTTTTAAGGAAAAAAAACATTAAACGTCCTCAACTTATTATCATAATAAGGGCCTCAACTTATTAATCATAGATTTTCTTCGTAGAAAATGAGTTGCTTAGTAGTACAAATGGTGTTGTACTTGTTTTGAAAGTTCGAAAACTCGTAGAATAATAATTGTGAGATGTAATATTTTATTTTATAAAAATAGTACTATTTAATATAATATTACATTATTACATCTTTAAAAAAAAATTAGGGACGTTGTTTCAGAACTTTCTTGTGCCTCCACTGAATTGTAATCCTGGATCTGCAACTGTATTAATATGTGCCCTTCGGATAAACGTTATCAAAATCCAAAGACGTGTTAATGCAACGATGAATGTGTTAAAACTTGGCCATAATACATTGATGAATGTGTTGAAAGTTACTCATTTGTTAACATCTATTATAATACCTCTTTTTCAAGTATTTTAAAAAAAATTAACTTTCGTTCCACTTATTAGTATAAATTTTACTTACATTTTACATTATTCTATTTTTTGTCACAAAAAATATTCGTTTTATCAAAAAATATTCATTTTGTCACAAAAATATTTTTTTGTCATGAATTTTTTTTGATAAAAAATAAAATATAAGTCGAATAAATATAAAATATAAGTACAAATTTATATTAATGAGTGTGAAGCAAGTAAATTTTTTAGGCTAAATTACAACTTAATACCCTCAACTATTCCACATTTTCAACTTAATACCCAAACTTTGATAGACATCAACTTGATACCCTCTCCCAAAACGGTGTTAACTGAGTAAAAATGACAAAAATACCCTTTAAAAAAAAAACCCTCCCCCTCTTTCTCCGGCACCCCCCCCCCCCCTTCCTCCGGCGTCGGCAGCCGGAGAAAGGGCTACACAGCCACAACAGCAGCGGCTGCTGGAGGCGCTAGCGCGCGACAAGCAGCGGGCGGACGGGGGCGGTTGTGCACGTGGGGGGCGGCTGAGCTCACGGCGAGCCCGGCGGCGAGCAGCAGCGGCGGCGAGGGCGGCTGAGTGCACGACGAGCTCGGCGGCGAGCAGCAGCGAAGGCGCGAGGAGCGGAGCAGCGGCGGAGGCATGATCGAGGGGGGGTTGCTGCGCGCGGCGGTGGGACGCGCGTGTGGTGGGGCGGCGGCGGTGGTAGGGTCGGGGCGGTTGGGGTCGGGGTCGGCTGAGCTTGGGGGGTGGGGGTGAGGGGGGGAGCAGCCCTACGACGGAGGCGACGCTCAACCCTAGGGCGAAGGCGGCGTGGGGAGGGGGGGTGTCCTGTGTGGGGTGGGGGAGGGGGGGGGGGGGGGGGGGGGGGGGGCTGCTGGTGGAGTGTGAGGATGAGGGTGAGGGGAGGAATAGTTTAGGAACTAGTGTTATATTTTATTATTATTATTATTTTTTAACGTTGAAACTGACGGTTAAGGTGACGGAGAGTACAAAGTTGAAAATATTAGTTGAAAGAGGGTATTAAGTTAGTATCTATCGAAGTTTAGAATATTAAGTTGAAAATGTAGAATAGTTGAGGGTATGAAGTTGAAATTTAGCATTTCTTTTTTTTTTTTATTATAAAAAGTTAGCCATATCTCTAACTGCCCCATTGGTGGCAATTCAATTCCAATTTGAGAAAGTATAAGAACGCTTGATGTTGATCATAGAATAGGATAGAGACTTTCCAGCCATGCATTAATTATAATATTACAAGCACAGTTAGATGGGGTTTGTCAACACAGTCATTACCGAACATATATTTTGTCATGCGTGTCTTGGATTTTCTTGACCGGTTTTTTTTAACAGAAAGTCTTATCAGTTCGAGACAAAAATAAAAAATCAAACCAAAGAAAACACGTGGCCGTTCTGGATTGGACCAAAAAAAAAAAAAATATATTCCTGCTAACATAGGCCGAAAAATCAACCAATCAAAGGCCGACATGTGGTCACAGTTTCAACCGCGGTCCGTATAGACCTGTTTTTTTTTTAATGGCATAATGTTTCCTTTACCCTAAAAAATAAGGTTTTGACCATGTTCAATTATACAACAATTTGCACACAATTTTGACAACAGTGCACTTCTTACTCTACAACCATCATTGAAAGGTTGTACGAAGAAGAAAACTTTGAAGTAGTATTTTAAAAATCGGACCAAAAATTGACTCGGATAAAGATATTGGGTTGGATCATATCGGTTCAATCGATTCAGACAAGATATTGTGTTGGATCATATCAGTTTAATCAGTTGAAATGGTGCTTCAACTACTAAATTAATCTAAATAGTCCTAGTTTAATTTTTTCTGGATACTGATTTTTATAAAAGTAATTATTAATAATTATTTTTATTTTAAATAGTCGGTCAATATTGACTCGTCTAAAAAATAAATATCAGTCACGGATCAAGCAGTTGAACCCTCGGATTTTCAAATACTGCTTTTGCAGAGTTATTGTTTTTGCATCATTGTTAACTATGTCAGGGTTTCAAAAAGCCTAACGTGACGTGAGTGGATAGAGTGCCCACCCATTTAGTTTATGGATATTTACTTTAGTTCTTACACCTAAGTAGAGTCCAAAATTTATGGATGTCTGTCCAAAATTTATGGATGTCTGCTTTATTTTTATTTTTTATTTTTCTGAATCTAGCTCTAGTTATGAGAAGCTAAAAGGCACGCTTTAGAAATGTTTGCTATACTATAAAAGTACGGTAAATTAGCAATGATATACGGAGATGAAATTATGTTAGTTGTTAGTCCGCAACGGATTTATGACTGACTTGCGATGACAATTATGTTATAAATCATACAACCAATGTTCCATCGCTATTTCGTCGCTACTGCTATGAGACTGTATCATAGCAGTAGTGACGGAATAACGATTGAATTGTTGGACGCGTGCGCAAGCGTTTGTCAATCCACTTGATCAACCAACTCCCGTCTAACAGACACCAAACACAGATAAAGACAAGTATATAGCAGTGACGTACGTCACCTGGACAAATTTTAACTTTTAATAATTCAGATGAAATTACAAGATTGACAAAACTCACGTTGAACCATTTGTTCTAATAGGTTCAACCCCCTCACCACTCTCAAGAAGAAAAACAGAAGATTACAATTGAGATCACTCGCCAACCCGTAGCAATCTTCCTAACCGAAGTTGACGACTCCTCGATTAGATCTTCTTCTTCCTTCTGTCTTGGATGGCGAAGTCCTAAGAGCAAAGTACGAACTTTCTCTTAGATTTTTTTTTATGGACGAAGACCCCGAATCTCTACTTTGTGCTGTGCTTTGTGACTCCACTCTCACCCCATATATATAGGATGAGAAAACCAATATTCTAGTCATAATAGGATTTTCTAAATAGAAATAAAATAGGAATCCTATTATGTCTATCCATCAACATCATATTTTAGATCATAATAAGATTTTCTAAAATAAAAATCTTATTATATCTAAAATAGCACAACACTAATTATGGACATCCAAATCTAATCAAATCAATTATTTAACTAGATTTGGATTCCGCAGATATGTTGTTACCAAATCCAGACTGGACTCCAACAATCTCTCCTTCCAGTCTAATGAGAGGGTATTGACCCCCATGAGTTCTCAACTGGACTCCATGCTTGTCATCCCACAACAGAATATCTGCTCCCCCATGTCACCGATCTCCGATCCTCCGATTTGCTTTGCATCTTCCTTCGTCTCTAGCTTCTTGACCGTCACGTCGACGCTAGCTGTCATGCGTAGCACCTCCTGCACCACTGGGATCCTACCGTATCACGACCCGTACCCGCTTTCGGGATACGAGTACGTGTCCAAGCTAGCCTACACCGCAGTGTCGATGGAATGCTGTCTAACCACAGTGCTCTAAAATCACATGAAAAATAACTTTATTGCTTATTCACAAGACTAAATCAACTTTACAAAATTTACATTTGAAGAAGAATATAATACTTTTACAATTATTGTCACGACCCGATCCCAAATAATTGGGTCAAACTGGATCATGCCCAGCCTGCAACCGTTGTGAGACGGTGGTAGTAAGCTGTTCTATATGCAGGTATTCACAACAACATCTATATATTTGTCACAACTCAATATACGAAAATTTTAAAACTTTTATTCAACATTTGAAAAGTGCAACTGGAATGTAAGAACTGAAATGAAATGCTGAATTCAAATTAACAAAATTCCAAAACAACGAAACTAGAAAACTGGAAACGAAAAGCTAAGAGGTCGGCACGTCGGCCTCGGATCCTGCGTCCTCCAAGGGGGACTCCTGCAACACCACAGGGTACAAAACCGGGTCATAATAGCTATTGTACAATAGCTCTGCATCATCAATGTCACCTAAAAATGTTGTCTCCAGTCAGGAGGGAGCAAGTACGAATATGTATCTCATATTTCAAGTAATAATAAAAAAGGTAAGCTAAATAGTTGAAACAATATTTTTCAGCAATCTATAATTGAAAACAATGTGATTTGAATGTGTAATCGTCTATGACCGGCTTGGGTTATACAATAGCGTCCTAGCGACGCGATACGGCTTATCCCCGTGTGTAAGAGGGGTAAGCTCGCACAATATACAATATAAGGGGTATTGGCCATAAACGTTACACTATTCTTCCAATCCCCACAATCAATATCAACCAATATCTGAACCCTAGGAGAGGGTTCCGTGTAGCAATGTGGTTTAAACATGCAACTAGACATTTACTAAATAAAATACAAGAAAATATAACCATAACTTGCCTCTGTTTAGTTGACTGGATCGGTAAAGTCGGTTCCGAGGAGGATGTCAGGTTCGTCTCCGAGATCCTACAGTTGAGAACCTTGGCTTAGAACCATAACGAAACCATTCTAGGTGTGCTAGTTACAATCTCTAGAAGTAAACCCTAGTCAGATTTTAAGTTTATTAATTAATCTACCGAAAATCGTCTAACGTCGCAATCTACGTTCGTTATTATTTTAATTAAATAAGTCGGTTATTGATTAATTGAAAAAATGGTAATTACCGGTTAATTTGGCAAAACTTTATATTTTAATATATATATATATATATATATATATATATATATATATATATATATATATATATATATTAATAAAACTACATTTTTCTTTTAGTGATAAAACATGGACTTTGTTATCTTACCAATATTTTATTCAAGTTAATTTATCGTAAAAAACTTTATTAATTTTTATACAAAATAACTAATACCCAAATTATAATTACGCGTCAAATAACGATAACCAACTCAGAAAAGAAAGTAAAAACCTAAACTACATAATACAGGGTCACAGCAAAATAAAATAGAAAACTTGGCTTATGCCCTTTACAAATCCTTACATAAATTAATTAATCATCTAGGCGAGCTCTGAGTGCCGCGAACGGTCTAAACAGTAGGCCGAAGCCCTGCACCAAAATACTAACAGCAGTACCAGTTCTAAAAATAATTATAAATATAATTATAAAATGCGTCTCAGACTTGGTCCAAAAGTCATGTTGCTAGCTAGCACCTCAACGTACAGGAACCTTGTAGCGTTTGCGCTTCGCCGAGGCTCATTCGACCAATACGGTCGTCGCCTAACTGGGATACGAAACTCCAAAATCCACTTTCAAATCGACAAAACCACTTTTGTAATCCGTTTGCAAAATACCGAATTTGAAAATAGAATCCCATTTTAAAATACTTTATTTTTGAAAACTTTCTCGAAAATTTGGGCAGCATCTCCTCTGTAATTGGGACAACCCAATCCTGGGACGGTGCCATAAGTCAACATAAATAATATCCCAAACCAGGGAAACAACCCAAACCATCCATAATAATATTCCACGCACAAATAATATCCAACCCGAAAACACATCATAATTATTTGTAGCAAAAACCACAGAATACTCCTGAATTGAATTCGAAAATTCTGAAATAAAGTTCGGGAAACCGGAATCCACAAAACCGAATTATTCTGAAATGGAATTCGAAAAAATCCGAAACTACAATCGCCTAAACCGAATCCCGTAACGGGATCGGGGACCGTATCATCATCGACACTAAGGTAGGGACACGGGGACACGAGATATACCTTGGGTTGCTCGGCTAGAGATCTCAGATGCAATAATAGAGAAAAACTACGTTCCCGCGGACTCGAGAAAGTTCCAACTCGCTGACAGCAGCGAAAAAACACCGGAACAGCGCTGGACAGCTCTGTTGGAACAGCGGGGCTCACGCGGGAGGGCGCGCGCGTGGCTGGGCCGGGCGCGGACAGCCACGGAATCGGCCGAGGAAGCTGCTGGAGGTCGAGGGGTTGGCCGGCGAGGGCGGCACCGGGTCTAGGGCACGGTGGGCGGTGCTCTGGCCGGCGCGAAAGGCGGCCGGCGAGACGGTGTGCGTGCGACAAAAAATGCCGGAAGGCTCTGGCCAAGGGAGGCGGCCGAGAGGGGTGGCGCCGGGGCGCTGGAGGCGGGTTGGCCGGAGCGCTGGAGGCGCGCGCGGACGGGGCGCCGGCCGGATGGCCGCCGGGGGGTCGCAGCTTTGGCGCTGGAGGAGGCGGGCCACGGTGACGGTCGCTCGGGGGAGGCTGGGGTCGTCGGAGGCCGGCGGGAGGCTCGGGCGCGGCCGAAAATGGGGTCGGATTGAAACTCGGAGAGAAAAGAGGAGAGTGAGAGGAAGGGGATTTGAGTGGGTGGAATGGGAAAATAGAAGCTGGTGGAGAGAGTTGGTGGTGGGGGTGGTTATTAAATGGAAGAGTGGGAGAAGTGGTGCTGGTGGGGTGTGTTCGTTAGAGGGGAAATAAAGGAGGAGTTGGGAGAGTTATGGAGGAAAGGGAGTTATGGGAAAAGAATGGGGGTGGTTGGATCTGGTCGTGTGAGACCAGATCAAAGAAGAAAATGCATTTTTTTAATAACTAATAACAGATATATAATCAGAAATTAAAAGGAGTAAAAAGAATGGGTTAGGGACGGAATCGGGTTCGGAACGGGATCGGGTTCGGAACGGGATCGGGTTCGAACTCGAGTCAAACTCCGGTCACGGGATCGGGGCAGGGCCACAATAAAAAATCAATGATAATTTTAAAAATAATATTTTTTCCTAATTCTGACTAATAAATAATAATAATAATAATAATATATAATAATAATAATAAACTAAAATTACACTACAGTTCAACAATTTATTAATCCTAAAATTCTGGGTTTCACAATTATAAAAAACTACCACACATCTAACTAGTCTTCTATGGTTGACCTCAGCATATACCTGTATCTCCCAATGCTAAGAGAAGCCCCGGCTAACCTGAAAAATATTGGTTTTCAGCCAGGAATGGAACAAGTACACAGACCGACAGACTATTCCAAACATAATAGAATCTACAAGACATGAAAATAACATATGTGAAATAAAACTAGATAGCAAACTGAATCATGGCATGTCTAGAATGAAACAAATACTCTACAACATGATAGGAAAATTAGAAGAAAAGCATATAAATAGAGTGACATGACAAGTGGTGAAGAACCAAGGAGAATCAAGTAAATGACAACTATCTACGTGTTGTGAAATATCGGGTTCGACGTGTGAACGGCTAGAGGGTAAATCCGGCACCCCGCATATGTAGTGTGCGACTGCTATTCTCCAAGAAAGAAAATGGGGATAGAAATGATAGTTCACACATCTACTAAGATATTTTCCCTCCCGACTAGTACTCATGAACTCGAACAAGTCACGAAACACGGAAGCATGTGAATGAGAATCAAGAAATATAGTATATAGAGATCCATGATACTAATCCGTGTAACGTGTCAACAAGCAAGAGAGCATATGTATAATATATAATGAAAAAAACTATTAGAAATCGAAAGCAATCAGTATATGTACTTGTCTGGGGTCCTTTGCTGCTAAAACTGATAATATCCAAATACTTAATGAGCCACAAAAGTCTAACTCACGCAACAGTCTCCGGATGCTGAAACAGACATCACCAACGTGTTTGGTATAAAAAAATGTCTATGAATGCCTACCCAACTGAACAAGTAGAATCAGGGGCCGGAAGCAGCCTTTTTCTATCAGGCGGCTCCGAAGCTGGAAGTAGTCAGGCAGCCGTGTCTAAAACTACCATGTCCAGGCTCTGCTCTGATCTGGACATTCCCCATGAGACCCATATATATTGCTAGGATCAGGTAAATTTTGACTTTTATTTACCCTATTTCCTGTAATGAAGTGTAATGACCGTGTATCTTAATTACAGTGGGTCCTGAGGGGACGCTTGCAACAGCTGCGTCAACCATATTCAGTTTTAGCTCGACCATGGCTCCCTTGGATATGGGGACCCAAACTGGAGAGAAAAATTCTTCTATGATGTCAGTATTCGGGTCTCCTGGTGTACAATCTATAATTTCTCCAGCTACTGCAGAAATAAGAATTCAAACAGAAGTGGCTACTCTGGGTATCTCAGCGATGAACAGAGCTGTCGTCGAAGCTTATACTAATGCTTTCTTCACTTCTCTGAAACCTCTAATTCAAATGGTCATGGAAAAGGACCAACCTTATGAGTCAGTAAAGGGCCCTTCCTCCTTCATCATTGGAGCCATCCGCAAGATTGGTGATCTGGATAGAGTCAACTATTTAGATCATATTTTGAATGAGCTTGAAGAATCGATCAAGTCTTATAAAGATCTAACAAGAGAAAACATCCAGAAACTCGTAGATGTTGAAAGTGAGGTGATGGCTCACGAGGCTGCAAGATGAAAATCAGATTTCGAAGCTTCTGTGGTAGCTTTCTCACAGCGCTCTGCAGAGTTGGAATCTCGCATTGTCGAGACAACTTCTTCTGTTGATCGCTATAAGACTGAAGCTGCAGAAAAAGAGAAAGAAGCTGCTGAATATCAAGTTCATCTTCAGAATCTAGAAATTAAAATGGCTCGGCTCCAAGAAGCAGTCAAAGCAGCTCGACGATGTGAAGAGGAGGTATTGGAAATGCATCAAATTGCTGCGAGTCAATTAGATGACTTGAGGAGGCAATGGGACGCACTTATCCAAACCGAAGGTACAAAACTTGAACACCGAGCTGATTCACTGCAACCTTTTGATACAGAGTCTAGGAGAGCTCTTGTTAGGCAAAGGGTACTTAACTCCAGAGTAGAGAGAGCTGAGAATTTAAAAAGGCTGATCGTTGATCTCAGTACTCAGCCTCCTCAGTGAAGCAATTTATAGATGTTCTTGACTTTTTGTCTTTCACATGATGTACTTTTTGACATTTTGAACATCATTGAAATAAAAATTAATAATCTTTTTGTTGTTCCATTACTTATTATATATCTATAGTAGATATAAGTAATAGATAATAATAGGAATATATGTTCAGAGGTACCAAACATGACATATCTCCTTAAAGAAAATAACAATACTAATTATATCTGTTCAGAGGTAATGTGGACATAACAGAATATAATTATCAAAATATTGTCATTTCAAAAGACGACTTTATCAGAGGTAATATGGACGTAATAGGTCGCTGATGTAGATAATAGAATTCAGAGGCAATGTGGACGTGAATTCATGTATCCATTGATTATCTTCGAATCAGCTGGGATTCAAAAATAAGATATCTTTTAAAATGACTAAGTTCCAAAAGATTGGGTTTATAATCAGGTGATATGATGTGGATAGACTCCGCTGGGGATTTTAATAGTTTATCAGAAGAGTGAATAAAAGATAATAACTCAATGTTTTTTGAGTATGTACAACATTCAAATAATATCTTACATTTCTTCCGACATAGTACTTTTTTAAGAATTTGCCGTTGATAGGCATCATAGCAACTCAGCCATCCATCCAGGTTAGTTGGTAAGCTTCGTTTGAGAAAACCTTGCTTACAACATAGGGACCTTCCCATTTTGCTTTGAATTTGCCCTTACTCATGTGTGTCATAGTCATAGGACGTCTGACAGTAAGGACTAATTTGCCATTTTGGAATGCTCGTACTTTGACTTTACGGTTAAAAGTTTTTGAGATACGGGCTTGATATAACTCAATATGTTATTGAGCTAATAGCCACTTTTTGTCAAGCGCTTTAAGCTCCTGAAGTCGAAGACGATCATTGTTTTCTATTATGAGCTCATTGGCAATTGTAATCCTTAAGGAAAGAATTTGAATTTCCAATGGTAGGATAGCTTCGCATCCATACACCAAGGAAAAGGTGTGCAACCGGTTGGGGTGCATATAGTAGTACGATAAGTCTATAGACATTCTCCAAGCTTTTCACTCCAGTTTCTCTTATTAGTAAAAATGAATTTCTTGAGAAGCTTGATGATGGTTTTGTTAATGCTTCAGCCTGACAGTTAGCTGCAGGATTGTAGGCCGTTGAAGCAATATTATTGATTCTGTTATCATCACAAAACCGAGTAAAATTTTGACTGATGAATTGTGGTCCATTATCATGAATGATTCGTCGAGGAATGCAGAATCTATATATCACATGATGTTTGATGAAGTTGATGACGATGCTAGTCTTGACTTCAGATAAATGTATGGCTTCTGCCTATTTCGAAAAGTAATCAGTTATAGCTAGTATAAACCGATGTCCTCTAGATGACGATGGATTGATAGGGCCAATAACATCTATGCCCCAAGCTTCAAAGGGCCATGATGCGGCAGTCGTACGAAGGAACTCCGACGGTTGATGGATGAAGTCTATATGGATTTGACAGGCTCGACATTTTCTTGCATATTCAATGGCATCTGATACCATAGTGGGCCAATAGTAGCCCATACGTCAGATACGATTCTGTAACTTAGGACCGGGCTGATGTGCACCACATACACCATCGTGAGCTTCACATAGTATTTGTTTTGCTTCATCTCTCGCAAGACAACGTAAGAGTAGACCATCAAATGTTCGTCGATAAAGGGTCATAGAAGTGTGATTGTAATAAAAATGGAGTGATCGCCTACGGATTGTTGTAGCCTCCTTAGAATCTTCAGATAAAATGTCATGTACCACAAAGTCAATGAAAGAAGCTCTTCAGTGTTTACTAATGACATTGATTTCAGTTGAATTGCTGAACTCAATATTTGAGTTATTCTCGATGCAAAATAACTCTCTGTTAGTGATGACAATCATTTGTTGTCTTTTCACTGGGATTGCTAATACGGCTGCTAGATTAGCTAATGCATCAGCCTCCGCAATACATACCCGACGTATATGTTCAATGAAGAAGCCTTTGAACGATATAGCCAACCTAACTACTGCTTCATGATATGGGACGAGATCCTGGTGCCGAACTTCATATATGCCCCTAACCTGATTGACGATCAGTTTAGAGTCTCTATATACTTCAAGATATTTAATATCCAATTGTTTAGCCAATTAGAGACCAATGAGTAGAGCGTTATATTCATTCACGTTGTTGGAACACGACTCGTCTAAAGAATAAGCTCTTTGAATAGCTAATCCTTCAAACGATATGAGAACGATTCCAACTCCAGCGACAATGACACCTTTTGGTCCTATTCTGGATGCATCGTCAAAGAATAGACGCCAGGCAAGAATTTCTTCTGAAATCATATTGGATTCTAAAATTTCGTCCAAAATTTCGTCATAGAGTTTAGACGTCTCTGGAATTGGATGAGTCACGAGAAAGTCAGCTAATGCTCGACCCTTAACAGACTTTTGTGGGACATAAACCATATCATATTGTGCTAACAATATGGCCCATGTAGCAAGTCTGGAATTGAGTGTACTGGGCTTTTTCATTAAGACACGGAGAGGGTTTACTCTGGAAATAACATGAATAGTTTGGCCTATGATATAATGTCTGGTTTTCTGAACAGCAAATATCAAAGCTAGACACTCTTTTTCTACGGGGCTGTATCGATGTTCACCTCCGATCATTGTCCGGGTAAGATAATAGATAGCTTGCTCATGACCTTCTTTATTCTTCTGAGCTAGTAAGGCACCCAATGAATGATCCATTGCTCGAATATACATTAGGAAGGGTATTCCTGAGACTGGAGGCACTAGAACTGGAAGGTTCATCAAGTACCGCTTTATGTCTTCAAATATTTGCTGGCATTCTTCAGTCCAAATGAAAAATACACCTTTTTTCATGAGTTGAGTGAATGGTCTACAACGTCCAGAGATTTGAGATGAATCTCCTGATGTACGCAAGCTATCCCTGGAATCCTCATAGCTCTTTTAGGTTGCATGGAGGACGTATCTCTTGAATGGCTTTGATTTTCTCAGGGTCAACGTGTATACCTTTAGAGTAATAACGAATCCGAGAAATTTGCCACTAGAGACTCCCAGAAATGACTTGGTAGGATTCATCTTGAGTTGATGTTGGCGCATTAGATCGAATATAGTTCTCAAGTCTTGGATGTGGTCTTCCTTTAAACAACTTTTGACAGCAATATCATCTACATAGCATTCAATTGTCTTCCGTAATTGATCATGAAAGATAGTACTCATAGCCCACTGATAAGTTGCACCAGCATTTTTAAGACCAAACGGCATGACAGTGTAACAGCAGACTCCGAGAGGAGTACAAAAAGATGTATGTTTCTCATCTTCTAGATGTATCTTTATTTGATTATATCCTGAGAATCCATCCATAAAATACATTCGTTCAAATTCGCAAGTATTGTCGATCATGACATCAGTGATCGGAAGAGGAAACTCATCCTTAGGACAAGCATCGTTGAGATCTCTAAAGTCAATACAGACTCTGACCTTCCCTATTTTTTTTATAACTAGGACAACATTGGCCA
>JANAVB010022597.1:21278644-21346144 GCA_029216955.1 Iris pallida | reverse complement strand
TAGCAGAAATTCTTAAGTTATAGTGTAAGTTAGTCTACTTATTGTATTATGATTGCTTGATAGATAATGGGGATTAGAGATGCCATAAGCCACAGGGCATCATGTGTTTAATGAGGTAGTTTAACCAAAGGTGGGTAGATGTCCTTAATATATAAATAAATAGATGATCGTACTAGGTTACGTCCTTATGGTAGTCACTCGATAGAAAAAAGGGTGGTAGTTTTAGTGTAATGATTGAACCTCTACGAGAATAAAGTAGACATAGTCTAACCAAACCCATTTACTATTATACCTTGTTAGTTTAAAGTGAGGATTAGGCGTATTAGTAGGTACCACTTAGCTTGGTTAGGAAAAAGGAGGCTCATTTAATTGTGATAATAGTATGGTTGGGAGGGACAAGTCTTCAATGTGATCTTTGCAAGACCGCCAGTACCAAGAAGAACCACTAGAGATAACGATCTATAGTTTTATGATATAGATGTTGCGAATCCAAATTGTTTAGGCTTGATTATTACTTAACTTATTAGGAGACACTGTAGTGACCTAGCGTATCCCTTAAACTATTCCTAGTTACGCTAGCGCGGTTCTTTGTTAGTTAGCCTTATTTTAATTTCGAGGACAAAATTCTTTTATGGTGGGTAGATTGTGAGGACCTTGAATTTTGGGATTTTTTTAATTTTATTCTATATTATTTCTAATTATTAGGTTATACTGTATATTTAATTAGGATTTTATATGTATTTTTCTGTGTCTTTGATTTTTGGAGCACAAGACATACCCATCTCTTGAAACGTCCTTCATGAGTTTTGTAGTAGACATGATGACCTTCAATTTGTTATATCATGTCCCATCCAAATTTGTCCTCTAGCATCCTTTTGACTTCGTGCAACTTCGGGTCAAATTTAGGCAATAAGATTATTTACCATAATTCCAGACCTAACTTCCCACGTGAGTTCGGAACTCGACATAGATCAAAACCATTTGACCCAATTTATGTTTTTGACCCATGTTGAGCCTACGACACACATGCCATGGGTGTTCCACTCAATCGAGTCTCCATGTGCTATTTAATTGCGAATGGCACAAGAGACTTATTGGTTGACTCTTAGAGTTCGATTAAATTAGAAAATATATTTGGACCCTAACCTAGCCAACCCCACCTGGTAGGAAGCCATGTTAGGTTGCCATGACAGTATAATTATTATGGATTTATTTTGGGATGTTATACAGTCAAATAAATTTAAATACAATTTTGTATATATATGATTTTATTTATAATCGCCTAATACTATATATATGGCCCTAGTCATGGTTAAGTTTTGAGATGCATATCGACTATAAATTTTAGCACGGATAGTGTAGTCGTGTACTTTGACTAGTCTATTAGCCATGTTAGGGAAGGCCGAGCCATAGGTGTGTTCTAACTAGGAAAACCAATCAGAGTTGTGACTTGACCCCTATAAATAATTTAATTAGTTATTTATTAAGATTATGACTTTTAGGGACCCCGGTTGTACCAATTTAGCCCGAACTTGACCCGAACCCAACCTAAACCTATGTAGTACGTCTGAGGACGTCCATGTAGATGTATGTTGTGTTGGTATTTTATTTTAGTGATTTAGGAGGCAATTTTAGAAATAATTATTATATATATATATATATATATATATATATATATATAATATACTTGTGTGTTTACCTATTAAATAAGGGTTAGGAATAATAAATTACTATTTACAAAGATTTGATATTTATTGCTTATATAAATAAATATTAATTGCATGTACATAATTTTTCTTATGAATAAGCCCTATACTAAGAAAAGTATTATTAAGATTTTTTTGTGGATATATATATATATATATATATATATATATATATATATATATATATATATATATATATATATATATATAGATTTTGATATATATAAAAAAATATATATATATATATATATAGATTTTGATAAGAAAAAAAAATCAATATCTCGCGAGATATTGAGTCCGACCCCTCCCCCTAAAGAGCAGCAGCCGAACCCTTACATATATATATATATATATATATATATATATATATATATATATATATATATATATATATATATATATATATATATATATCTGTGTGTGTGTGTGTGTGTGTGTGTCTTGAGCGATAGAGAGAGATCGAGAGACCCGACCTCTTACAACCATCCCCCAACCTTGGACGACCACTGTGCGCCTTCCTAGACGCCTGCACCGTCGCGCCACCGTCGAAAAGTCGCCACAGCAGTAGCCGGAAAGAGCACAGCAGTAGCGGCAAACAGAGTATACTCTGTTTTCGAAACTTCCAGGTACCCTACTTCCGAGCTCTACTTCTTCAAAATTTTTCGATGAAATCTTGATCCAAAAAATCCTACGTAGTGCCTGCATGACCCTCTCGACTTTTCCTTAATTAGTTTGGGAAATAATTGAATGACCGGTTTAGAAAATTGATCGAAATATTGGAGAAAAACTGTTTTGAAAATAGTTTCCAGGTCTCCCAAATACCCATGTTCGTGCCCAATTTCCAAGAAATCTGTTTAATATTTTTGCAATCTAATTAAACAATCTTGAAGATAATATATAGGACTTCATAACCTAATTTGTATTTTCGATTTTCATTAATTATGTGCAGAGAAAACAGTTTTCAAAATCAAGAAATAATCCATGTAAAAACAGTTTAGAAATTTCGAAAACTCACCGATACGAGGTACGTCCCGCCAATCCGGGCGACGTGGTCACGAACTGAAAACATCGAAAGGTGCGTATCGGCTTCGTGGACGTGTGAGCTTTGACGGAATTTAAATTGTTTGCGTGTGCGCGACAAATTTGATACATATCCGTCAAAATTTACCGTATCGACCTTTTCCGAAATTCTCCAATTACTTTGTGCACGTTCGTCAAATCGAGACGAAACTTACGCCAGCAGGACTGTATCATTTTTTTGGTCCTGTATGCCCAGTTTGGTCTGATTCCGAGACAGTTGACCGGATCACCGTTTTGTGGGCCCCACGATCCGACTCAATGGGCAATTTTGTGCACGGCCCACCGGAATCCAAAATTGGACATGCCGTTGGGTTCGTATCATTAAAATGAATTCGTAGACATGTAGTTTGACGACTTTAGAGACCATTGACTTTGGCACGCTTTTCGGTGCAAAGCGGGTCCAACGGCGGACATCGTTTTGGCCTAAAATTATCGTTTTACCCTTGTGTCCATAATTGGACTTAAGGATAGGCTAATTTATCTATTTTGCTTATTCTGAAAATGTTGATAATGTCTGTTTTAGCATTCGGAGTCGTTTAGAGGAGTTGGACTTTTGGTGACTCGTTGATTGGTTAGTTATTGTGGTTCGACGCGCTGCACCAGGCAAGTACACATTGCCAAACTTTACAGTACTTACATGCTTTTCTATTTCCATTCCTTTTTGCTTGGTTACATATTCCTCTTATTTCATGTTATGGTTACTTTCTAGTTTCATGTGCACGTAGATTTTCACTTTTCTTTCTATACTACTTGTTCTATCTTTCCTATCTTGTTCATGTCTAGTGATAGTATTGATATGCCTGTGCCATGTTTTCCCTGACCTGTACTTGACTTGGACATGATTAGGTAGGCTTGACTTCCTAGTACCTTAGGAGAGAATATTTTATTAGCCGTGGTTATCCTCTATTGTTAGTGCCTCCCCGGGCTACGATAGAGAACCTATTATAGGATTGTTAGTACCTCCCCGGGCTACGGTTTTAGCTACGATTAATATTATATTCTCATGACATGTCACCATCTGTAGAGTTTTCTTACGTGTCATCATTTCCTCTACTTGTGATTCCTATTTTTCTTGCATGTTATTTACTGTACAATAGGCATGTATATTATATGTCTTGCTAGTCCTCTGAGGTCCTGGTGATCTCTCCAGGTTATAGTCGAGCTGGTAGAATCGATGGATGGTTATGCTTTGCGCCTGCAGGATTCAGGTATCCTTGGTGTATGGTTTCATTTTATTTTTCTCTCGTGCTGTATATTCTTATCTTGATATATTCTGCTTATTAGCCTAGTTTATTAGACTCGTGTTTCCTTTCGAGTCTATTCGGACATGTATGCTAGTGGTCTGCAGACTACAAACCATATTGTTCATTCTTGATGTTTATTATCATTATGTGGATTGAGTTGCAGTAGATTCTAGAACAACCAGACAGCTTATACGTATTCGAGCTGCGCTGGAGTCCTCTCGATGCGTAGCTGACATGTATATGTATCCTAGTCCTATACGTATTTTAGGACTGGGGCATTACTTAGTGTCACCCGATGGACATGACCTACACTGGTATCAGAATCCCATGAAACAGAATCAGAAGAGTTAGATCGCTCATCTTTATCGGATTCAGAGGCTTCTGGGGTCAGAATCGACGAGCTATAACCTAATCCCCGCTTTGTTTTGCCGTAATATTGCTGTGACTTTCCTTTTAGAGCAGGGATACGAATAGGAGTTCGCCTTTCCTTACGGCCATTGAGACCAGCTTTAAAATTGTAGCCCATCTTTTGAATGATATCTTTTGATTGTTGACTATAATGACGTAGTTGAAGTCTTCCATTATCGTCATTTTCTTCCTCGCTATCGGGTGTAGTCTTCTGCTCTGTTCCTTTACTAAAAGTATAGGAAGTTCATCTTTCTTCTTGGAAGGAACTAAGAAGGAGTCTTGCACTGGTTCGAGCGATACTTTATCTTGGAGAGGTTGAACTGCTCCTATTGTAAGTGGTTCAAAGTTATCTAGCATTTCTAAGTAACATCAAGTATAATAAAAGACATCATCATACTGTAAAGGAGATGCTACTTTATTAATTTGTACATCATTATTTACAACAGGGTTCTTGGCCTTAGCAGAAGGCTTAGTAAGTTTGATAACCAGAGGAAGGGAAGAAGAAGGAGGAGGTTTGTTACAACGAAGGTCGATAACAAGAGCCTCAGAAGAGGTAAGCTCCCTCTGTCCCATCTTTCCAGCAGGAGGCTGTTTGTTATGAGAGGAAAGATGGATAGTCAATTTCTGAGAAGAAGATGGATGAGTAGTACGTCCTTTGACTGGAATTATAAGAACATCATCTGAGGTGTTTCTCTGATCTTCCTCACTATCCATCGTCAGTACAACCTTCATGAAGTCTTCCTTGTATATCCGAGAATCAGTACAATATGCTTCAATACCTCTGAAAGGATTTAGATCATCTACTTTCTTCTGGACTTCTCCATTAATGTCCACATATTTGAAGCATTGGTGGAGAGTGGATGGTACAATGTTATGTTCATGTAGAAATGGTCTTCTCAGCAAAGCATTATAGGAGCCATAATTATCGATCACATAGAAGGTAACCTTTGTACGAAGATTGCCGATTTGAATTTTCAAGCGAATCTTCCCCAGGGGTTCACTTCTTCTAGAATTAAATTCCAAGATTGTTGTGATAGTTGTGGAAAGATTATGTACAGGAATCTTTAATGCATCCAGTAGAGTCTTTGGCATGATGCTGAGTGCATACCCGGGGTCGATCAAGATGCGATCAACTTTCATGGTATCGACATATCCCTTGAAGTAGAGGGGTCGGTCATGACGATTATCTTTCAGCAGCATATCATCTTATGTAAAGGTGATATTGGGCATTAACTCTATCATACTATGACAATGAAAGAAAGTTGCAGGCTCCTCCTCTAGTTTCTTAAGGAGTGTTAGACAAGTATCAGCTTGCATCAAATCTTCACTCAATGTTTCTCGAGTTTCCTTTGAGAGACGCAGTAGCTCAAAGATTGATAACCTTGCTGGGGTATTAGCCAGCTGAGCTAGTATATCAAAGTAATACAGCTTCTCGAGTCCTAGAGTTGGAGTCTTCTTTAATACTTTATCGAAGCGGACAAACTATTTTCTATTGTCGGCTGTCGACGGGTTGGAAGGAGTTGGTTCCACTGGAGGCGATGAAACCGATGAAACAGCAGGAGAAGATGATGCTGGAGGAGCCTCTGGAGCTGGAGCAGGGTTCTCTTGACCTTCTGAATAGTCTCTCAGGTAAAGTCTCCCAGACCTGGTACAGTTAAGGCTTCTTCTTCGGATACAGGTTCGAAGGACACCATATTCCAACTCTTTGTTCAGATCTTGCTTTTGGAAGGCTTCTTTTGGCAAGATGAAGAGTCTGTCCAGAAACCCAAACCAATACGAGATTGGTTGTGTGAAAGACATAGAGAAAGAGGTACAAGAGATCATTTTCCATGATTCAGGCTAGAAGCTTTTTGTAGATCATATCTCATCTTCTTTATGTGTTCGCGGGATTGATGACTATATATATGGAAGGCTGGTTGGTAATTGGCCTCTAGCTTTGGCAGCGTTATCTCAGAAGAAGACGAAGAAGAAGAAGAATCTGTCGCCGAGGTGAAAGTAGCAGTTAAAGGTGGTAGACAGTGTTCACCCAAGGAAGTCATGTGACATGACTTGTATTTGGCTGCTTTCTTGGACTTTATGGATGAAGAAGATGCTTCAAAGTCAGCCACTGTAACACCCAGTTTTCTAGAAGAGGATAATTTTGAAATTTTGTAATTATATTTATTAATTAATAATATTTATTTCATATTATGATTTTTAGTGATTTTTAATTATTTTTAAACTATTTAAATTCATGACTTGAGATTTTAGGTGTTTTGCTAGTGAACCGTAGAGACTGTCTACCCTAGAGCCTAGCCATGTGATTAGGGTATTTAGACATTTTGGGGTTATTTGATTTATTAGAATTTATTTGAATTTATGGGAATTTTTAGGAATTATTTTGGAATTGTTTAGATTAGGTTGACTTTGACTAGTCTTGACCCTTGTAGACAAACCTAGGAACTAACCCTAGTTAGTTGGACTTAGTTAGGCTAAGTGACTCTAGTCTAATCTAGCATGACTTAAGTTAGTGGGTTTAGATTTATTAGAAATTGACTTAAGAAATTAGAAATTAAATGGGTTGAGAAATGACTTGTGGTTTCACAAGTCATTTTATGACTTAACCTAATAGGACTAGCCAACCTAGTTCAAACCCTAACTTAGTTTGGTCATAGCTAATTTTAGTTAGCCATTTGGAGAATTAGATGGGTTGGATTATGGTTTAAGTCAAGTTAGTTAAGTTTAAGTGAGTTTGTTTAAGACTAGGAAACAACCCTTTGTTCTAGACCACTCAATACCCCTTGATTCATTCCTAGCCATAGGATACCACCTAGAAACCCTAAACTAAACCTAGTGGCCGGTCAAGACTTGTCCCCCCTCCCTATATAATATCATTTTGGGGATTTGAGCCTCCTTCCAATAGTTTATGATTCTTTCCTCAAGACAAGGTAAGCCTACACTTCATTCCTCCATAGATCATTCAATATTGGTCCATTTTCATTGGGATTTCCTCCATAGCACTCTAAATATTGTTCCTCTATTGATTGTGGAGTCACATCACAGGTTTGGGACAATTTGAGGGAGTTTTGAAGCTTGGAGAACCATTCTCTATTGGGTCTTTTTGAGGATTGTGCATCCATAGGTAACTTTCCCAATACTCCATGAAATTTCGCTTAGTCTTCATGAATAGGTAGCCCTAAGGGTCCCCCTAAGGTCTGGATAGTTTTTGTGTCGGGTATCAGAGGTTTAGTGTCCGTTCTGGACACGTATCAGGGCTAGTGTAGACTGTTTGTCGAAATGCCTCAAAGGGCATTTCGATCTTGTTTGTTCAATATTTTTAAATAAAAATGTTACTTTAGATCTTGTTTATTGATTCCTGATCTTGTATGTTGGTGTCAGTGTCATTTTGTGTCGGGATCTCGACTTGGACACGCGCGTGCACACGCTCGTGCACGTGCTACGGTACTCCCCTGCCTATCGGGGTCTGTAGCGGACACGACACACATTTGTTTGACACGAAACACGACACGAGCCATGGGGCACTGGCTGACACGCCACGTGTCAAGTCCCACGTGTCCCCGTGTCGTGTTGAGAGAGATATCAGCTGTGCACGTATTTTTGCAGTGTCTATGCACACGAGTTTTTGGCCACTGATACGGGTCTCGTGTCCGACCCTGACACGTCGTGGACACAGGCCAGTGGGCCTATGAGGTAGCCCTACCCATGTGAATGACCACGAGATTCCCTCGTGTCTGGTGTCGTGCACACGACACAAGTGCACGTATGCACGAGACAGTGCACTGACAGTGTACTGTGTGTGTTATTTTGAGCTTCTTTGATGTGGACACGCTGTGTCAGGCCTTGGGTGACACGAAGTGAATGTGTGGGGTTGTGCACATGGGTTGTTTTCAATTACCAAGCAATATATCCATGATTAGTTGATTTTGCTATTCGATTTCTCTTTTAACCAAGTTCTGATACTTAAATTCCTGTTAAGCTTCCAGTTTTCTAAAATGATGTTAAATTGATGAGTTGTGGACTGTTATATGGGTTGATGTATTATAAGGTATATATGAACTGATTTTTACTGTTGTAGTGTTCTTCAAAAACTGGGTTTTGTTTCTAACTGAGTTCTCTTGATATGGAAATCTGTGATTTAGTTATGTGTGAAATCTGGAAACACTTGGGAACTGTCTAAGTAAGTTTAATATGAAATGTAATGTTGCATTACTGTTCTTAATTCTGAACAAATGATACTGTTTTGACATTCCCTTCTACACTGACAATTCCAGTTTGATTTTTGATAAGGTTTTAAAGGATATACATGATGTTATGGTTTCAAGATTCAAATTGTTAAGAGTACTAGTTATTGTAGGACTGTTGAACTATTCTTTTGATTGTTCAGTTGAACCAATGTGTGATAACAGTGTTGTCTAACACCTAAAATTGTTTTAAGTCAAAACTGAGTTTTCTTGATGTAGAAATCTATGATTTGGGTTATGTATAAAAACTGAGATTGAGGAAGGGGCTATGAATTGATTTCCTTTTTTCCTTTTTCTTCTTAACCTGAGAATAGGTCCATGTCTTCCTGTCTTTATGTTACATTCACTGCTCTTTAAATGTTTTACTGATTTTTCCTTTCCTGTTTGTTCCCTTCACTGTTTTGGGTGTTTTCTGCACATATATATGGACACTGGTTCACACACACTCACTGTTGAATGCTTGTACTGTCTTCCAGATTTTAGTTCACTGTTATACACACTTAGCTCACTCATGTATGCCTTATCCACCACACACACACATTACAGTCATGTACACCCTCTTTTCACATACACACATGTATGCACACACAACACACAAGCCTCTCTCCTTATACAATATATGTGTGTAAATTGCTGTGATTGCAAACTTGGAAATTGTTCTGTTATCAACTGATTCCTTCTTTCCTTTTGAAAGTTGTTGTTCAATTGATAACAAAACCTGGGTTGTTGTTAAACTAAGTTTTGAACCATAGACTAGAAATCTGGAAATGGTTGAGAATGAAGAATTGAGTTTCCATCTAGAGTTTGAAGTTCTTGTTAACTGAAATTTATGTGTATTGATTGGGTGTTTCCATGTTGAATTAACTAAGGATAGTGGACTGTTTTGTTTAGATAAACCTGAGAGCATGTTTTAGTAACATAGGTCTACATGTTAGCCTTGTTATTAATGATAACTGAATTATAAACTGTGTGATTGATTTTGTGTTGAACCATGGTTGTTTTCCCGTCACATTTACATGCCTATTTCAGTCCAGTGCAGTCACACACTGTTCTGTGCTCTTCCCTTTACTGTTCACTGATTTTGATATTCCTCTACACTAGTTTCTATACACACTGTTTGAATGTTGTACTGTTTTCCTGTTGACACACACATGACACTTGAACACCATGTGTTTCCCCTTCTCTATACATATATGTATATATATGTAGTGAGATATAACTATATATATAGGTATTATATATATATGCCCCATACATTTTCTTACATATGTGAGTGCCTACCTTTATATATATACTAGATATATGTATATGTTTATATGTGTAATGCACATGGGAGCCTATATGTTAAATATGTGTATGTATATTATATTATGTAATATACCAATATGTGTTTTTCCTATTTAGCCTATCTAAATAGATATATGTGTATTCCTATATTAGGGCATATTATGATATCTATGTTTATCATATATTAGATATATATGTGTGTTGTATATAAATATTTTGAGGGTTGATTTAGCATGGTTTGCCTATTGGCCCATGGTATAGCTTATTAGCTTATGGCCTATGTGGTGTTTGCTTAGCTAGTGAGTCTAGTTTAGACTTGTTTAGTCTTATTAGACCTAGAATGGACTAGCTAGACTAGTATAGACTAGTTTGACTTAGTTTGACCATAGTTGACCTAGTTTGACTTCTAGAGTTGACCAGAGTTGACCAAGAGTTGACTTTGGCCTAGATTGACCTAGAATCATGTAGAATGCATAGTAGGACTTCATTATATCATTTTAGACTTGTTGTGACTTGTGCTGTTCTGATTAGGAGCTAGACACCTCTCCTCAGACAGTACATTTACTTCAGACACTCAGATACAGGCGAGTACATTCTATGATCATTTCATATCCTGTTTAGAATTATTTCCTGCAGTAGATTACTTTACTTGTACTGTCACATTGGTCACATGGATTGGTACTATATGGATCCCTCCTTGAGATATTATCCTTAGGGAGCATCGGGTACTCTATGTTCTGTGCGTTTCACTTACATAGCGTATCACTATGCTTCGTTGATTCTTCGATCACTTGTGACATATACTCTTATGATCACAGAGTCTTCCTGGAATCCTTATCCCATTTATGGGACTACTATGTATCACCTTCGGGGTCTACAACCTTCGGGGGCTTATCACCTTCAGGGTCTACAACCTTCGGGGGCTTATCACCTTCGGGGTCCATCACCCTTCGGGGGCTGTTACATAGCATCATATAACATAACCTGGCTGGATCCTTGTATATTGATTGGGGGTACGGGAGAGTAGAATTGGATATGTGAATAATACACCAGTAGTATCTTATCAGAATCATTCCTTAGTATCTTATCAGAATCATCCCAGGCCATTTACATGTTCATATTGTACTCTGACTCACTAGTCACTGCTAGTTCTCTATTTATAGTAGATATTTCTATTACATCTTACTCTCTCTGTTTACATACTGTATTTCTTTCAGTACTTGTATCTTACTTTACTGCATGATTATATCTTCTAACCTGCTATGAACTGTTGAGATATAATGTGCTCGCTCCTGTCCTGACTGGACCTGTTGAAAATATTACAGAGGACGAGGAGGAGGCCTGGGAGGATGCCTTCCACGGGACAGTCTAGCTGAGGACATCACCCCACTGCCTAGACTAGTTTAGTTAGGCCTTATCTTATTTCTTGTAGTCATGAGTCATGTTTTAGCTAGACTTTATTTGGAGTTCAGAGTTGTATATATTCTTTCATTCTGTATCTGAGACCATGTACTTCTGGATATTGCTGGGATTATCTGAGACTATTTCGTCTATTTATTTTCTTGAGTCCTATTTCATATCGTGCTATATCTTCCTTAGTTGTGATTGAGTTTACTGCTATGTCACCCCCATTCGGGGAGTATTAACTGTTTAGAGATATATTGCTAGAGGATTGTTGACCTAGGACAGCGTTCTACCGCCGACACTGCGGCGTGGACTGGGCGTTGTTACATTCTCGTACCCTCACAGTGGGTGCGGGTCGTGACACATTTTTAGTGGTGGCCCATGCAGGTCGAGTTTATGTAGTGGTATTCAAACTAGAGTATCACTATAGCTTGCAGTAGGATTAGGATACATATTTTGAGGGTACTCAATCACTGTTAGGATTCCTTGAAAGATTCCTGGGACGACCCTTGAGAATCTTATTGAACTTCGATTCGAATCATTTCCCTTGCTTGGTTGCTCTCACTCCTTGATTATTGAATTTGATTTTGTTGGATCGTTGTTGATTTAATTTTCCTATCGAGATGAATTTTTATGGCCTGAGTTACGATATTTTCTGATAACATATGTCGACGGGAATACAGGGATGGTAAAACGTCTACTTGGTCATGAAACCTAGAGTTTATCGCAGCTATATTAGCTGGCGTGGCAGAAACATAGAGACCTGGCTTTGGATGTACGTATCTTGGTTATGAGATTTGGAATTCCTCGCAGCTATACTAGTCGACATAGCGAGAATTCCAGACGACATGATTATAGAGGTGCATGCCCCTGTTATGGACTCTACCGTTTATCGCAACCTTGCTTACTAGCGTGGCGAGGACTCTGAGTATCATGATTTTTGGACAGACGCATATGATTATCAGATTGTATCTTGGAAAGGTTCTTAAATACATCGTCTCTATCTTCATTCCAGTTATTATAAATTGTTTCCATCATTAAATAATTTAGGAGTAGAGACCTTCTTAGCTTTATAGAGCTTATGCATATGTAGTTCTTTCTTAGTGTAATAATTTGATGACTCGTGATTAGGCCCTTGTCTTAGGGTGATAGTATAGCCTGGCTTTAAATAGTGATTCTTGTAGCTAGTTCTCCTTTGTTGATATTTACTAGTTTTCAGCCTTGATGATTGATTTATTTTTTTTCTTCCTTTTCTTTTCTTTTCTTTCAGTATGGCACCCATGACCCGAGCCCGTCGCCTGAGAGCAGCTGCAGCTACTGGGAGTGTGCCTCCACCTCCTACTGTTCAGGAGGTAGTTATCCCTCTATCTGATCAGGGGGTGGTGGCACCTCCTGCCATTGAGGAGGTGGTGGTAGCCTCGCCAGAGAGTCTTCCTTCATCTCCTGTCGTTCAGGAGAGAGCTGCAGATTTGCCTGAGACTGAGAGCCCTTCCCTACCCTCTATACTCCATACTGTACCACCCGGAAGTTTGCTACTTGACGCAGCCCAGGTGTTTGCTTTTTTCCAAGAAAAGTTGTTGGAGTCACAGAGAGTTCATGAGGAGGCCATGAGGGAGAAAATCCAGAGGTTGCTACGTCAGCGGGACTCTGTGCTTCTAGGAGGAGAGCCTAGCTCCAAGAGGGCGAGGAGCAGTACCCAGTCCTACCCAGAGTTTGAGGAGTACCCATTTATCTAGCCTATATCATCATACCCAGCCCAGTCTCCTGTCCAGCAGAGGCCAGCTGAGCCGGAGCCTATCTGTGCCTACTGCAAGAAGTCTGGACACAAGTGGAACAACTGTAGAAAGAGACTAGGATTGTGCCTATTCTGTGGTTCAGCTGCACACTGGGTGCAGCACTGCCCTGCTATACCTGTCCCAACCAGGGCCCTGCTTCCAGGAGGGAGTTCTGGTTCTCAGACCTAGCTGGAGGTGAGTTTTGACCTAACCTTAGTTTTTCTTTTGTGAATTTTGATGCATCCCTTGCTTGTATGTTTTGATACCTTGTGATTGCCTAGTACTGTAGCATGGTTGGTATAACCAGAAGAGACCCCAGACTGATATTGCATGCCATGACCCCATAGGTTACACTTTTCAACTGTATGATTTAAGATAGATTCTGAGACTATGATTGCTGGGGGTTTAACCTAGAAGGCCTGCTACCATCTTAATTTCGAGGACGAAATTTTTATAAGGTGGGTAGGATTGTAACACCCAGTTTTCCAGAAGAGGGTAATTTTGAAATTTTGTAATTATATTTATTAATTAATGATATTTATTTCATATTATGATTTTTAGTGATTTTTAATTATTTTTAAACTATTTAAATTCATGACTTGAGATTTTAGGTATTTTGCTAGTGAACCGTAGAGACTGTCTACCCTAGAACCTAGCCATGTGATTAGGGTATTTAGACATTTTGGGGTTATTTGATTTATTAGAATTTATGGGAATTTTTAGGAATTATTTTGGAATTGTTTAGATTAGGTTGACTTTGACTAGTCTTGACCCTTGTAGACAAACCTAGGAACTAACCCTAGTTAGTTGGACTTGGTTAGGCTAAGTGACTCTAGTCTAAACTAGCATGACTTAAGTTAGTGGGTTTAGATTTATTAGAAATTGACTTAAGAAATTAGAAATTAAATGGGTTGAGAAATGACTTGTGGTTTCACAAGTCATTTTGTGACTTAACCTAAT
This sequence comes from Iris pallida, assembly GCA_029216955.1. NCBI lineage: Eukaryota > Viridiplantae > Streptophyta > Magnoliopsida > Asparagales > Iridaceae > Iris > Iris pallida. The sequence continues at coordinate 21,332,039 of JANAVB010022597.1, read as the reverse complement.
AGGACTAGCCAACCTAGTTCAAACCCTAACTTAGTTTGGTCATAGCTAATTTTAGTTAGCCATTTGGAGAATTAGATGGGTTGGATTATGGTTTAAGTCAAGTTAGTTAAGTTTAAGTGAGTTTGTTTAAGACTAGGAAACAACCCTTTGTTCTAGACCACTCAATACCCCTTGATTCATTCCTAGCCATAGGATACCACCTAGAAACCCTAACCTAAACCTAGTGGCCGGCCAAGACTTGTCCCCCCTCCCTATATAATATCATTTTGGGGATTTGAGCCTCCTTCCAATAGTTTATGATTCTTTCCTCAAGACAAGGTAAGCCTACACTTCATTCCTCCATAGATCATTCAATATAGGTCCATTTTCATTGGGATTTCCTCCATAGCACTCTAAATACTGTTCCTCTATTGATTGTGGAGTCACATCACAGGTTTGGGACAATTTGAGGGAGTTTTGAAGCTTGGAGAACCATTCTCTATTGGGTCTTTTTGAGGATTGTGCATCCATAGGTAACTTTCCCAATACTCCATGAAATTTCGCTTAGTCTTCATGAATAGGTAGCCCTAAGGGTCCCCCTAATGTCTGGATAGTTTTTGTGTCGGGTATCAGAGGTTTCGTGTCCGTTCTGGACACGTATCAGGGCTAGTGTAGACTGTTTGTCGAAATGCCTCAAAGGGCATTTCGATCTTGTTTGTTCAATATTTTTAAATAAAAATGTTTGTTTAGATCTTGTTTATTGATTCCTGATCTTGTGTGTTGGTGTCAGTGTCATTTTGTGTCGGGATCTCGACTTGGACACGCGCGTGCACACGCTCGTGCGCGTGCTACAGTACTCCCCTGCCTATCGGGGTCTGTAGCGGACACGACACACATTTGTTTGACACGAAACTCGACACGAGCCATGGGGCACTGGCTGACACGCCACGTGTCAAGTCCTACATGTCCCCGTGTCGTGTCAAGAGAGATATCAGCTGTGCATGCATTTTTGCAGTGTCTGTGCACACGAGTTTTTGGCCACTGATACGGGTCTCGTGTCCGACCCTGACACGTCGTGGACACAGGCCAGTGGGCCTATGAGGTAGCCCTATACACTACAACAGAAATACCATTTAATGACGGCTAAAAACCGTCATTAATGACAAACCATGACGATTTTTTTCTTCATCCAAGCGTTATGAAATCGGGTGTTATTAATGTTTTTCAAAGCGTTATAGATAAATTGACCGAAAACGTCATTAATAGTATGAATTTCTACTACGTTCTATTTTCAAACCGTTATAGATAGTTATGTAAAAACGTTATGAATAATTTAGTATGGTTGGGGTCAGGACATTTTGAAAGCGTTATGATTGGTCATTTGTATAACATTTATAACGCTCTATACTGCATGTTATACATTCCAAACCCTGCTCATTTCAATTCCAAACCCTGCTCATTTCAATTCGAAAACCACTTAATTTGAACCATATTCACAACAAAATATTGAAATGTAACATTAATCTGCATTTCATTGTCTCAAAATAGAACCACATTCCATTGTCTCAAAATAGGGTACATTCCATTGTCTTAAAATAGAGTACACTTTAGCTATCATTCCACATTTCTCAGGCCATATATATATACATCTTCACAAAAATCTATAGATCAGTATCCATTATAGCTAGTACACTTTACATCAAAACTATCCACACATCCCACACCATAACATACAACTTCACATAAAGACCTGTGTCCACAGCACCTGTACCCTGCAAAAGATAAAACAAGAATTAATAAATGTGATATAATGATATAAGTCATGATTAAAAACACACATATATAAGATCACAATTCAACATATGTTGTGGGAAACTGTTGTGTGGAGTTTCTGTCAGATTAATCTTGTGTATATATAATGTAAGTACTATCAAAAAGATGTTGGCTTATAAGGCCTGAGGCTATTGCCTGCAGGTAGGGCAAGTGGCAGTAGGCTACATTAGCAGCAGGGCACTCATTCCCCCCCTTTTCCAGCTTGACCTGCTGTAGGGCAAGTGGCAGCAGGCCATACGCCAAAGCAGTAGGCTACATTTCCAGTTCAAAAATGTTTTATATAAGAAATTCCAGGTAGGCTACATTTCCAACTGAACTGAGAATCAAGGAATCCAAGCTCACAGATAAAACTGAAGGTGAAACAACCAAAATGTTAACATGGATATCCTGAGAACAAGACTCAGGTATACCAGACAGAGAATTATTCATATGCAACCATACATCAAAAACCCAAACCAAATCAATATGAGAATGTACAAGTGAAACCAAACCCAAATCAATATAGGTGAACTTAATACAAAACCAATAATCCTGAGATACAAGTAAAACCAATTGTTCAAGGTTCACAATATAAAACTGAACTTATGCTCAGTTTAAAACCTGAAAACATGGATATCCTGAGAACAAGTCTCAGGTATACCAGACAGAGAATTATTCATATGCAACCATACATCAAAAACCCAAACCAAATCAATATGAGAATGTACAAGTGAAACCAAACCCAAATCAATATATGTGAACTTAATACAAAACCAATAATCCTGAGATACAAGTAAAACCAATTGTTCAAGGTTCACAATATAAAACTGAACTTATGCTCAGTTTAAAACCTGAGAACATGGATATCCTGAGAACAAGTCTCAGGTATACCAGACAGAATTATTCATATACAACCATACATCAAAAATCCAAACCAAATCAATATGAGAATGTACAAGTGAAACCAAACCCAAATCAATATAGGTGAACATAATACAAAACCAATAATCCTGAGATACAAGTAAAACCAATTGTTCAAGGTTCACAATATAAAACTGAACTTATGCTCAGTTTAAAACCTGAGTTCAACTTGAAATCCAATTTCAAAACTCCCAAAATGGAGAACCAATTTAACATAATAAAAGCTGAGAATTACTCTCATGTATGAAATATAAAACCCATATCTGAACATCAAACTGATACTTGAAGTATCAATCGATATTTGAAGTATCAACTCACTGCATCAGAGAAACAAATTCGACAGCCAATAATATCCAAACCAACTTGAACCACTTGATCATACAAGAGATGCATAAACAGCACATGAAACATTTCCAGTTCCTTTATATAAGAAATTCCCAAATGATGTTTCAAAATCCACAACAAATCCACAAACTCCATAACCACAAATTGATGTTCGACAAACAGAACAGAGGGTAGGACTATCAGTCATAGTTTAGTGAGTGTCTTGAGTGTATTGTGTCCATGTGATAGTAGGGTGTCTCGTATCAGTAATGGAAATGAGTGAAATGAGTACCTTGACCCTCATGTATCATCCATATGATTGGCAACGAATTCGATGAATTCGCATCGGACATCATCTATTTCTTCATGCGTGTATGTTGATTTTCCAGCCAATGTTTTTAGCTAAAAAGTTAAAAAATAGTTACATTAGTTTGTATAATTTCAGAAAAGTAATTAAGAATTTAATTAATGAACAACTTACCTTTGACTCAATAGTAGGAGAGGGGTCTTCCATGAGATCCCGCATATATTTCATAACAAAATATCCGCATTCATAACCTCCAGGTTGTTTCGGGACCTACATGAAGATATTATTTGTAAGAGAATATAATGTCCATGATTATAATAAGTCATATATTAGTTTGATTACCTTGGGTAATTTCCAAGTAGGACTTCTACTTGATCTTTTACCACCAATATATGCTGTGTTGAGGCCACTAGTAGAAAATAATTATATATACTAACATCAGAATATACACATTTATTAAAATATTAACAATAATAATAATAATTTTACTCACGTATTGAAAAACAACTTAATGTCTCCTCTCGGTTTAAAACACAGCGAGTCCAACCAGTAAACATTAAAGGTAGAGAGCTCAACAACAATTAGAATCCAATGCTTCCTACATTAAAGGAAACATGAATGGAATAAAGCAATTTGGTTATTGAATAGGAAAAAAAAATCTTGCTACTTGATTAAAACTCCTTACTCCTTGTAAATGAAGGGAATGAAGCAAATTTGGGTTTTCTTAGCCTCTTGGAGCCTTTCTCTAACCAGATTGCTTATTGCAGGCCCGGATGCATTACTCATAGCAGAAGGGTTGAACATTACCAAAAGCTCCCGAGAGTTTGGAAATTTATCAAGCAAAAACCTAAAGCCAAAAGAATAGTTGAATATGGTGTCAATCGCAAAATATAAATTTCAAAATATAAATTTCATATTTCTTACCTCATATAGGCAACAACAGGATTCACATCTAGCCATGCCATCCTACATAACTCCTGCAGAACGATTTTAGAAAGATAACAATTTGGAGTAAAGGTTCCGAACATTCCTTCCAATGGTATTTTAAGATGAGGGTCGGTATCCTTAATGCTTTCTACCATCTCTCCAAAAGTTTCAATTAACTCCCTACCACAGCCAGCAACCTTCAAAGGTTGAACACTGTCAGATTAAATTAGAATTTTTTTCAATAATTTCATAAAAGATATTGACACTAGCATTAAATAATATTACCTGAAGACCACCAACAATAAACTCTTTGGGCCAAGCTACTAAAGACCCAATTGCATCTTGAACAACTTCCATTTCTCCATCAACTGGCACGGGAAGGCTCACAGTAGGTTGAAGGGCTTTCATAATTAAAATCCTGACATTATGTTCCCCTAATTCAACATTATGAATTTTCTCATTTGGTCCACATCCTTCAAAGACAATTCCCTCGGCCACAATATTTTCTTTTGTGCCCACTGCTAGCTTGCATTTGGTTCCCTAAACAAAATAAGAAACAGTTATTTCTCGATATAATTACTATATGTTATAATTAAGTTGTTGAATAAAGATTATGTATTGAATATATGTAATTACCATGCCAATGTCTGATGTAGGATATGTTATGAATTTTTGCTCACTTAACTTTGTATTCTGTTTCATCTTTTCAAAGAAGATAGAAAAGCATGTTAGAATAAACATATTAGACAACCTTCTTAGGAGACATTAACTTTGTATTAACTAACTGTAATAATCATTACCTTAGAACCATATGATGGACTCCTGTTTCCAGGAGACTCGCGTTTCTTAGGAGACATTATATATTTCCTATTACCACTTCCTTTGGTATTGGAAGCAACCTTCTCAGAGGTTTGTGAAGCTGCTTGGGCTTGAAATTCTTTGAGCATGGTCTCCAATTCTTGTCTCCGTCGACGCTCCTCTTCCAATTGGGACTTGAGTAGTTCATTTTGTTTTTTCATTCCCCGTTTTGGAAGCTTGAAATAGGTCGTTGGTGTCGGACCTAATCCCAAACCCCGAATACGTCCCGAATGCCCGGGAGTGCCCAACGCCAAGGTTAGAATGTCCGTAGCTCCATCGGTCACCAAACTATAAAGATGTGCTTGGTCCAAAGATAAGCGGTCAACTTCACAGATATTTCCTTTTCCTATAGGTTTTTCCTCATTCTTCGTAGAAGGAACTCCAATGGCGGGTTGTTCTTCTAGATATTCTGAACAAAACTCAATGGCTTCCTCTGCGATATAGCATTATGCAATACACCCTTCAGGACGATTCTTATTTCTCACATAACCCTTTATCACACCCATAAACCTATAATGAACAAATGATAAAGATAAAAATGATTACACAAACATCAATCATGTTACTACATAATGAAAATCAAAGTTCAGACTAGACCAAACCAACCTCTCTGGTGGGTACATCCATCGGAAGAAAACCGGACCGCCAAGTTCGACCTCCCTGACAAGGTGCACCATTAGATGTACCATTATGTCAAAGAATGATGGTGGAAAATATTTTTCCAATAAGCACAATGTGATCACAAGATTATTTTGGATATCTTGCAATTTGTGTACATTCACGACTTTGGCACAAAGGGCATTAAAGAAGAAACATACTCGTATAATAGCACATCTCACATGCTTTGGCAACACACCACGTATTGCAACAGGAAGTAGTTGTTGCATTAGAACATGACAATCATGGGATTTGAGACCATATAACTTTAGATCTTTCATTGAGACATTACATCTAAAATTCGAAGAGTAACCATCTGGGACCTTAAGGTCATGCAAAGTTTGACACACTATTCTTTTCTCTTGCCTCGATAAAGAATAACATGCAGCTGGAAGATAAAATCCCATTTTTTTTATTATGAGGTGCCAATTCTTTCCTTAAGCCCATCTCTACAAGATCTTTGCGACTATTGATCCCATCTTTTGTTTTTCCAGGAATATTTAATAGGGTCCCAATGATACTATCGCAGACATTCTTCTCAATGTGCATGACATCCAAGTTATGTCTAATAGGAAGATATCTCCAATACTCTAGCTCAAAAAATGGATTTCTTCTTCCAACAACTTGTAACTTTGTCTTTTTGTACTTCTTTTTTCCTCTTCTTTGGTGTCAACTTCTTTTGCACTTCTGCTTCCTTCTTCTTCTTTGAAGTCTTCTTCTCTGATATCTTTTTCTGGAACATCTTCTTTTTCTCCCAAGAAACCGGAATCCCCGCAACCTTCATTAATATTTGTTCCCCACTTAATGGTTCAGGATGAGTTCCAAACTCTTTGTCACCATTAAATGCCTTTCTTTGTGATCGAAAAGAATGGTTTTGCGGCAAATACCTTCTGTGACCAGTATAAATATTCTTGTTGCAATGTTTCAATCTATCTGAATAAGTATTTTCGTTGTATATTGGACAAGCAAAATATCCTTTCACACAACAACCAGACAAGTTGCCATATGCAGGAAAATCGTTAACAGTCCATAACAATACAGTTCTCAATGTAAAAGATTCTTGCCGATAGGCATCGTAAGTCACAACTCCATCCTTCCACAGCAACTGGAGATCCTCAATCAATGGTGCTAAGTAAACATCTATGTCATTTCCAGGTTGTTGGGGGCCTGATATCAACAATGTCAACAATGTGAACTTTCTCTTCATACACAACCAAGGTGGTAAATTATAAGTATTTAGCATTACAGGCCAACAACTGTACCTACTACTGAGTAAACTAAATGGATTAATCCCATCGGCTGAAAGAGAGAGTCGATGGTTTCTTGCTTCTGCTGTAGGTGAATCTGCGGGATGACGCAATTGGCCATCAACTTCCCTTCCGTCTACATGCCATGTCAAATTCTTTGATGTTTGTACCGATCGAAACCACCTTTTAAAGCGTAAAATAGGTGGAAAGTAACATAGAACTTTAGCTGGGATGCCCTTCTTTTGCTCTTCCTGACTTTGTTCAGACATATTCTTCTTTACCTTATATCTCGACGTTCCACACGTAGGACATGAGATTGCATTTTCATAATCTTTTCTATAGAGTATGCAATCATTCGGACATGCATGTATTCTCTTATATCCCATTCCAAATATTGAGAAGCAACGCTTAGCCTCCCTAGTACTTACAGGCAATTCATTTTCTCCCGGAAGCATGTCGGCGAACAATGTCAACACATCTGAAAAGCTTTTATCACTCCAACCACTCTTGGCCTTGATACTAAAGAGCTTCACTATCGCAGATAGCTTCGTATACTTTTTACAACCATTATACAATGGTTTTTTAGCATCATCAAGCAATGAATTAAAGTTATCTTCATCATCTCCTTCAATGTCGTTCCTTTTTAATGCATGAAACATCTCTAGTGTATCTGCCACATCATTTAAAGTATCTATATCATAGTCCTTATAAATAGACGCACATGTATCCTCACACACTTCATTAGGATCAACTTCCCCATGCCATATCTATATAGTATACCTTGGATCGATACCAACTGTCGTCAAATGAAATTTTACATCTTCTAAACTCATACTATAGAGATTCTCGCACTCATTACATGGACATCTAACGAAGTCGAGATCATCCCCACTAGCTTTAACATGCTCCATAAATTCATCAACTCCGGCTCTATATTCTTCCGATAATAGGTGCTTTGTCATCCATGATCTATTCCTCTGTATAATAAAGCAAAACAACGATTAAGTGCTTTGTCATCCATGAGAGTGTGAGGATCAACATGAGGGAAACAATTTATTCTCAGAATTTAGAATGAGGTGACAGTGAATATATGTGTGTGTGAATCATGAGTGCTTGTGTGTGTGTCGAAGGGCTGAACAGTGTAGGCATGTGTGTGTTAGTGAGTGTGTGAGTAACAGAAAATGTGAGAGTGTGTGGGGAAACATGTGTGCAGGAAGGTATAAAGCAGGGTGAGGAAGTCTGTGTAAACAGCCTCAGTTATTAGAGTATATAACCCAGAATTCAGCCCAATGCAGTTCTCAGGATTTGGGAAAAATGACAGCTCACATTAGGTTATGTATATCATGTGAGTGTGCAATAGCCCAATTCAAATTTCTTTATAACCTGTGTTCAATAGCCCAATTCAAATATATCATGTGAGTGTGAAATCCCTCGAACCTGAGATTAAAACATAGGGAGTGTTTGATTGTACCAAACCTTGAAGGGTCGGTGCACATGGATACAGTAGGAAATACCTTCAAGATTATCCTATCCCACATTAGGGGCAACCTAGTATCAGTGGGTACCTGGTTTAACACCAACTACATGGCTTGGTTTTGAATATCAGATATAAACAAGCCTTGGTACCTCTTGATGCAGGTAACCCGAGTCGTTGATAACTCGTTCAATATTGGAACAGAGAACTGTAGATAACAGTAGGTATCATAGGATATGCCAATACCCATATGGCATAGGCAGAGTGCCATGATCAACCTACCGGGTATAGGGGTCCAAGGGATTGCAGGAAACAATATCGAGTACTGGGATGTAGAGGTTGTACCAGGGATGCTCTGAGTCTATATGTAGGAAATTGTGCACTTCATTGCTTGATCATATTAGTTCTGCAGTTGAATTTTTTCCCGAGACGGCAATATGATTACCCTGAAGTTCAAGCTCAATGTAATTGTACGACTGACCTTGCATATATATAAAGTAGAACCTTATTCTTCTAGTGATATCATTGCTTCCAGATTTCAACTGATATCTCATTGATGTATTATGTCTATATACTTGTGTATCATGTGAGTGTCGATGAATTAAATGGGAAATCAGTGAACTAATTCTCAGGTTATGTGTTGTACTTGAATCCCAAAATCAGGTTTTATATGAGATGAATTCTGGAATCAACCATTATATGAATCATCTACATAACTACAAAAGAGGGTCAAATAAGCCTAAAAAAAAGTTGGTCAACGCTCACATCCAACATGACCGATATCATTTAATCTAAAGATGTACAGTCAAACAATTGCATATATTGATGTCAAAGATCCATCCCACTCTCGATGCATGAGCAACGTGCACACTGTAAAAAATAAATTGTATTGCTTGGAGTACTTTAATCTAAAAAGAACAGGACTTGATTTAAAGACAATATGACATGGCACATACACAGACATGGTACCGATTTCTGCGTGACCTGGAGTAATTTCGAGTGTAAAAATGCCGTGTTCAACATGTGTCATACACGACGTTACAGGGACATTGATCTCTTTCTTGTCCATGATTTCTAGAAAATAGGGCAATTGAAAAGAACATGTCTCCATGAACCAAAACAAACCTTGCTACCCGAACGTGTCTCCATGAAGTTGAACTTGTAAGCAATGGAATTAACACCCTTCCACACTGCAAGAACCAACAAAGAAAGAAACAAGAAGATGAACCAATGCGCGGACGAAGAAAATGCATCACAAATTAGTAAAAAAAAGAAAATTCTTTCAAAGATTTCCAAACATGCATTCAAAGATATTTCAGCCATCTTTCGAAAACTAGGAAATAGAAACTAGGTCAAAATTAGGGCATTTTACTAAAATCAAGTCGAGGCATTAGGACATTTTACTAAAATCAAATCGAGGCAGAAATTAGGGCACAAAATAAGAAAAAAAATTAGGACAAACCTTGGGGAGTTGATCGGGCTGAGGGGAGTTGGGGCGCGGCGAGAGGGGAGCGGGCTGAGGGGAGTTGATCGGGAGCGCCGGAGCGGGCTGAGAGTAGTTGATCGGGAGCGCCGGAGCGCCAGAGAGGGCGAAAGGGAGTTGGGGAGCGGCGGGAGAGAGAGAAGGAGAAAGAGAGTAAGTGCGGGAGAAGGGGGCTGTTCGACTTAAGTGCGGGAGTAAGTGCGGGAGAGTCGAAATTTCGACTTAAAATTTGTGTTTTTTCCATAACGCTCGTACCACTTAGAGACATTCAATAACGCTTTTATATATAACCGTCATAGATTACAGTCTGGCTGAAATTTAATGACGCTTCTTTATCAGCCGTCATTAAAACCCCATATCAAGCGTCATTAAAGTATATTTTTGTTGTAGTGATAGGTGGGCTACCCATGTGTATGACCATGAGATTCCCTCGTGTCTTGTGTCGTGCACACGACATAAGTGCACGTGTGCACGAGACAGTGCACTGACAGTACACTGTGTGTGTTATTTTGAGCTTCTTTGATGTAGACACGCCGTGTCAGGCCTTGGGTGACACGAAGTGAATGTGTGGGGTTGTGCACATGGGTTGTTTTCAATTACCAAGCAATAGATCCATGATTAGTTGATTTTGCTATTCGATTTCTCTTTTAACCAAGTTCTGATACTTAAATTCCTGTTAAGCTTCCAGTTTTCTAAAATGATGTTAAATTGATGAGTTGTGGACTGTTATATGGGTTGATGTATTATAAGGTATGTATGAACTGATCTTTACTGTTGTAGTGTTCTTCAAAAACTGGGTTTTGTTTCTAACTGAGTTCTCTTGATATGGAAATCTGTGATTTAGTTATGTGTGAAATCTGAAAACACTTGGGAACTGTCTAAGTAAGTTTAATATGAAATGTAATGTTGCATTACTGTTCTTAATTCTGAACAAATGACACTGTTTTGACATTCCCTTCTACACTGACAATTCCAGTTTGATTTTTGATAAGGTTTTAAAGGATATACATGATGTTATGGTTTCAAGATTCAAATTGTTAAGAGTATTAGTTATTGTAGGACTGTTGAACTATTCTTTTGATTGTTCAGTTGAACCAATGTGTGATAACAGTGTTGTCTAACACCTGAAATTGTTTTAAGTCAAAACTGAGTTTTCTTGATGTAGAAATCTGTGATTTGGGTTATGCATGAAAACTGAGATTGAGGAAGGGGCTATGAATTGATTTCCTTTTTCCTTTTTCTTCTTAACCTGAGAATAGGTCCATGTCTTCCTGTCTTTATGTTACATTCACTGCTCTTTAAATGTTTTACTGATTTTTCCTTTCCTGTTTGTTCCCTTCACTGTTTTGGGTGTTTCCTGCACATATATATGGACACTGGTTCACACACACTCACTGTTGAATGCTTGCACTGTCTTCCAGATTTTAGTTCACTATTATACACACTTAGCTCACTCATGTATGCCTTATCCACCACACACACACATTACAGTCCTGTACACCCTCTCTTCACATACACACATGTATGCACACACAACACACAAGCCTCTCTCCTTATACAATATATGTGTGTAAATTGCTGTGATTGCAAACCTAGAAATTGTTCTGTTATCAACTGATTCCTTCTTCCCTTTTGAAAGTTGTTGTTCAATTGATAACAAAACCTGGGTTGTTGTTAAACTAAGTTTTGAACCATAGACTGGAAATCTGGAAATGGTTGAGAATGAAGAATTGAGTTTCCATCTAGAGTTTGAAGTTCTTGTTAACTGAAATTTATGTGTATTGATTGGGTGTTTTCATGTTGAATTAACTAAGGATAGTAGACTGTTTTGTTTAGATAAACCTGAGAGCATGTTTTAGTAACATAGGTGTACATGTTAGCCTTGTTATTAATGATAACTGAATTATAAACTGTGTGATTGATTTTGTGTTGAACCATGGTTGTTTTCCCTTCACATTTACATGCCTATTTCAGTCCAGTGCAGTCACACACTGTTCTGTGCTCTTCCCTTTATTGTTCACTGATTTTGATATTCCTGCACACTAGTTTTCATACACACTGTTTGAATGTTGCACTGTTTTTCTATTGACACACACATGACACTTGAACACCATGTGTTTCCCCTTCTCTATACATATATGTATATATATGTAGTGAGATATAACTATATATATAGGTATTATATATATATGCCCCATACATTTTCTTACATATGTGAGTGCCTACCTTTATATATATACTAGATATATGTATATGTTTATATGTGTGATGCACATGGGAGCCTATATGTTAAATATGTGTATGTATATTATATTATGTAATATACCAATATGTGTTTTTCCTATTTAGCCTATCTAAATAGATATATGTGTATTCCTATATTAGGGCATATTATGATATCTATGTTTATCATATATTAGATATATATGTGTGTTGTATATAAATGTTTTGAGGGTTGATTTAGCATGGTTTGCCTATTGGCCCATGGTATAGCTTATTAGCTTATGGCCTATGTGGTGTTTGCTTAGCTAGTGAGTCTAGTTTAGACTTGTTTAGTCTTATTAGACCTAGAATGGACTAGCTAGACTAGTATAGACTAGTTTGACTTAGTTTGACCATAGTTGACCTAGTTTGACTTTTAGAGTTGACCAGAGTTGACCAAGAGTTGACTTTGGCCTAGATTGACCTAGAATCATGTAGAATGCATAGTAGGACTTCATTATATCATTTTAGACTTGTTGTGACTTGTGCTGTTCTGATTAGGAGCCAGACACCTCTCCTCGGACAGTACATTTACTTCAGACACTCAGATACAGGCGAGTACATTCTCTGATTATTTCATATCCTGCTTAGAATTATTTCCTGCAGTAGATTACTTTACTTGTACTGTCACGTTGGTCACACGGATTGGTACTATATGGATCCCTCCTTGAGATGTTATCCTTAGGGAGCATCGGGTACTATATGTTCTGTGCGTTTCACTTACATAGCGTATCACTATGCTTCGTTGATTCTTCGATCACTTATGACATATACTCTTATGATCACAGAGTCTTCCTGGATTCCTTATCCCATTTATGGGACTACTATGTATCACCTTCGGGGTCTACAACCTTCGGGGGCTTATCACCTTCGGGGTCTACAACCTTTGGGGGCTTATCACCTTCGGGGTCCACCACCCTTCGGGGGCTGTTACATAGCATCATATAACATAACCTGGCTGGATCCTTGTGTATTGATTGGGGGTACGGGGGAGTAGAATTGGACATGTGAATAATACACCAGTAGTATCTTATCAGAATTATTCCTTAGTGTCTTATCAGAATCATCCCAGGCCATTTACATGTTCATATTGTACTCTGGCTCACTAGTCACTGCTAGTTCTCTATTTATAGTAGATATTTCTATTACAGCTTACTCTCTCTATTTATATACTACATTTCTTTCAGTACTTGTATCTTACTTTACTGTATGATTATATTTTCTAACCTGCTATGAACTGTTGAGATGTACTGTGCTCGCTCCTGTCCTGACTGGACCTGTTGAAAATATTACAGAGGACGAGGAGGAGGCCTGGGAGGATGCCTTCCATGGGACAGTCTAGCTGAGGACATCACCCCACTGCCTAGACTAGTTTAGTTAGGCCTTATCTTATTTCTTGTAGTCATGAGTCATGTTTTAGCTAGACTTTATTTGGAGTTCAGAATTGTATATATTCTTTCATTCTGTATCTGAGACCATGTACTTCTGGATATTGCTGGGATTATCTGAGACTATTTCATCTATTTATTTTCTTGAGTCCTATTTCATATCGTGCTATCTCTTCATTAGTTGTGATTGAGTTTACTTCTATGTCACCCCCATTCGGGGAGTATTAACTGTTTAGAGATATATTGCTAGAGGATTGTTGACCTAGGATAGCGTTCTACTGCCGACACTGCGGCGTAGGTTGGGCGTTGTTACGTTCTCGTACCCTCACAGTGGGTGCGAGTCGTGACAGCCACTAAATCAGGATGGATCCACATAATTTCATCCTTATCAGTAGACAGAGGAACAAGACCATCAGTTCGTGCAGGTGGGAGACTAATAATCTCTAAAGTGGTTCTTGGGATGGGAACAACGCCGTCTTGCACAAGTTGAGTAGGAAAATTGCCAAACTGTAGAGAGACGACGTTATCCGTTACAGTCTTTTCGTCTTATTGGAGAGTGACTGCACCAAAATTAACCATCTCTTGGATCTTGCCTTTAAGCATGTAGCATGCTCGAGTCAGATGTTCGATAAACCTGTGGTAAACACAATATTGAGGATGTTCAGTTTTACCTACTTCCTTTAACCGTTTTGCATCCAGCAGCTGAAGTTTATTGCTCTTGATCAAGCAATCAAAGATGCTCATGACATCATCTTCATCAAAGGAGTATTCTTCTTTCGGACGTGGTGCTCTCTGTGGTGGTGCAGTTGGAGTAGGTGTTGAGTGACCTATATTGACAGCTAGAGTTTCTTTGCCTTTGACATTGATAGCCGAAGTCTCTTTACCCTTACGGTTGTTCTGGCGGCCACCGTTATTTGATGTAGCATGTTCATCTCTGTCAAGATTAGGCATCTGAATACCTAATTGTTTGAACTTATCATCACTTTCTTCTGCTGCTTTAGCATTCACTATGAATGAAGGCCAATCCTGGAACTGCGTTAATCCAGTCCACATGCTGATTATAGACAACAAGTTTGATTTGCAAGTATCTATAGTCAAAGCATCTGGAGTTCCGAGAGGCATTTTGAGTGCCTCACGGCAGAATCGTTCAATGAACCGTTCGGTTGTTTCATTGTATCGCTGTTTAATTTTAATAAGAGCATACATAGTCATGTCATTTGTTCCCTCATAAAATCATTCTAGGAACATTTATTTGAATCCGAAGAAAGAGGTTATACAACCATCTGGCAAATTGCGGTACCAGTCATAAGCAACACCTGCTAAACATCTGACGAACACCCTAGTGAGTAGAGCATCATTTGGCTGTAGTTGATTAGTCATTACCTCAAAGTGATTGCGGTACTGACTTGGAGATGTGCTACCATCAAACAGCATAATAGTAGGGGGTTTATATTTGGAAGGAAATTGAACTTCCTTCCACTCAATAGGATATGGCTGCTTGATCCCAAGCTTCTGTTGTAGGAACGAAATCGTAAAGCACAATACTCTAGAGGGGGATGAATAGAGTAGGCAGCGGAATATTACTAATTAAAAAATATTAGCAGCAAGATCACAGAATAATAATCACAACTAAGTAAAGTAAAGGCAGAGATAAGAAAGCAAACGCAAAGACAGCGATGTATACTGGTTTCCCTCTGTTGAGGACTAATCCAGTCGGTAGAACTCTTGCTACCAGTTGAATCCACTATTGGAAAAACCGATAGTTTTCTTACGAAGTCCTTGCAACTTCTACAACGCGAGCTTTGATACGAAGAACTCGTCCAACTTCAAATGTGAAGAGGTATTCTTCAATCAAGCCTTCTGATTACAATCTCTCAGAAACTTCTAGACCGTACCGTACTGGCAAATCGACTAGAGGATTGTAATTGGCTTGGGATCTGAAATTTAAAGCTCAAGAAAACTCTTTGGAAGACTGAAAGCTTTAGATAGAGAGAATATTGAAAGTGAATGAGTGAGTTGAAATGATCGAAATCCTTCTCTATTTATAGGAATTCCAAAGACAGAATTCTGACAGAATTTGGGCAGAATTCGGACAGAACTCGATGAGAAAATCTCGATCAAATCCGCAACTGCAGGAGGACCAAGTTCCAGAGAATTCAAAAATCAAACGGCCACCAACCGAACTCTGGCCGAACTCTGGCCGAGTTCTGTCAGGGTTAGGTTAGGTTTTAAAAAATTAGTTTTTGGGGATTTTTGAAAACCTTTTTGAAAACCTTTTTGAAGCTTTCGTTTAAAAGAATGTTTTTCAAAACAAATGACATTTTAAAAGTATTTTGAAAACATTTTAGAATAGCCTATTTGCCAGTACGACTCGCTGTACAACGTATTCCTAGACTCAATAAAATAAAAAATACATTGCTTAAAGGAAATACAGACTCGAACAGGCAAATGTAGCTTCGGTCTTGAACTGTGTAGATAGCTGTTCTTGTTCATGTCCAAGAGTCCGATACATCCTGACTAGCTTCACATATCGAGACAGAGTTTGATCAATTATTAAAATCAGGTTGACCATATGACCAATGGGCCAATAATCTCCCCCATTTTGATAATTGACAAACTATGAATGATATAACATTTAAGCTTGAAATAAAATCAAAAAATAGTTCATGTCCTGCATTTTCTCAAAAGAAATGTTAGATCTTTATTTTTCTCCCCCGTTGTCATTTAGCAAAATAATTGCAAAAGAGTAAAAACTCCCCCGCAATCAATGCATAAATAACAAACAGTGAAGAAATACAAGAACATAATCATGATAAATGATAGTAAAGAAAATTTGAATGACATCACAGGCATGTATTTGTACTCAGGCAGTTTATAATAAACAAATTATTTCACAGACAGTTATTGAAACAGAAAAAGATGCTAAGTAAATAAACTAATGTGAACCATAAACTACGAAATCCATGAAATGATGTCCAAAAGAAATAAAGATATCCAGTACAAGTCCTCAAAAGAAATACTGATAACAATGTCTAGAAAGATGTCACGCCCCAGAACCAGAATACTGGAGAGCGGGGGCAGACATAGCCAGCTACGTGTATGAAATGAATTCCATCTCTCTATACGGTCACGGCTGTCTAGATACATGAGGGTTTACTACAAGCCAACAGTCTCCTATGGTCATGAACAAGCCTAGTGTCCCAATCACAAGCAAGTAAGTAAATGTTACAAGATGTATGATCATTAAATATACAATAATAAGACATCCCAAATATTACATATTCAGCTGATCATGAAGCTAGTCGTTACAAAATGTTAGGACTAGCAAGAGTTTAGTCATACATGATCAACCCTAGGATCTGTCAATCATGTTACAGCCCATAGGCAGACAGTAAGTAAGTGCAATCGAGCTAAACAGGTGCTCGTCGGCTAAACGCCTCAAAAGAATATTTTTACAATAGAGCGGAAGAGCCAAAAATAACCCACTCGTTGCCCTGGTTACGCCTGGTGTTCACCATCGGGCTGGAAAAGCGGTAGATCCTCTGGAGCTGCTCCGAAATCTGGCCATACAAAACCAGCTGGGTCAGATCCCAGAAAGAGCAAGTGCCACAAAGGAAGCTTCACTTAGGAACTAAAACCAGCAATCAGCACAAGAGTATAAATAAAAGTAAGAACTGGAAATAAAGAAAATACATCAGGGTGATATACGACGAGATAACCATGGAACTATTCAGATAACCAGGTTACAACCCGTAAACCAAACAAGGACCGGGGTTGCAACCCTTCGTCTGAACAGAACTTGGAATTCTCACCATTTATCGATAAAATAAATACAGGCATTCAGGTCATGCAGTAATCTGGAACAGGATCAGGACAAGACTAGACTGGTTAGACTCCATCCAATCATTTCACGGCCACGCAAGAATTACGGCTTGATACTTTAACTAACTAGGGTTATCACAGGCCTAATTACTAACAAGATGCAGTGAGATTACTCCACAGCCACAAGCCCTGCAGACCATCCAGGTTACCCGGGTTAAAAGAATTAGAGTTGAATTCAGGTGGGTACATCGTCCAGGAAACGAATGTACCCTTAGGTAGCTTGAATGGTGCAACACATGACAGTGTGTTGGAAATGTGCCCTACTCGACGGCAGGCTATAGATCCTAAGGCGTGCCCAGGTAACGGGATTGCCTGTAGCTGGGAGATCTCTTTATGACTAGTGTATTAATCTAGTTATTAGCCTTAGTCCATTTCAATAGGTACTCCTGACCGTGGTACTCAGGAGTCCCCTCCTAGACATGATGCAAGACAGGACTAGATTATTTGTACAAGCATAATCGCCCACGGTGTCCGGATTAATTATACAGGTTATGTCATGTCAGGTAGCCGTCGCAACAGCTTATCAAGATATATCATGCCAGGTTATCAGGTCAAGAGTTCTTGTCAGGAGTGCGCCACGACGGGCCACTATCAGGTCATGTCAGGTCATTTGTCAGGAGTGCACCCCTACGGGTCACTGTCGTGTCATGCTAGTTCCTTGTCACACCATGTCATGTACAATTGTTATTTCAATCAAGTCGTAATTTATCAAATTCAGGACAAAAGGCATAAGGATATAAAATGGACGTAAAAATATACAATAAAATATCAATATACAGGGCTATAGAAGAGCCAAGCGGCTAAGGCATATGCGGCCAGGAATGATCTCATGCGGCTGAGAGAAGAACAGCCCATGCGGCTGAATAGGGTCTGGCGCATGCGGCTGATAAAGGAAAGCCTATGCGGCTAAGGATATCAGTCCTCATGCGGCCAGCGGGATAAGAGGGCGCACGCAACCATGCGGCTGAGAGAAAGGCAAGCTCATGCGGCAGGAGGAGAACAGTCCATGCGACTACGAAAAGAGGGAAAGCGCATGCAGCTGAGGCAACAATCAATGCGGCAGGGACAGAAGCGGAGCCATGCGCTTATGCGGTTAGCGGGGTCATGCGCCTATGCGGCTACAAGTGGACCAAGTTCATGCGGCTCGAAAAGAAGTTCTCATGCGGCTTGGTCAAGTAAAGTCCCATGCGGCTGGGTCAAGCAAAGTCCCATGCGGCCAGGAAGGACTGGGCCTCAGTCATGCGGTTAAGTAAGAAGGACTTCATGCGGCTAGAAGGAATACTTGTCGTATGAACTTGTCATACGGTCAAGTCAAGGCAATAGTGTATGCGGTTGGAACTGACTTGCCGCATGAATGTTCATGCGGTCAAGTGCTACTATGCGGCTCGGGACTGTGCTTCTTCTCCAAATTTCCGAGAAGAAGTACACCATAAGCCATGGCTTCCAAGTTGCATAACTCTATCATCCGGAGCCCAAATTCGAACTTTCATAGGTCAAAATGGGGTAGAACTAAATTCTCTACAACATGGAACCATCAAAACTCGAAAATAACAAGATTAAGTAGATCAAAACCCAAGAATTCCAAAAATAATATAAATATATATCTACAAGAATCTAGCCTTGGAAAGTGAAAATGTCAAGTTCTAAAGTAAGTTAGAATGCTGTAGGGAAGAGAATGAAGTAATAAAATCTGAGTTCATCCATGAAGCAAGTTGTACTTGCCTAGACCTCTCTCTCTTGGTAGGTGCAGGAGTTAATGGTGGGGAAGAAGAAGATATTAATGAAGAGGGAGAAGGAGAAAGGGTTAATAAATATTATGGGTGGTGGTAGGTAGGGGGTTCACCCCTTGGTTCATAATGAACCAATAGCAATCCCAAACCGAACCAAGCCAACCCGAACCAAGAATAAACCAAGCCATGAAGAAAAGCCAAGCTAGGAATCATGCAAATACAGGATAAAATACGTACACGTATTCCAAAAATACGTAATACGAACCACAGGCATTACAACTCTACCCACCTTAAAAGAATTCCGTCCTCGGAATTTAATTAAGAGGCTAGAGAAACAAGGACAAGCTATACTAATCACAAGCAAGCTATAACTAGGCAAGCAATCACTCATTCAAGCAAGGAATCGAAGGCATGAGGCGTAAGGAAGACATTATACCGCACGAGTCAAACAAATCGGAATACCACGATCGGATATAGTCCTCACGCTCCCACGTTGACTCACCCAAGGAGTGATGACCCCAAGCAACTCGGACTAACTTGATAGTCTTGTTCTTGAGTATCTTCTCTCTCCGGTCCAATATAGACACGGGCCTCTCCTCATACGAAAGGTTGGTACCAACAACTAATTCCGAATGATCCAGGATGTGGCTCGGGTCCGGGATATACCGTCATAATTGGAATACATAGAACACGTCATGCACCTCGCTTAGCGACGACGAAAGAGCGAGACGATAGGACACATCTTCTACTCGCTCCAGAATGTTAAATGGCCCTATATACCTAGGACTAAGCTTTCTCCGTACGCCGAAATGAATGACGCCACGGTTAGGCAAAATCCTCAGGAATACATGGTCGTCGACCGAGAACTCGAGAGGGCGTCGATGAAAATTGGCCCAATGGCGCTGGCAATCTTGGGCAACTCGAAGATGATCCCTGACTCGCCTGACCACTTCGACTGTCTGGACAATCATTTCTGGACCGAGCATCTGCCTCTCTCCGACATCGTCCCATGCTAGCGGGGATCTGCACTTTCTACCATACAGTGCCTCGAACGGTGCCATCTGGATGCTAGCCTGGAAACTGTTGTTGTACGAAAACTCCACCAGGTGCAAGTGATCTTCCTACGAACCACCGAAGTCAAGTGTGCAAGATCTCAACATATCTTCAAGAGTCTGGATCGTGCGCTCTGACTGACCATCTGTCTGCGGATGATATGCTGAACTGAACTGGAGGCGAGTTCCCAAACTCTCCTGCAGGCTACGCCAAAAGTGCGACGTGGATCTTAAATTTCGGTCTGAGGTGATACTGACTGGCACTCCGTACAACCTGACAATCTGTCTGAGGTACATTTCTGTTAACTAAGCTGTCGACTGACCAACTCTGAATGGGAGGAAGTGAGCTACCTTCGTGAGCCTGTCAACTATAACCCAAATAGCATCTCGACCAGCTGGGGATCTAGGCAATCCGGTTACAAAATCCATGGTCACATGCTCCCACTTCCATTCTGGAATCGGCAAGGGCTGAAGAAGTCCAGCGGGCCTCTGATGTTCAGCCTTAACTTGTTGGCTGACCAAAAAACGAGAGACAAATCGAGCTATCTCCCACTTCATGCCATTCCACCAAAAATGCTGCCGGATATTACGGTACATCTTCGTACTGCCAGGATGGATGGAATACTGTGAACTGTGAGCCTCTGCCATGATCTCCTGTCTGATATCTCCGCTGGGTACACAAAGATGCTTACCATGCCTAAGTGTACCATCCTCATGAATGCATAACTTTGGTCTTCTTCCTGCCTCACACTCTGCTCTGAGTCGCTGAAGCTTGGAATCGGCAGACTGAGCCATCTTGATCCTCTCGACTATAGTGGACTGAACTTGCATACTGGTCATCAATGCCACACTGGAAGGGAGAACAACTTCAATACCCATCTTCTGAAGATCTGCTAACAGCTCTGGTTGCGCTGTTAGGAAATAAACTTCGGCTCTCCTGCTCAATACATCTGCAACGACATTGGCCTTCCCGGGATGATACTGCAAGTTGACATCATAATCCACAAGAAGCTCCAGCCATCTCCTCTGACGCATGTTAAGATCCTTCTGGGTGAAAACATACTTCAGGCTCTTGTGATCAGTGAAAATCTCCACCTTATCTCTATACAAGTAGTGCCTTTCCAACTTGAGTGCAAACATTACTGCTGCCAGCTCCAAGTCATGGGTTGGGTAATTTCTCTCATGATCACGAAGTTGTCGTAACGCATAAGCTATTACCTTCCCATGCTGCATCAGAACACATCCTAGGCCTCTGCCTGAAGCATCACAATATACCGAGAACCCTCCTGTGCCATCTGGAAGCATAAGAATGGGAGCTGTTATCAATCCTCGCTTCAACTTCTCAAATGAATCCTGACACTCCGCTGTCCAAGCAAACTGCACATCCTTGCGGGTCAACTGGGTCAATGGTACCGAGATCCGAGCAAAGTCTGAAACAAACCGCCGGTAGTAGCCGACCAATCCAAGGAAACTGTAAACTTCTGCAACTGTGCTGGGCACTGGCCATGACTCAATAGCCACAATCTTCTGGGGATCCACTTCTACTCCTCCTCTGGTAATGATGTAACCCAGGTACGAAATGCGATCGAGCCAGAACTCGCATTTACTGAACTTGGCATATAACTGGTGTTCCCTGAGAATCTGAAGAACCACACGGAGATGCTGCTCATGTTCCTCCTCACTCTTGCTGTAGACCAGGATGTCATCCAGAAACACAATAAAATTGATCCAAGTAAGGCATAAAAATGCGATTCATGAGATCCATGAATACCATTGGCGTATTGGTTGCTCCAAAAGGCATAACAAGGAACTTCCAATGCCCATACCTTGATCTAAAAGCTGTCTTCGGGATGTCCTGCTCTCTGACCCTGATCTGATGATATCCTGAGCGCAAGTCGATCTTCGAGAATACTGATGCCCCTTTGAGCTGATCAAACAAGTCATCTATCCTCGGGAGAGGGTATATGTTCTTGATTGTCACTGAGTTCAAGATACGATAATCAACACATAACCTGGACGTACCATCCTTCTTTTTCACAAGAAGCATCGGGGCTCCCCACGGTAATCCACTAGCACGAATGAATCCCTTGGCTCAAAGTTCTTCAATCATCTTATACAAGATCTCCAACTCTGAAGGCGCCATCCTGTAGACTCTTTCTGACACTGGGGCCGTCCCAGGAATCAAGTCTATGGTGAACTCGATCTTCCGTTCTGGCGGCATACCTGGAAGCTCTTCTGGAAAAACATCTGGAAA
The DNA here is from genome assembly GCA_029216955.1 of Iris pallida. NCBI lineage: Eukaryota > Viridiplantae > Streptophyta > Magnoliopsida > Asparagales > Iridaceae > Iris > Iris pallida. Next base: position 21,309,482 of record JANAVB010022597.1, on the reverse strand, counting down.
TTCTTCAACTATCCGAGGCGACTGCACTGCTGCTACGGCCATCCGCAATACTGGAGGAGAAGGCTCAACTGCGCCTCGGGAGAATGAAAACTCTGGCTCTCCTGGAATGCTAAAAACAACCCTACCAATATGGCAGTCTATTCTAGCATACTGGTTCCTCAACCAATCCATCCCTAAGACCACATCATAATCGGCCATCGGGAACTCTATCAATCTAGCGGGGAATTCTCTACCGCTAACTACGATCCGACACGAGGAAAATACCCTATCGACTCCCATAAGTCCGATACCAGTAAGTATATTGAGCCTTACTGATGATGACTCGGGCTCCAATCCTATCCGTGTCGCGAATCGTGCAGACATAAAAGAATGCGATGCACCAGAATCAAATAAAGCTGAAGCTGGAAAGGAGTTTACGAGAATAGTACCTGCCACTACCTCTCCTGGTGCCAATCCTTCCTCTGTGGTCATCACCATAGCATGACCATGCCCTCGGGGTGCTAGTCCCTTCTGCTGAAATCCTCGCTGCCTATTCTGACTCTGGGCCTGGGCTTGAACATACTGCTGAGGGTTCTGCTGCTGGAATACTTGGGACTGAGGCGGCAAGGGCCTCGGCAATGGATACTGCTGCTGCTGGACCGGTGCTGGTCCTCTCACCGAAGAGCTAGAAAGGTTAGACGATGATGAACCACCCCTATTTGGGAAGGATCCAACCCTATGGTCTGGTGCTCCACAAGCCAGACACAATCCCTGTGCCCTGCGACACTCTGCCACTACGTGGCCTGGCTTCCCACAATGAGAACATCCAACTGCAGAAGTCTGCTTCTGCTTCTGCTGCTGTGGGTACGTCGGGGATGAATGTTGAACCGACATTACTGAGGCCGCCCGCCTCGGAGCTCCAATAGTCAAAGCCCTGGCTGCCGGGGCTGGGGCTGAAGACTGATTCATCTGGCCGTTGAATCTCTTCCGACCTCCGGCCCTATCCACAATCCTCTGGGAGGTATACTCATGTCTCCTAGCTGCTCTCAAGACTGCATCAAAAGTCTGATGCTCAAACTGCTCAACCGCCAATAGAATCTCCAGGTGAACCCCCTGCTGGAATTGCTGGGCTCGATCATACTCGGTTGCCACCAAGGTAGGAGCGAACCGACTGAGTCTGGAAAACTCGGCCGCATATCCGTCGATCGTCCTGCCTCTTTGCTTCAGATTGGTGAACCGGGTCTGTAGATCATACTGAGCTACAACATCAAAATACTTGGTCTGGAATCTCTCTCTGAATACCGCCCAAGCAACGGGTGCTGCTAATCCAACGGCCTGAGCTGCCCACCAGCTGCGGGCAAGATCTAGCAACTGCAAGCGCACCACGGCTACCTTCTCATTTTCTGGGGTCCTGGCTGCTTCTAGAATCACCTCTGTGTCCTGAAGCCAAGCATATGCGGCAATAGCATCTTCACTACCATCGAAGAAGGGAGGGTTCAAGCGCTTGAAGCTGTTGGCCGTGCTGTTACCCTGATGACCTCCTCGGTTCAGAGCATCCGCCACTGCCTGGTGCAAGGCTTCTCCACGATGATCTTGGGAAGCTATTAAGGTCCTGATGAGTCCTAACAAAGTGCCATCATTAGGCTCGGCAGGCTGAACTGGCTGGACTGGTGGCTCTCCATCAAAAGGCACGACTCTGGAGGCTACTCCAGAATGCTGGGCTTGATCCCCGAGTTGCTGCTGATCCGCGGAAAGTGCTCCGCCTTGCTGACCGACAGGTCCAGGAACAATGCCACTGAAGAAGACGACATGGGGAACAATAAGGAAGGACCATGATAGATCAACGATACAAGCATATGATCAGGACAAGAATCCAGGGATTCAGATGATACAAGCAGAGATCAAGGACGAATACTGATTGAGATATCTATTCGGTAAACCCTCACATATCTTGATTCACAAGACCTGCATGGGCCACCACTTAAACCATGTCACGCCCCAGAACCAGAATACTAGAGAGCGGGGGCAGACATAGCCAGCTACGTATATGAAATGGATTCCATCTCGCTATACGGTCACGACTGTCTAGATACATGAGGGTTTACTACAAGCCAACAGTCTCCTATGGTTATGAACAAGCCTAGTGTCTCAATCACAAGCAAGTAAGTAAATATTACAAGATATATGATTATTAAATATACAATAATAAGGCGTCCCAAATATTATATATTCAGCTGATCATGAAGCTAGTCGTTACAAAATGTTAGGACTAGCAAGAGTTTAGTCATACATGATCAACCCTAGGATCTGTCAATCATGTTACAGCCCGTAGGCAGACAGTAAGTATGTGCAATCGAGCTAAACAGGTGCTCGTCAGCTAAACGCCTCAAAAAAATATTTTTACAATAGAGCGGGAGAGCCAAAATAACCCACTCGTTGTCCTGGTTATGCCTGGTGTTCACCATCGGGTTGGAAAAGCGGTAGATCCTCTGGAGCTGCTCCAAAATCTGGCCATACAAAACCAGCTGGGTCAGATCCAAGAAAGAGCAAGTGCCACAAAGGAAGCTTCACTTAGGAACTAAAACCAGCAATCAGCACAAGAGTATAAATAAAAGTAAGAACTGGAAATAAAGAAAATACATCAGGGTGATATACGACGAGACAACCATGGAACTATTCAGATAACCAGGTTACAACCCGTAAACCAAACAAGGACCGGGGTTACAACCCTTCATCTGAACAGAACTTGGAATTCTCACCATTTATCGATAAAATAAATACAGGCATTCAGGTCATGCAGTAATCTGGAACAGGATCAGGACAAGACTAGACTAGTTAGACTCTATCCAATCATTTCACGGCCACGCAAGAATTACGGCTTGATACTTTAACTAACTAGGGTTATCACATGCCTAATTACTAACAAGATGCAGTGAGATTACTCCACAGCCACAAGTCCTGCAGACCATCCAGGTTACCCGGGTTAAAAGAATTAGAGTTGAATTCAGGTGGGTACATCGTCCAGGAAACGAATGTACCCTTAGGTAGCTTGAAGGGTGCAACACATGACAGTGTGCTGGAAATATACCCTACTCGACGGCAGGCTACAGATCCCAAGGCGTATCCAGGTAACGGGATTGCCTGTAGCTGGGAGATCTCTTTATGACTAGTGTATTAATCTAGTTATTAGCCTTAGTCCATTTCAATAGGTACTCCTGACCGTGGTACTCAGGAGTCCCCTCCTAGACATGATGCAAGACAGGACTGGATTATTTGTACAAGCATAATCACCCACGGTGTCCTGATTAATTATACAGGTCATGTCATGTCAGGTAGCCGTCGCAACAGCTTATCAAGATATATCATGCTAGGTTATCAGGTCAAGAGTTCTTGTCAGGAGTGCGCCACGACGGGCCACTATCAGGTCATGTCAGGTCATTTGTCAGGAGTGTACCCCTACGGATCACTGTCGTGTCATGCTAGTTCTTTGTCACACCATGTCATGTACAATTGTTATTTCAATCAAGTCGTAATTTATCAAATTCAGGACAAAAGGCATAAGGATATAAAATGGACGTAAAAATATACAATAAAATATCAATATACAGGGCTATAGAAGAGCCAAGCGGCTAAGGCATATGCGGCCAGGAATGATCTCATGCGGCTGAGAGAAGAACAGCCCATACGGCTGAATAGGGTCAGGCGCATGCGGCTGATAAAAAAAAGCCTATACGGCTAAGGATATCAGTCCTCATGCGGCTAGCGGGATAAGAGGGCGCATGCAACCATGCGGCTGAGAGAAAGGCAAGCTCATGCGGCAGGAGGAGAACAGTCCATGCGGCTACGGAAAGAGGGAAAGCACATACGGCTGAGGCAACAATCCATGCAGCAGGGACAGAAGCGGAGCCATGCGCTTATGCGGTTAGCGGGGTCATGCGCCTATGCGGCTACAAGTGGACCAAGTTTATGCGGCTCGGGAAGAAGTTCTCATGCGGCTGGGTCAAGTAAAGTCCCATGCGGCTGGGTCAAGCAAAGTCCCATGCGGCCAGGAAGGACTGGGCCTCAGTCATGCGGTTAAGTAAGAAGGACTTCATGCGGCTAGAAGGAATACTTGCCGAATGAACTTGTCATACGGTCAAGTCAAGGCAATAGTGTATGCGGTTGGAACTGACTTGCCGCATGAATGTTCATGCGGTCAAGTGCTACTATGCGGCTCGGGACTGTGCTTCTTCTCCAAATTTTCGAGAAAAAGTACACCATAAGCCATGGCTTCCAAGTTGCTTAACTCTATCATCCGGAGCCCAAATCCGAACTTCCATAGGTCAAAATGAGGTAGAACGAAATTCTCTACAACATGGAACCATAAAAACTTAGAAATAACAAGATTAAGTAGATCAAAACCCAAGAATTCTAAAAATAATAAGAATATAGATCTACAAGAATCTAACCATGGAAAGTGAAAATGTCAAGTTCTAAAGTAAGTTAGAATGCTGTAGGAAAGAGAATGAAGCAATAAAATCTAAGTTCCTCCATGAAGCAAGTTGCACTTGCCTAGACCTCTCTCTCTTGGTAGGTGCAGGAGTTAATGGTGGGGAAGAAGAAGATATTAATGAAGAGAGAGAAGGAGAAAGGGTTAATAAATATTATGGGTGGTGGTAGGTAGGGGGTTCACCCCTTGGTTCATAATGAACCAATAGCAATCCCAAACCGAACCAAGCCAACCCAAACCAAGAATAAACCAAGCCATGAAGAAAAGCCAAGCCAGGAATCATGCAAATACAGGATAAAATACGTACACGTATTCTAAAAATACGTAATACGAACCACAGGCATTACAAAAGATATAAAAAAATAAAAACTTGGAATGTCGGAGCATTTCTAAGTGTACAGTAGATAATGTCTAAGTCTCAAAAAGAAACATATCACAACTCCTCCTCCTCCTCATCATCATCATCATCAGTATGATGACCAGCATGTCCAGAAGGACCAGCTCCAGAAGCTGTTTGATGAAGTTTAGAAGCAATGAAGAAGAAAGGCTCTCGGGTTGGTTTGGAACATTTTTTTTTCATTGGCTCATTTCAAATATTTAATTCAAAGATTAGTAATTTCAACCTTCAATTAACATAATTAATATTATTTTATAGATTAAATATCATTACACAGCGACTGTTTCAGATTAGCTGTAGGAGTACTGTTCCAGCTGGCGGAGGTTCACCGGGGAACTCTTAAGTACCGCTTTGCTTCAACCGTAGTTGTGGTGACAGACAGACTCTTTATTGGCTTGTCTCTAACACAATTTTTGCATATTTGAAATATAATCATAAAACAAAATTAATTAATATTATTGACGTCCAAAATTCCTAATTCTCGACGTAAATAATTGAAACGATCTTCTGCTAGAGGTTTTGTGAAAATGTCAGCTAATTGATTCTCAGTATCTATGTATACAAGGTCAATATCTCCATTTTGATGATGATCTCTAAGAAAATGATGTCTAATCTCGATATGTTTAGTACGAGAATGACATACAGGATTCTTAGTCAAATTAATAGTGCTCGTGTTATCACAGAAAATGGGAATGTGTGTATAAAATAAATCATAGTCTTCCAAGGTTTGTTTCATCTACAAAATCTGAGCACAACAACGTCCTGCGGCGATATACTCAGCCTCTGTTGTTGATAGGGCTACAGAATTTTATTTTTTACTAAACCATGAGACTAAAGCCTTGCCTAAGAAATGACATGTGCCACTGGTACTTTTTCTAACAACTTTGCATCCGACAAAATCTGCATCCGAATAACCAATAAGGTCAAAGGACTTAGTTTTGGGATACCATAAGCCAACAGAAGAAGTGCCCTTAAGGTATCGAAAGATACGCTTAACTGCGCACAGATGTGATTCCTTTGGATTAGCTTGAAAACGTGCACACAGGCAAACACTAAATATTATATCTGGACGACTAGCAGTTAAATAAAGTAAACTACCGATCATACCTCGATACTTACGTGTGTCGATCGGCTTGCCTTGTTTATCAATATCAAGCTTTGTTGAAGTTGCCATCGGAGTGCCAATAGGTTTGACATTGTCCAGATCGAACTTCTTTAGCAAATCTTTAGTATACTTGGCTTGATTTATGAACGTCCCATTGTCAGTTTGTTTGATTTGCAGTCCGAGAAAGAATTTCAGCTCTCCCATCATGCTCATCTCAAACTCATTCTGCATACACTTAGAAAATTCTTGACACAGAGATTCATCAGTAGATCCAAATATGATATCATCTACATAGACTTGTATTAAAAGAAGCTTACCATTAAAGGAAAAAAGTGTAGTGTCAACCTTGCCTTTTGAAAAATTGTTGTCAAGTAGGAAAGAGCTTAGACGATCATACCAAATACGAGGGACTTGTTTCAAACCGTACAAAGCTTTCTTCAACTTGAAAACATGATCAGGGTTTTTAAAATCTGTGAAACCTGGAGGTTGTGCTACAAAAACTTCTTCTTTTATAAAACCATTCAAAAATGCACTCTTGACATCCATTTGAAATAATTTGAAATTATGAAAACATACAAATGTACATAACATGCGAATGGATTCTAATCTCGCAATTGGGGTATAAGTCTCATCGTAGTCGATACCTTCTTCCTGATTGTATCCTTGAGCTACGAGTCGAGCCTTATTACGAGTCACTAAACCATTCTCATTTAGTTTATTTCGGAATACCCAACGGGTGCCAATGACCGGACGATCAATAGGCTTGGGAACAAGTTCCCAAACTTGATTCCGTTCAAATTGGTTTAATTCCTCTTGCATAGCATCTATCCAAAAACTATCACTACATGCTTTATTAATAGTTTTGGGTTCAAGCTGTGAAATAAATGTAACACTAGAAACAATATCTCTACTGGATGTACGAGTACTTACACCTTTGGTAATATCACCAATTACCAAATCCTTTGGATGATCAGCCGTAAATTTTAATCTTTTCGACAGACTCTGAAGGTAGCTGGTTCCTGGATCTTCTCAAGGAGGATCAGCTAGAGCCGAGCTTGGTTGAGAATCAGCTGTTGTTGAGCTTGGTACAGTTGGATCTTCGTCATTGTCATCGATAGTCATTTGATTCAGTTCATCAAAAGTGACGTTGATTGACTCTTCGATGATCATGGTTCGTTTGTTGAAGACTCTGTATCCTTTGCTCTTGGCCGTATAACCTAAAAATATACCTTCATCGGCCTTTTCGTCAAACTTTTCCAAATTGTCTTTTGTATTGAGAATAAAACATTTACAACCAAATATTCTAAAATATGAAACAGATGGAATTCTATCAAACAATAACTCAAATGGAGTCTTCTTCGATTTGGGTCGAATTAGAACTCTATTGAGAACAAAACAAGCTGTATTGACAGCTTCAGCCCAGAAATATTTGGGTAGACTAAACTGATTTAACATTACTCTGGCCATTTTGGATAGAGTTCTGTTCTTACATTCCATAACTCTATTTTGTTGTGGAGTCCTATGGCAGGAGAACTCGTGTACAAAACTGTGTGTGTCACAAAATTGCTCAAACTTTGCATTCTCGAATTCGCCTCCATGATCGCTTCTAATGTGAGTGATCATGTAACCTTTTTCATTCTGGACTTTCTTACAAAAGGCGACAAATTCGGATAATGCATCATTCTTGCGTGTCAAGAAGTATACCCACATGTATCTAGAGAAATCATCTACAATTACAAAAGCATAAAGTTTACCTCCGAGGCTAGCAACTCTGCTAGGACCAAATAAGTCCATATGAAGCAATTGTAGAGGTCTAGTAGTACATACTGCGTTTACTGACTTGAATGTGGATCTGGTAGCTTTGTTCCTTTCATATTGGCTGCATACCGAATCCTTCTTGAATGTAATGTTCGGTAAACCTCGTACTAGCTTCTTTGTGGATAATCTTGATATTGTGTCCATATTTGCGTGACCGAGTCTCATGTGCCACATATGACTCTCATCACTTTTAGCCATTAAGCATCTACCTGAAATGTTAGTTTCTTCCAACAAATAGAAAACATATATGTTGTCTTCCCTGATACCTTCAAAGATAGTACTACCAGTTGAGCTATCAACTATAGTACATTTGTCTTTGCTAAAGTTGATGCCATAACCATGATCAGCTAGATGACTTACACTGAGTAGATTATGTTTCAACTCGGTAACCAGACAGACATCCTTAATCACAGGATAGGGAGACTTACCAACATCACCGATACCCATTATATACCCTTTCAAGTTATTACCGAAGGAGACATAGCCTTCCTTCTTTTTCTTCGATAGTGTTGCAAATAGTGTAGCGTTACCGGTCATATGCCGTGAGCAACCGCTGTCGAGGATCCATTTGCTTCTAGCATGCGAAAGGTGTTCCACCTACAAAACAGTTTGCAGATGAAACTTTTGGTACCCATTTCTTGTAGGGTCCTGAAATATTAGCCTTTGGTATCCAAGCATAAATATTTAAATCAACAAGCTTTCTAATTCTACATACAGATAAAATATGACCAAAGAGGCCACAATAATGACATTTTACATGTCGAGTGTTGAAAGTTGAGTGGTGCGCATGGTTGGTAGGTTTAGGTTTTCTAGTATAGAAGAAAGCATACCTATAATCCTGTTTGGGCTTAACCTTTTGTGGTAAAGGTTTGATAGGGTTAGGTCTGACAGTGTTTGGCTTGGGAATGTTTCGATTTTTCGGTAAGTGACACGTGTTAGAGAAGGAAGCAGCAGTCTCAGGCTGTTTTCCTAACCTAATTTCTAATCTGTTGGAAGTGTCATACAACTTAGTATAATCAGAAGTGAGTGTTTCCATTCTGATTTGTGCACTTTGAAGACTTTTCTTTTCTTTAGAAAGTTTTTCCTTGAGTTGGTCAATAACTTTGTCTTTCTCTTCAGATGACTTGGTAGTCTCGTGTAGTAAGAGCTTTATTGAAGAAAGCTCACCAGACTCACTAACATTATTTCTAACCTCAGCTAGTAGGTCTGTAAGTCTACCTATTTCACCTTTGTACTCTTTGAGTACCTTCTTAGAGGTCTGATACTTGCTACGTAGTTTTCTGTAATCAGTCATCAGTTCACTGAAGGCATCTCCTAATTGCTCAAAGGTGAAGTCATCATAAGTATCAACTACAGGTTCAGTAGGTACCTGATCGGATGCCATAAAGCATACATTTGTAGCGTCTTCTGATTGTTCGTCTTCTGAGTCACTGGCTTCACTTTCATGCCATATGCTGGTGTTGGCATACTTCCGTAATGTTGATCTTTTCAGGTTCCCTTTTTCATACCTGTTGCTCTTCTTGCTTGATGATGAGTTTGTAGGACAATCTTTCTTCATGTGTCCCTTCTTCTTGCAGCCATAGCAGACAGCATCATCTTGATACCAGTTGTTGCTGTTGTTTTCTTTGGCTCTCTTCTCATGTCTCATGAATCTCTTGAATTTCCTTGCTAGGAGTGCTTGATCTTCAGCATCAGATTCACTGCTATCTGAGTCACCTTCAACAGCTTTTCTGTGCTGAGCCTTGAAAGCGATCGTCTTCTCCTTTGGTACAGGCTCTTCAAAATCTGGTAGCTCCAGTTCATGAGTGAGTAGCTTACCCATGAGTACTTCGAGGGACATAGTTGTGAGGTCGTTCCATTCAATGATTGCAGTAGCCTTTGGAATCCAGTTCTTGGTAAGTGCTCGCAGGAGTTTGCGAATCTTTTCATGGTTACTGTACTCTTTGCCTAGGGAGGACAAAGGATTTACAATATCCAAGAATCTTTCGAACATCTGAGTAACTGTTTCGTTGGGCTTCATCTTGAACACCTCATACTCTTGAGTAAGTCTGCTGACTTTAGATTCTTTGACTTGAGTCGTGCCTTCATGTGTGACTTCAAGTAGCTTCCACACTTCATTAGCCGTTGTGCAGATAGATACCATGTTAAATTCAGTTCTGTCTAAAGCACAAAATAGAGCATTAATAGCACGTGCGTTAAGACTGGCCTTTTTCTTTTCCTCCTCTGTATATCTGCTATGGGGTTTTTCAACTAAAACTCCATCAACATTTATACGAGGTGGCTTTTGATAGCCATCAATAACAATAGACCATAAATCAAAGTCAAGAGATTTCAAGAAGAAACTCATCCGTGTTTTCCAATAGGTATAGTTCGTACCATCAAACAGTGGAGGCCTGTTTGTGGCCTGGCCTTCACTTGTGAATTTCACAGTTGCCATGTGTTGTGCTGTGATCTATATAACAGTTAATTAAAATGAATAAATAATTGCACTGTTTTCTTTGCTTTACCTGTAACACCTGCTCTGATACCAATTGTAAGAACAATTGGGATCAGAATATAATACCTCTAGTTGCAGTACCTGCTCTGATACCAATTATAGGAACGAAATCGTAAAGCACAATACTCTAGAGGGAAGGTAAATAGAGTAGGCAGCAGAATATTGCTAATTAAAAAATGTTAGCAGCAAGATCACAGAATAATAATCACAACTAAGTAAAGTAAAGGCAGAGATAAGAAAGCAAACGCAAAGACAGCGATGTATACTGGTTTTCCTCTGTTGAGGACTAATCCAGTCGGTAGAACTCTTGCTACCAGTTGAATCCACTATTGGAAAAACTGTAAGTTTTCTTACGAAGTCCTTGCAACTTCTATAACGCGAGCTTTGATACGAAGAACTCGTCCAACTTCAAATGTGAAGAGGTATTCTTCAATCAAGCCTTCTGATTACAATCTCTCAGAAACTTCTAGACCGTACCGCACTGGCAAATCGACTAGAGGATTGTAATTGACTTGGGATCTAAAATTTAAAGCTCAAGAAAACTCTTTGGAAGACTGAAATCTTTAGATAGAGAGAAGATTGAAAGTGAATGAGTGAGTTGAAATGATCGAAATCCTTCTCTATTTTTAGGAATTCCAAAGACAGAATTCTGACAGAATTCGGGCAAAATTCGGACAGAACTTGATGAAAAAATCTCGGTCAAATCCGCAACTGCAGGAGGACCAAGTTTCAGAGAATTCAAAAATCAAACGGCCACCAACCGAACTCTGGACGAACTCTGGCCGAGTTCTGTCAGGGTTAGGTTAGGTTTTAAAAAATTAGTTTTTGGGGATTTTTGAAAACCTTTTTGAAAACCTTTTTGAACCTTTCGTTTAAAAGAATGTTTTTCAAAACAAAGGACATTTTAAAAGTATTTTGAAAATATTTTAGAATAGCCTATTTGCCAGTACGACTCGGTGTACAACGTATTTCTAGACTCAATAAAATGAAAAATATATTGCTTAAAGGAAATACAGACTCGAACAGGCAAATGTAGCTTCGGTCTTGAACTGTGTAGATAGCTGTTCTTGTTCATGTCCAAAAGTTTGATACATCCTGACTAGCTTCACATATCGAGACAGAGTTTGATCAATTATTAAAATCAGGTTGACCATATGACCAATGGGCCAACATCAGTAAGCCATCTTTCTGCTTGAAGGCTTCAAATTGAGTACGTAAAAGTTTTATAGCTTCATTAGTATCTTCCGATGATTGTAGAGCAGTGGCCTGATTTGATATGTTGGGAGGAGGTACTATATGATAAGTACCAATCCCAGCATCAGATTGACTTGGAATAGCCTGCACTGGTATGGAAGCAGTATGAGAAGACTGTGCCCCCAGACCAATGTTGACGTGAGCTGATGTCGTTACAGGTTCTTGGGTCGGAATCAGATTCACAACCAATGGAACTGTATGTTGTGTCATAATTACAGCATGCATGCCTGTCATAATCTCAACCATGCTCTTTAAACTAGCCTCTAAAGCAGCAATATTTTGCTTTTGACTGTTAGAACTGGAAGCATCTTGATCTTCTGTGACGACATAAGCAGTCACTTCTCTAGCTATCGAAGACGAGCTAGTAAAAAAATGGTCCATTCAGAACTTTCACTATCGACATCAAAGTCATATAAGGAACTACCCCCAGGATAAGTGATGGGGATATCCTTTTGACTGAAGGCATCTTGGTTGGAATCAGGAAGATTCCTTTGACCGATTATTTCTTGGTCGGAAGAAAGATTCCTTTGACCGATTGTGTCTCGGCTTCTTGATCTGGTGTATTGGTATACTCCTTCGCCGGACTCACGAATTCGATCTAAGTACTGTTAACTGGAATTGTGGGATGCATTGCGTCTCGGACGCTTTCCACCCCAGTGCTTCGAGACGTCATATTGAGAAAGGCGTACAACAATTCGTCTTCATCCACTATCATTGATTGAGGAACCTGAGAGTAGTTCAGGCGGTCGAAGACAGACCGTTTAGCTTATTGACAACAACATTTGATAATCATCTCATGGTGATGATTATAGTGGTGTTCTTGTGGCTGCATTACAGATGGATGAATGATCTTCCGCTTCCGTTCAAGAAGTTTACGGAGATCGGTTACAACAACAGGATGAGAAAAAGTCGGAGGAACATATTCTTTAGCGACGTTAGGAACTTGATTTCGATTCTTGAGATGTCCAGTTCCCTGAGTGTACAAGGAAGTGCTAAGTAGATTATCATATGTAAGAGGGTTCTTGACTTTAGAAGTCTCTCTTTGGTGCAAGTTAGCCACTGGCGCATGCTGCTTATGTCTTGTTGAAGTCGATACTGGCTGGCGCCTGTTGAGAAAGGTGCGCAAGTTAAAAAGATGTGGCACTTGTATATATGTTTGAGATACTAGCAGTTTGCCTTGCTTAGATCTTGAGATGCGCAGGTTTGGGAGTAGGCAGAATCCCTTTTTGTGTTGCACAACCTATTTCTGTGCGCTTGGCCTGGCGCAACTGGGTGACAGAAAGTTCAGTTTAGACAGAACTCACTTTCTTAGCAGAGATTTGATTGTTTCTGTCAAGAAGGGTAAGGCTTCTGCTTAAAAGAGCTTTTGCACTGATTGGCGCAAGGGCGCAACCAGAGTTGTTTTCCGTCTAGTCAAGAATCGGGAAAGAATGAGGAAAGGTCAAAGGGCACATTCCTTTGTTTTGTGACAAGGCAGGAATAGATGTATTCTTTTCCAAGTTCATATTTGGGGAAAGCGAAGGAGTAGCTAAAGAGTATTTCCCTTTGTTTTGTGGCTAAGATGCCACAGGCGCAGGTTGCGCAAGTTGAAGAAAGGCCAAAGGGCGCTTTCCTTTGTTCTGTTTAGCATTCCCGCTAGATAAGTTCTTCTCAAAATTCAGAACTGGAGAAGAGGAAGAAGTAGCCAAAAGGCATTTCCTTTTGTTCAGAGCCAAAGAGGCAGTAGGTGCAGGTTGCGCAGAGGCAGTGGCTGGCAGAGAGATAATAGGCGCAGGTTGCACAGAACTAGTGGTCGGCAGAGAGGCAATAGGGACAAGTTGCGCAGAAGTGGTGGTTGGTACTGCAGAGGACTTGGGAGTCCAGACAGTGCGCGCCTTGCTCTTGACAGCAACTGAGGTGCGCCTAATACCCCCAGTACTGATCATTGCTTCATAGGCGGTTTGGTCGACTTGAATGACCAAAGTCTTTTGTGTCTTGCCAATCGACGCGGTATCACATTAAGTGGTCACTTTCTCGTCGGAGGAGAAAGTCGTCCCCAGCAGAGTCACCATTTTGTTTGCAAAAATAAAAGTTTGATTACAAACTAAGAAAATAGTTATCACGACCCGTACCCATTTTTTTTAAAACAGATACGAGACGTGTCCAAGCCAGCCTACGCCGCAGTGTCGGCGGTAGAACGCTGTCACGGCCATGGAGATCAAATCACAAATAATACAATGCTCATTCACAGAAACTAATTTGACTTACATTGATCCCAAGTTTTACATTTGCAGTAAATATAAACTTGTACAAATATTGAATGACTATAACTTGACTATCTAACTAGTCTCTAGGCTTTTGTCTGCAAGTACCCCCGTATCCCCCATGCTAAGTGAATCCACGGCTAACCTAAAAAATATTGGTTTCCAGTCAGGAATGGAACGAGCACAATTCACTGAATGCAATTTCAAATAAAGAAAATGACTATAAAACAAAGGTTAGACATCAATCATGAGTTTTGAAAATAAATAGTAAAGACGAAAAATCAGTAACAAATAAATAAACAAAAATACCTTCCCAATCGTAGAAGTACCTTTGATATGTGATCGGTCTTGGGACAATTACACGACACTGTCTACACTGTCTAAAGTTACACTGTCTGCACTGTCTAAAGTTACACTGTCTACACTGTCTAAAGTTACACTGTCTACATTGTATAAAGTTACACTGTCTACAGCAAATAATACAATAAAGAAACATGGCATACTTTGAAATAATAAATCACTTGTTTACACTGTCTAATTGCAATAATAAATCACTGTCTAAACTATCTACTTTGCAATAATAAATCACTGTCTACATTGTCTACTTTGCAATAATAAATCACTGTCTACACTGTCTAAGGTCAGATCACACATCGTTGGTACTTCACATTTCCGACTCAACAATTTATAATAGAATATAAAATTACATAACCAATGGCCAATCAATGAAATATAGTGAAGATCAATATAGAAATACAGACAATAAACTGTACTCGCCTGTGGTCCTCTGCTGATGAAACCGACAATCTGAACCACTCAATGTGCCACAATAGTCAAAACTTGTACAACAGTCTCCGAAAGCTGAAATAAACATTACCAATGTTCTTAGAATAGTCAAAATAGCTAGGATAGCCTGTCCTTTAGTCCAATTCTGGACACAGGGGCAAAACGGTAATTTTGGGCAAAAACGATGTCCGCCGTTGGACCCGCTTTGCACCGAAATGCGTGCCAGAGTCAACGGTCTCTAAAGTCGTCAAACTACATGTCTAAGGATCCAAATTTTTGATATGAATCCAACCGTATGTCCAGTTTTGGATTTCGGCGGGCCGTGCACAAAATCGCCCGTTGAGTCAGACCGTGGGCCCGCAAAACGGCGTTTCGATTCCACTGTCTCAGAATTGGACCAAACTTGGTATGTAGGACCAGAAAAACGATACGGTCCTGTTGGCGCAAGTTTCGTCTCGATCTGACGAACGTGCACAAAGTAATTGGAGTTGGTGCAAAGTGGTCGATACGGTGAATTTTGACGGATACGCATCAAATTCGTTGCGCACACGCGACCAATTTGAATTCCGTCAAAGCCCATACGACCACGAAGCTGTTACGCACCTTTTGATACTTACGGTACGCGACCACGTCGCCCGGAATGGCGGGACGCACGTCGTGTGGATGAGTTTTTCTAATTTTTGAAACAGATTTTTGTTGAACTTTGAAAGTTGATTTCTTTGCACCTAATTGATAAAAATTGAAACTACAAATTAGGTTATGAAGACCTACATATTTTCTTCAACACTGTTTAGAAGGTTTACCAAAATGGTCGCTGGATTGATCGGGATTGATCCTCCAACATGGGTTCAAGGACTGTCAGATATTCTATTTTTGGACAGGTTTTTACCGATCTTCGGGCTCGTTTTCCGATGCACATGACACAAAACAAATATAAGTATTTGAAGGGGCTCGGAGTGGGTTATGTCGGGATCGTACCTCAAAAATCGGTTCGTGCATTGGTTGCTCGATGGGGGAGATATGCACCCTTGAAGTCGGGTGGTCGCTACTTGTTGTTGTCGTCCGCAGTGCAGTCGGCGCACGCGCGTGCGGCCTTGTCGCCGGCCGACGGTCGTCGCGGTGGCGGCGGGCGGCACGCCTAGGGTCGCCCTCAAAGTCGGGGGTCGGGTGGTCGCCATGGTGTTAGGGTTTCTTTGTTTCTACCGAACTTAAATAAGCTTCTGCTATCGAACAGAACGGGTTCTGCTGAATGCTGGGTTGTGGGGAGCTCGGGTTTTGGACCGGGCTGGGATCAATTGGGCTGGAATGGGATTTACTCAATTATTTCTTTCTATTTCCTTTTTTCTTTTTCTATTTCTAGTTATTATCCATATATATATATATATATATATATATATATATATATATATATATATATATATATATATATATATATATATATATATTCATATATATATCTATATACACATATATGTATACGTATATTCGCATATACATATATATATACAGGTATACATTTATATATATATATATATTCATATATATTCATATTCACAAACACACATATTTATGTATATTACACATATACGCATATATAATATATTTATATATATACATACACGTACACATATATATTTATATATATACACCTACACACATATTTATGTATATATATATATATATATATATATATATATATATATATATATATATATATATATATATATATATATATATATACACACACGTACACTATTATATATATTTATATATACATACAAATACGCACATATATAATATTTATTTGACAATAAAATAATATAACCAATAAAATAATAATATTAACTAACAATCCCAATAAAAATAATAATAACAATAATAACGAAATTTAATAAACCAATAATGGTACATATATATCCTTTGTACAGTCTACTAGTCCTAAAAATGTACGAGGGCCTATTTTATACAATATCATTGAATACCAACTAATAATGATATTTATAATATTTAAATAAGAATACTTAGAAATATTCATTAGATCACTAAAATGGAATGCGACACAATCATACCAACATACATCAACAAGAATGTCATTGGACGTACCGCATGACTACATGGGCTTGGGCTCAGTTCGGGTCCATTTTGACTAGTTTGGTATGATCGGGTTCCTGCAAAGTCAATAAATCTAATAATAATTAATTAAACTATTTCTAATGGTCATGCTATAGCTTGGCCTGGTTTTCCTAGTTAGGACCCACTTATGGTTGGGCCTTCCCTACCAGGGCTAATACACTAGTCAAGGCACGCCATTTTACTATCTGTGCCACGATTTCTAGTCGCCTTGTCCTCCAAAACTCCATCATGGCTAAAGTCATCTACCGTAATAAATAACTAAATAATTATTTATAAAAAATCATAAATCACCATTTAAATCGAATAAATAATAATAAAAAAATATTTCAAAAATTTTTGGGAAGGGAAGCTACAAATCTATCCACCTTAAAATAATTTCGTCCTCGAAATTCTAATTCGTAACTCTTCCTTAAATTCAAAAAAGAACTCTACTATTACCTTAATTTCCTCGAATCTTAATTCCTTAAAAACAGTTTATATCATCCTCCTAGCCATTTTGCAATTTTGAAACTCCGAGGACTTCTACCCACCTTTGGACACACTACTCCCTCAATGCTATGTCACTAAACTTTTTAATCATCCAACTACTTGCTAAAATTAGCTACCAATAGATATCTACTGTATAGGACATCTGTAATTCTCCTCTACCTATCAAGCAACCCTAAAATTTAACAAGCAACAAATTTCACAAGTGGCTAAGGAATATTAGTAAACTCTAATAAGCATGACCCTTTGTCGCTCTAAAATAAGAAGGACGGGAAGATAAGGAAGAATAATCGAGGGTAATTATGAAATTTCAAGAGCGGTAGAGGGTATCCAATAATGCAGATAGAAAGAAGGTTTTACGAACTATTGACCTATTTGCTAGATTGGACTACTCTAGTCTAGTCACTTGCTAAATCGAGGAACTCTTCGTTTCCTAGAGGGACTTGCAATCCATGTAATACATAAATTCCGTTCTCAAAATTTTATCTGAACAAGATTTCATAATGGAACAGAATTTGAGAAATCAAGATTGTGATCTATTCCGTGGTTATTTAAACACACGAGCAAGGGTTATAAATGCAATGCAAGATCGTATCGCAACTTCCAGGTAGATGGAACAAGGGTTACGAATGTTTTCTTATTCTACGAGGGGGACTACATAATAGGTATAGGGACCTATTTCAAAAAGTTCGGTTATGTAGTCCAAATATGGTGGTATGCATGAATGGGTATTACTAGGTCTTAATGGGTTTGCCAATTGGACATCAGTCGCTGGTTGGATGAACCTCAGATTTCAATCTATATTGACTGGACAAGATCCCAATGATAAAACTATTTCTACTAGGTTAGGGTAACCTGGAATAAGTTTCCACCTAAGTGGTTGAGCTAGTTGGGCAGTCTGATTGGTTAAATAGGTTCTGTAAGCCCTGAAGATGCGCCTTCCGTGACTTTTGTGTTTAAGTAGTACGAGAAGACACAATTGAATGGTGCACTAGTGACATGTGCATAGTGGGCTTCAAGTCGATCACAACCATATATTGGGCTGAAAGATTTGAGTCAAAGTTGAGTCTCTAGTCGTAGTCGAGAAGTATACGGGGATTAGGGTAAGGATTATAGCTAGTCCCTTTTGTCCTGAAGGTCGTACCATAAAAAATAGAGTACAAGGGGACGTGTTTGAGTAGGACATGGTATACCTAGATGAAGGTGGACTCGTCTAGATCTTGCATATAAAATTTGTTGGAAGGTATCGGCTGGTCTCGTGCTCCGAATATTAATGACACGGCCGGGGCACAAAATAATCTAAATGGAAAGTGGGAGTCCATAGGGTACTAATTTCTGCCCTAATGGAAATTATTCCGATCAATCGGTAATCTTTATATATCCTAAAATTTAGGAGGTTTACAGTCTACCCACCTTAGAAATAGGACATGGTCTTAGGAATATTGAGGTTTGAGGGTTCCCAAAGTCTGGATACTGTACCTCGACCCTTTGTTAATAGGGAATAAGGCACGGCGTATCGGGATACGGTAGATATAAGTCAAGTCAAGGATCGTTCCTCAATAAATGAAGAACGAGTGTGTACAATGACACCTGGTCGATAAAATAGGATGATCTACTCGTCTATAGTATACTAGAGTTATCGACGGGGTAACCAACTCTAAGGCACAAGATTTCTAACAACTGAGTCATGAAATTCTATTTGTGTCAACCTGCCAGACTATCGTCACAAGAGTTGTAGTAATCGTGTATTGCTGTTGACAACTGGTAGATCATAATATGACAGGGTATTTAAGCTATGGTATTGGCTAAGCTAGTGACTATGGTGTTCCAACACTAGTTAGGTCTTAATAATAAAATTTATATAACTAGAGTAATATTTGTTGGAAACCAATCTCGGGATGAGTGTCACGGTAAATGATTACCCTATTGTCCACTCCTCTCATGTCTAACTGTGGGCTTCGGTCGAGGAAGGGTTGGTTCAAGGCATAAGGGTTGCTAGTTAAGGCGAGCTTCCAGCAAATAATTAGATACTCACAACATTTGGTTTCTTGAGAATAGATAGTCTTCTAGGTTGGCGTTCTGACTAAGGGTAAAACCTTAATCATTCTCAAATTCAGATGGCTCGAAAGTCTCAATAGTAGTTTGAGGGTCGATGGGAGAACGAGTAACTCAATCACATGACTGGACGATGGTAGCTACACTTGTGCCTACTATTATCATAGCCATAGGAATACTCTGTATCTCTCTACCATCACGAGCCTTCGTCTTTCCAAATCGGTGAAAGACAAAAACAATAAAGAATTCAAGGGAGATGTTACTGAATACAATTTCGTGATACAAGGGCAAACATATAATTCAAGAGGAATTGTCAATGTAGTCGCGGATGAGATCCTAGAGACATCTACATCTCAATCCACGTAGGTTAATCAGAGGGAGAGCGAATCGGGTGCACTACGGTTGATCAGAACGTAATACAATCGATTCTGATTAGACAATATGTTTAGCAGGCGTCCCCACTAAACATATGCCTCGAATCAAGCTCGAGAACAGAGTGAGCTTGCAAAACTAGGCTGTAATAGCAGCATTGGTTAAGATAGTCAAATACAATTATGCGAGATTTTTGAAAGAAGGCACAAGTATTCCGAGTTTTGTGAGAATCAAAAATTTACCAGGTGTTCTTGCTCATACAATCTTTCTGTCCATAAGGTTTTGGTTAACTAATGGGTTATGGAACCCTGGATTCTATATTCTTGGTAACTTATTAGTGTCGATCAATTACCTCGTCAATAGATCACAACATAATGCTAGGTTGGGAGGCATGCTACTCAACTTACAGAACTTTCACTAGCATTGGCTTTGGCTCTTATGGGACATACAGGGCATTTTCTATCCTCTATGGTATCCTAAACTGGTAATCATGTTTGAAGTCATTTCACCGAAGATTACGCCTCGCCCGTATACTCAGGCTGTGGTAAACCTTTGGTTTCGTAACTCAAATATGATACAAAGTCAAACACTTCTTAACTCTATCCAATATTGATTCAAGGGTAACTACGATCAAAGAGGACCACTAGCCATAGTTTTGGAAATATCCCATCACCAATATTCTCTTAAACTGATTTCGACTCTAGGGGTCGTACCTTGCCAGTGCGCTGCTGGCTGCAGTGAACCCATAGTCTCTAAAATTTAAATAAATGGCGGCAGTACGCTGCTGTCCTGCCATTATGAGTTAACTAACATTCCTTAAGCTATATCTGTAAAAAATTCATGAGCTCCTAGAGATTCAAACATGTTGACTAGGAAATAAGCGTAAGTACTATCAGTCACAACCCTTAAAATAAAAGGTGAACAGGGAGGGAATAACTGGAGACAAAGAAATACAAACATCCTAGTATCTATTTCATGTGTATTCAAACCATGTTGGGAAAAACTTGAATCGGAACTAATTCGAGGTTCATATGTGGATAACATGATCAGGGATTATATAAAAATAATAATCCCTAGGGCAAATAGGGACTAAATAGGCAATTCGAACTAAGATATGAGGATGATATCTAAGGGGGGCAAAGAGAAGGAATTTAATAGTTTATTAAGGTTAGATCATTACTTCTATGAAGCCCGGTCTCCCTAGTTGAATAATCTATCCACATTGGACCATATCGTCCTATCAAGAGAAAATAGTGTACTCATGGAGATATGACAACTATCAAAATCAAAAACCCTCATCTACATTGCATGGCTTAGACTACCCATCGGTAAATTTGTACAAGGGACTCCTAGTCCTAGTCATTCTCTTAAATTATTTCAATCCTAATTGTGAATGAGCATTTCCTGAGCACAGGCTCGCAATAGTACGACTAACGTACCATCACGAGTTCGCATGATTTGCGAAGACTGACCTGCATGGGCCACCACAAAAACTTGTCACGACCCGTACCCATTTTTTTAAACGGATACGAGACGTGTCCAAGCCAGCCTACGCTGCAGTGTCGACGGTAGAACGCTGTCACGGCCATGGAGATCAAATCATAAATAATACAATGCTCATTCACAGAAACTAATTTGACTTACAATGATCGCAAGTTTTACATTTGCAGTAAATATAAACTTGTACAAATATTGAATGACTATAACTTGACTATCTAACTAGTCTCTAGGCTTTTGTCTGCAAGTACCCCCGTATCTCCCACGCTAAGTGAATCTACGGCTAACCTGAAAAATATTGGTTTCCAGTCAGGAATGGAATGAGCATAATTCACTGAATGCAATTTCAAATAAAGAAATGACTATAAAACAAAGGTTAGACATCAATCATGAGTTTTAAAAATAAATAGTAAAGACGGAAAATCAGTAAAAAATAAATAAACAAAAATACCTTCCCAATCGTAGAAGTACCTTTGATATGTGATCGGTCTCGGGACAATTACACGACACTGTCTACACTATCTAAAGTTACACTGTCTACACTGTCTAAAGTTACACTGTCTACATTATATAAAGTTACACTGTCTACAGCAAATAATGCAATAAAGAAACATGACATACTTTGAAATAATAAATCACTTGTTTATACTGTCATATTGCAATAATAAATTACTGTCTACACTGTCTAAGGTCAGATCACACATCGTTGGTACTTCACATTCCCGACTCAACAATTTATAATAGAATATAAAATCACATAACCAATGGCCAATCAATAAAATATAGTGAAGATCAATATCGAAATACAGACAATAAACTGTACTCGCCTGTAGTCCTCTGCTGGTGAAACCGACAATCTGAACCACTCAATGTGTCACAATAGTCAAAACTCGTACAATAGTTCCCGAAAGCTGAAATAAATATTACCAATGTTCTTAGAATAGTCAAAATAGCTAGGATCGCCTGTCCTTAAGTCCAATTCTGGATACAGGGGCAAAACGATAATTTTGGGGAAAAATGATGTCCGCTGTTGGATCCACTTTGCACCGAAATACGTGCCAGAGTCAACGGTCTCTAAAGTCGTCAAACTACATGTCTACCGATCTAGTTTTCGGATACGAACCCAACCGTATGTCCAGTTTTGGATTTTGGCGGGCCGTGCACAAAATCGCCCGTTGAGTCGGACCGTGGGCCCGTAAAACGGCGTTTCGATTCCGCTGTCTCAGAATTGGACCAAACTTGGCATACAGGACCAAAAAAATGATACGGTCCTGTTGGCGCAAGTTTCATCTCGATCTGACGAACGTGCACAAAGTAATTGGAGTTTGTGCAAAGTGGTCGATACGGTGAATTTTGACGGATACGTATCAAATTCGTCGCGCACACGCGACCAATTTGAATTCCGTCAAAGCCCACACGACCACGAAGCTGTTACGCACCTTTCGATACTTACGGTGTGCGACCACGTCACCCGAAATGGTGGGACGTACGTCGTGTGGATGAGTTTTTCTAATTTTTGAAACAGATTTTTGTTGAACTTTGAAAGTTGATTTCTTTGCACCTAGTTAATAAAAATCGAAACTACAAATTAGGTTATAAAGTCCTACATGTTGTCTTCAACACTGTTCAGAAGGTTTACCAAAATGGTCGCTGGATTGATCAGGATTGATCCTCCAATATGCGTTCAAGGACTGTCAGATATTCTATTTTTGGACAGGTTTTTGCCGATCTTCGGGCTTGTTTTCCGATGCACATGACGCAAAACAAATCTAAGTATTTGAAGGGGCTCGGAGTGGGTTATGTCGGGATCGTACCTAAAAAATCGGTTCGTGCATTGGTTGCTCGATGGGGGAGATATGCACCCGTGAAGTCGGGTGGTCGCTACTTGTTGCTGTCGTCCGTTGTGCAGTCGGCGCGCGCGTGTGCGGCCTTGTCGTCGGCCGACGGTCGCCGCGGTAGCGGCGGGCAGCGCGCCTAGGGTCGCCCTCAAAGTCGGGGGTCGGGTGGTCGCCATGGTGTTAGGGTTTCTTTGTTTCTACCGAACTTAAATAAGCTTCTGCTATCGAACAGAACGGGTTCTGCTGAACGCTGGGTTGTGGGGAGCTCGGGTTTTGGACCGGGATGGGATCAATTGGGCTGGAATGGGATTTACTCAATTATTTCTTTCTATTTCATTTTTTTCTTTTTCTATTTCTAGTTATTATCCATATATATATATATATATATATATATATATATATATATATATATATATATATATATATATATATATATATATTTTTATATATATATATATATATATATATATATATATATATATATATATATATATATATATATATATATTCATATATATCTATATACACGTATATGTATACGTATATTCGCATATACATATATATATACACGTATACATTTATATATATATATTCATATATATTCATATTCACAAACACACATATTTATGTATATATATATATACACACGTACACTATTATATATATATTTATATATACATACAAATACGCACATATATAATATTTATTTGACAATAAAATAATATAACCAATAAAATAATAATATTAACTAACAATCCCAATAAAAATAATAATAACAATAATAACGAAATTTAATAAACCAATAATGGTATATATATATATATCCTTTGTACAGTCTACTAGTCCTAAAAATGTACGAGGGCCTATTTTATACAATATCATTGAATACCAACTAATAATGATATTTATAATATTTAAATAAGAATACTTAGAAATATTCATTAGATCACTAAAATGGAATGCGACACAATCATACCAACATACATCAACAAGAATGTCATTGGACGTACCGCATGACTACATGGGCTTGGGCTCAGTTCGGGTCCATTTTGACTAGTTTGGTACGATCGGGTTCCTGCAAAGTCAATAAATCTAATAATAATTAATTAAACTATTTCTAATGGTCATGCTATAGCTTGGCCTGGTTTTCCTAGTTAGGACCCACTTATGGTTGGGCCTTCCCTACCAGGGCTAATACACTAGTCAAGGCACGCCATTTTACTATCCGTGCCACGATTTCTAGTCGCCTTGTCCTCCAAAACTCCACCATGGCTAAAGTCATCTACCGTAATAAATAACTAAATAATTATTTATAAAAAATCATAAATCACCATTTAAATCGAATAAATAATAATAATAAAAATATTTCAAAATTTTTTGGGAAGGGGAGCTACAATAGTACAATAGTACAATTGATTTATGGGGAAGTACAACTGTAGGAATCTGATCAGAAGACGATCACTTTATCCCTTGGACGATGTGATATCGAAGACACAAGCCTCTGGAGGATGCAACAGCACTTTGCCAGTAGATTATGATAATTAGTGATACTTTAGAACTGATTAGAAACTCTATTTATAGAGTTCTAAAATAACTATTTTCTGAGTTGTGCGTACTTCAGGTTGCATGCCTTCTATCCAGTTGTGTGAACGGTTACTTGAACTATTGGGGACGTGTGGCATCGTTTAAGTGAGATGCGCGTGGTCATGGGCAGTATAGTAGACACGTTCTTCGAGATTAGTGGCATGCACGCCACATCATCCTGCTTATGAACAAAAGTTGATCAGATGGCGCCAAAACTCTAGGTGGCACGAGCACGCAACTTGACGTTTGGCACCTTTGACTGGGTCTTCTACGCTATGATGATTGATCCTCGCACTTCTTGATAGCTTGCGCAAGCTAGCTGTTAGCATTAATTGCATGCTAACAAAATCTTCTCGAGCGCCGCGTTGTACGGGATTTGAATAGATTTTCTTCGACTGACGAGCTGTCAGAGCTGTCAGTAATGATGGCAGCCGTTACAGCTTCTCGAAGATGCTTGCCACGTGGTGCTCGTGCATCCTGGCTTAGGCGCAACTTGAGACTGGCGCAACTTAGTGATCTGGCGCCACTTTATACTGGAGCTTTATTGAGAGGGGCGCCCAATGATTTCTAGGCTTCTATAGTAGTTAGCAACTAATGTTAGTGGTTAGTATTTCTTACTATTTTTTATACACTATTATAATTACAACAATGCCATTAAGGTTCCCTACTCTACACTATATATTGGGGATTCCCCAACATTACACATAGCAAACCTAAATTTCCTAAATTTCTTCACTTTAGCCGTCAGTCACCACTGTAGCTACTGCTGCCTCTTTCCCGCTTCCACCACTGTCATGACACTCCGGCCTTCCGAGCCTAGCCCGGCCGTCTCCCATCCACCACTTCCCCCTTTACCACCACTATAGGCCGACAGCCCTGCCATACCCAACACCACAACCACCACCAAAACACATTCTTCCCGACTCCCTAGCTTCTCTTTCAGCCAGCCCACCACCACCAAAACACCACCACTGCCAAAGCCACCTTCGGTCGTCCACCATCGTCATGACCATCACACCACCGTCTTTCCAAAATCGAACCCCATCGGCTACCACAGGCGCCACCGCCCGTACCACCAAGTACCCCACCAACACAGAACATAGAGAGAGAAGGAGAGAAACCTAACCTTGCTTCCGCCGTGCCATCGACCTTGGCCCAGGTCCGACGATGTCGAGCTCCGTGCCTCCCGAAGCCTCCTGCGGAGCCGTCCAGCAAACCCGACCCCGGCTAGATCCGGAGCGACCCCGTGCTGCCTCTGCCGCCGACATGGCGTAGCCCCTTCCAGTCCATATCCCATCGTCCCCCGCGTCCCCAGAGCGTCGCTCCATCTCGGCTAGCCGCCACCGCCACGCAGTCCTCCGCTCGGTGAGTTTTTTTCCTTTCTTTCCCACTCTTCTCTCTCTCACTTGTGTGAACTCGATTGGGAAAGGAAGACCCCCCCTTTCAGATTTGAGGGCACAGAGTAGTTGCTCGTCTCCCCTTTCCTTTTGAGTTAGGGATTATGAATGAGAGTGGCAGTAACCCTCTCTTGGTTCAAATTTAAATAGATTTGGGAAAATGGAGAATAATGAGTGTATTTTGGGATTTAGAACAAATTTGAGACATCAGCACTTTCCCATCTCTCATTCATTTGATAGGTCAGGGTTGGGAGGTATTGCTGATTGAGAATTCTTTTGAGGTATTAGTTAATAGTTGGGTTAAGCAAGTATACATTAGGGTTAATGGATTAGATTTTTGGAGTGCAGACAGCAGCTTGGATTTTATATACATATACTTATCATTAATACTATATTTAGAGATTTAGATTGTTATAGTGTTGGGCCATGAATTTTAGTGGTTATTGAGCATGGGCTCAAGGCCCAGGGAAAATTATTTTGGGCAGTGAGTTTAATAAATCAGTGGGCTTTGTTTTGGAATTTTAATTGGGCTTAGACTATATATTTTATTTGGGCTTGTAATTTATGGGTTTTTCAAAATATGAATTTGTTTAAGTAGGCTGCTAGTTACAAATTTTGGGGTTTAGGGATTGTATTAAATGAATTGGTTATGCTTAATTGGCATTGGGCTTGTTGGACTCAGAAGCCCAGTATAGTCTTTTATTTAAAATGTAGTATTGGATTTTTGGAGAGGTATAGTATATATAGGTATATTTTGAGTATAAACTAAATAAATGTATTTATAAATAATATGTCTAATTATATTTATATATTAAATAATTAATTAATGAATATTTTAGATTAATTACAATTGGATTTGAATCTATTTGGTATCCAAATTTTGATTTGGCTAAAACTAAAATATTGTATATTTTGAGGTGTATATATATTATCTATAAATCATATTTACCAAAATTAAGGATTTTGCCTAAGTAAATATTTTCAAATGCTATTTGAAATATTTTACTAACAAAAAATTTGCATCTAAATATGTTCCAAAATAGTTATATGTGTTAGTGATGTTTCTCTTTAAAATCATAAATCGCGACTATTATAGTCGTTTCTTATTTCTTGATTCAATTATCGTGCTGAACTCTAATTTTGGGCTTCTATATACCAAATTAGACTATTTGGACTATTCTGGACTCGATGGGACCATCTGTGCCATCATTTGGGGCCATTTTATGGAGCATAGCATTGTACCTATTCGTGTCGACATATTCGTGTCGTGCATATCGACTCCAACCAAATTAAGGCAAGTAAATTCTCTGATAATTTTCATTACCTTGATAGTCCCTATGATATCAGTTTGTAGTATTATGCTTGATACCTGACACGAGAGTACACAGATTGGTATAGCATGGATCCCGTCATGAGATGTTATTCCTGGTTATCCTAGTATACTGGTACGTGACTCGTTCTTGATTATTGTTCTTGTACTTGTATGGACACCGATTTCTAAAGGGATTTGCTACCCTCTTAGAGAATCTCGTGTCGTAATGTGACGTGGTTGGATCCATTGTACTAGTCAGGGAATGGGGAGATATTAGGAGATTATGTGATCATACCCCTATTTGTCTACTCACTTGTGCATAGCTCACCCTCGCCACACGTAGGTTGTAGCCTGACCTTACTTGTACTTATGCATAGCTTTCATGTATGGCCGGCCTAATTTTCAGGTTTACCTGTGCTTGTACTTGTGCATATTCGGTCATATGGATAGCCTGATCCTAGTCCCAAGCCGATCACATAATAAACTAATATCTCAAGGCACTGTTTAGTAGTAGTACATATTCTATTCCAGATTATTACTTGTTGTTACACTGTACTTCTGATTACTTATATTACATTGTTACCATGACATGCTCACATAATTTTCCTACTTTTTTACTGTTCAGTTCTACTTATTCATCATGTATTTTATTGATTGTTGTTATTTATAGTTTTAGTCAATTTAATAGAACTACTGTTAGTTTATGTACTTTGCTCCAATCATGACTGGATAATCATATTTTAGGAGTTGTTATGCCCCACATTCTTGGACTACAGGACGATACTAGCTGAGACAGATCTCGATGTTCCATTGACCGTGAGTTGACTCCTGAGAGCTCTAGGACATTACTTCTTTATTTATATTATGTTTTTGTTATCGAATTTGTCTTCGATACATTCTTGTCTTATATGATAATTATAGACTCTAGTTGATTCAGTGTATTGCTATCTTTTATATTTTATATCTTCTTTAGCTGTTTGTGATTTGAGTATGTATAGTTATTATAGATCATTTTGATGTTAAGATTTTGCTAGTACTTAACAGCGCTCTACCGCCGATACTACGATGTAGGCTGGATGTGACCCACGTACTCTTACCAGATATTCGGATGCGGGTCATGACAATAGCTCACCCTCAGCTCACGTAGGGTGTAGCCTTCTTAATACCTGTGCATAGCTTTCCATTATGACTAGCCTGGTTTATTACTACTACCTGTGCATAGCCAGTCATATAAAATAGCCTGATCTTGTCCCAAATCGATCACATAATAAACTATTATTTCAAGGCACATCTTAGTTGTTCATGCTCTGTTCCAGTTTATACTTGTTGATACATGCATGCTCTATTTTACTTACAGTTCATTACTGCCTATGTCATGATTACCGTCTGTCTATTTTCTTATTATTCCAGCATTACTTATTTTATTTTGTATTTGTATTACTCACTGTTTTATAGCCTTTATCAATTTAATTAGAATTGTTGCCAGTTTATGTACTTTGCTCCGATCCTGACTGGATAATATTTTTCAGACGATCTTGACGACTTTTGTCCCATTTACTATGGGCTCGAAGTAGATGAGAATTTCACCCCGGAGCTTCAGGAGGAGCCAGATCTAGTAGGGGAGATACCACCAGTAGTAGCTTAGTTAGTTAGCTATTATTACTGGATTTGTTTCTAGTTTCTGAGACTTTGAGATGTTATTATTATGAGACTTATATTGTATTGTGTTAGCTAGACTCTTAGACTTTGGACGTGGATTTCATTTATATATGTTCTAGAATTCTTTTGGATTTTCCATTTCATATCCTTATATCATTATCATGCCATTTATCTTCCTTATAGTTTATTGTGATCATTATAGTGTCCTTCTTTGGAGACGAGATATCATTGACATATTATGGCTTATATACTCATTAGATATGTTAGTTAGTACTATTGACCAAGACATCATTCTACCGCAGATGTTGTGGCATAGGCTAGACATACCCATGTACTCGTGCCCCTATTTCAGGTGTGGGTCGTGACATAACAACGTGGTTATTTTCTTGTCTTATGATTATACTTGTGATTGTTAAATACTCATCTACTATTGCATATCCTCGAGGAGAGTATCATGTCTAGGATGGATTCTTGGAATATAATGATCCAAAATCCTAAATAAAAATATTAAGGTTTAACTGGTCAACCATGCCTTGGAACTTACTTGGTGATCTGTAATGGTTTAACTATCCTTATACCTCTGACCCATCATTTGTCGGATCAGCAACAACTTGTTTACCCGAGTCTTCATCGAGTACATGGATTCTAGCTTCTTCCCTAATGTCCTTGCATGCTCTATATTGGCGATGTGAGTGTGAATTCTTATCCATGAACTTTCTGATATACCCACACACTTGTATATGCTCCAACTTCTAGTCTTCGTCGGATTTATCGCTAGGCTTTTCAAAAGCAAATACTGAAAGATGCAGTTTCTTTATGACCATCAAATCCTTCATCTTGCTCCGCTAATGGTAGTGATCACAATCATTCAGGTTTACCATGCGCACGGCTTAGCATCCATCTCTTCTACTTAGTTTGACTGTCAACTTTAACATCTGGCAACTTATGTCCTGATACTATGAACCTAAAGCTCTGGTACCACTCTATTAGGAACAAAACATGAAACCATTGCTCCAAACCAAGAGGCTACGAGAAAATCGAAGTAGTTGCATGAAAACCAATCTTCCAAAATCATAAACAAAGCATAACCTAAACACAAACGATTTTGATGTGGAAAACCCTTACAGAAAAACTACGAGATGATCGTAGTCCAAACCTGAAAAAACCTTCACTAATGAATTAGAATAATATTCCCTCTACAAATATCTCTACCTATCTAAATGGACCATTGTAACTACTCAAAGTAATAAAAACGGATTACAAGAGGTTGCAGAAATGATGAGAACAATCACCCGAAACGATCTCCTTTCGAAATAGCAACTGATCCCTCTTTCTCTTCTATGAAAGTTGTAAACTTGAGAACTCTCTCATTTATCTTCACAATGATATATTAGATCGAATTAGGGTTAGGAATGACCTATTTAAAGCGCAATGAATCACACAATAATCTAGACTGTTTATCAGATCCAATTGTCACGTCCCAGACCCAAAATATGTAGGACTACAAAAATATGAGCATGTCAGCTATTAACTAGTGGACTCCAGCCCAGCTAGAATACGTATAAGCTATCTAGGTAATCTATATGACTTTTACTAATAAAATAACAATTAACTATATCTCAATCCACGAAACATGCATCAAGAATGAAGATAATATATTAAAGTTGGCCACCAAGTGACAAACATATTCGAAAAAGCTCGAGAAAAGAATAAGCTTGTCAATCCAGGCTATACAACAACATGAGTGAAAACAAAAATAAAATATAATACTGAATGAATAAAAAATGATATTAACTAAATATACCTGAATAATGGAGTCGCAAATCATCAATCAACCATCCAATCTACAAGCGATCTTTGCACATAACTGGAGAGATCACCAGGTCCTTAGTGGAAAGTAAGAAGATACATATAGCATGCCATATCAAACTGAATAT
>JANAVB010022597.1:21153644-21273644 GCA_029216955.1 Iris pallida | reverse complement strand
AGGTACATGCAAGTAAACAAGCTCCACAGAAGAAAGCATGACCACGAGTCTATACGGGCAAATATTTTCATAGAGTCATCCCCACCCCATGCTCTAGAACTATCCAGTCAAGTTAAGTATGAACCATGTACCAGTAATAAGTCACGCAAGCTAGTACCAGTAATAAGTCCATAGCCATGAATATCTTATGTCAGACTCATTATCACCCATTATGTCCGTGTCCTGTAGCCCATCGTGTCAATGGACACAAATTTAATATATCGTCATGCCTAGTCGACACTCGATATCTGTAAATAGACATCGGTACCCGAATACTAATCAAACGCTAAGTACCAACTATTCCTACACCATGATATATACAAAGATAGAAATAAGAGAACAAAGTAAAGAAAGGAACATGTACTAAAAACTTGGCAAGGTACACTTGCTTGCCTTATGTAACTGTGCATACTGCAGTCCAATTTCGATATCCCCCGCTCCTAGAATGTACATCCACTAATCAATGACACATCTTTGACAAACCATATATAGACTTACCATATATAGATCAATAATATTTATATACTAAACTAGTCACATTAACTACCCGACTCAATCTAACATATATAGCTTTAAATCTACCCAATATATATCATAAAAATATTTTTTATTTCCAAAAAAATATTTATAAATAATTTGTAATAGTATTTAGTCTATTTAATTCATAAAAAAATAGGTATACAAGTCTCATATTGATCCAACGTTAATAATCACCAACTTCTGTAATAGTTTCGTACCCAAAATAAATATTTTTAAACAAACAATAAATCTAGAAAATATATTAGAATACAAAGTTTGTGATAAATAAACGCAATAATTATTTTAGAATAGTTCCTTAGGGTTTCGAGTCCAAAAAGACAAATAGACTCTAGGTTTCTCGGTGATCCGACAACAATATGATGGACACAGATTTTATTAAAATATAATATCTCCACTAAGTGGCACAAAATCATATGGGATAAAAGATTAGGATGTCTAGAGTATTACCAAAAATATTTAAAGGTTAAATTGCTCCACAAGTTGCCAAAAACTCACCTGCAAAAGAATTGGTTCAATCTGGACACCATATAGCAAAATAGACATCGTCTCGGACAAACTATACAGAACCACGTGGGTGGCCAATTGGAGATGAAAATAGACACGTAGGACTTCGTGTTAGTTTTGGTTTCGCAAGAAATAGACATCGAAAAGTATATGAAATCTCGTGTACAAGTCAGCCTACCTGTTGTGACAAATTCAGCACAAGTTTGGTCGACTTCGGGTGACTTCCATACCTAGTACCGACCAAACAGGGCTTCATGGCTCCTCGGGAATGTTAGGAGGGTGTCTTAGGGTCGAGATGAAGGTGTTAGAAGGGTTGGAGGGTATCGAAAAGTTGGGTTTCTATCGGGTGGAAAGATATGTGCAAAATAGAAAAAAGAATAGAAGTTCTCGATTTTGAAGAAGAAAATAAATATGGGGCCGGCCAAATCTGGTATATATAAATAATTAATATTTTAAGGGTTGAGATTTGATAGAAATTGGTTTGCCAGAATTTGGTTGAGATTTGATCAATATTCTATAAGATATGTAAGATTGCATATTCAAAAAGATTTAAATTGTTTCCAAAAATGCTTTGAATGGATTTAAACCTATATGGCTGTAAAAAAATCTATCTAAATTAATCCTAATAGGTTATGACAACCTAGTATATGCTCTTCCAAGGCTAGTTAGACTATTTTGGGGCTGGTATGATTTATTGAACCGAAATAGGCTCCAAAAGTCTAATAATTGGGTCTTGTGTGCCATTTAAAAATAAATAGTACATTGGAACTCAATTGAGTGGGACAACGTTGGCACGTGTGTAGTAGGCTCAAGATAGGTCAAAATCATATATTGGGTCGAAATGTTTGGATCGGATTTGAGCCTCAAATCGAAATTGAAAAATACATTGAATTTACGGTAAAGGCAAAAATAACCATTTTGCCCCCAAAAATTGTACATGAAAAGTATAGTATAAAGAACATATTTGAGTGAGACATAATATACCAAAATAAAGATGGGCTCGTCTAGAACACGAATATAGAACTTGTTTTGAGAAATTGGCTAATGCCACGCTTCAAAAATCAAAACAACAACAAAGTATATTTATAATCAAAATTTAAATTTAAATATACTTTAATAAATAAAAAATCACATTAAAAAAAATCCCAAAAATTAGGGAGCTTACACAATTTAATATAAAATAAATAAAAATAAATTAATAAATAACATAAATATAAAATACTGAAATAAATGTAAGTAATCAGTAATCGTGGCAATCACTACAAAAATTTGTCAGATTAGCGACGTTACAAAACGTCGCTAAACTCGATGAAAACGTCGCTAAGTGAATTTAGCAACGTTTTGGGCGACGTTTTGGAAACGACGGAAAAAAACGTGTCGCTAAACGAGAAAACGTCGCAAAACGTCGCGAGGGCGATGTTATTTGCGACGTTTGATCGTTGACGCTAATTAGCGACGTATATGGCAACGTTATCGTGTAGTCGCCGTTTAGCGACACTGTTGCGACGTTTTGGCGACGACGAGCTGACATCAGATTATGGTGCCACGTGTTGCCATGTCAACATTTAGCGACGCTTTTAGCGACATTCATTAACGTCGCTAAAAATTAGCAACGAATACTAACGTCGCTAAAAACGTCGCTAAGTTAAAAAAATATAAAAAAACAGGTTCCAGAATGCAAATGGAGCTGGAGCCTAAGCCAAAATACAGAATATAAAATACAAAATACAGAATCCAATCCCTGGGTTCGTCGACCCCCTCGGTGGAACACTCAATACCGGCACGCACAATACATTCCAGAATATACAAAATATTAAAAAAAAATACTATCCGTAATGAACAATATCAATATATAATATCCTGAACAAACCAAATCAATATCCCCAAATACGTACAAACTCAATATCCTCAACGAAAAAACTGAATATCCCCAAATACGTACAAAGTCAAAAATATAGTACAGTCCAAAAATGCAAAAAATAAAACTACTGATCGCCTGGAGCTGGAGCTGGACCCGGTGCTAGAGGAGGAGCGCCACCAGATGACTGCCGTCGCAACGTCAGGATTGTCTGATACTCCTCCGGTGACAACAGGTGGACGAGCATGTCCTCTCGTGCACCGTCGGATGTAGACGATGCTCCCGACGTACCAGCAGACGGTCGCTCCGCAACCATCTCCTGTAAATGCTGTATCTGCTCGACCAACTGCTGCGTAGCCTCCTGCGTAGCACGGGTCATCTGTTGTAGCGCCTCCGTAGTCTCCTTCAGCCTCTCAAAGCGTGAGATGAGAGCAGAATCATCTGCATGCGGCACCTCCATCCTCTGCAGCATCTCGTCACGCGGAGCTGCGATCTGTACAAGGACGTCACTCTGCTGCTGGCGGAGCGACTCCTCAGTATGTGTGGGGCTAGGCATACTAGTGGCGGTCGCAGAGGCCTGTGACGCAATGAAGGCACCATAAGAGCCCGTACCATAGTACGTACCCCTATGCATGCCACCAACGGCCCTCATCCACAGCTCGTCATCTGACTGAGCTGCAGCAGCCGGGGGCTGCTGGGAAGTGCTAGCACCAGCTCCCTCTGACCGTGTGGGCCCGGCCTCCCTAAGCCTAAAAAATTCGGCCTAGAAATAACATCTATATGAATTCTCACGTGGTCGCTAAAAATTAATACTAATGCACTAGCATTAAGTAAAACTTCCAGAAACTCGGCCTAAAAATAACATCTATATGAATTTTTTATGTAACTAAAAATTAATATTAATGAACTAGCATTAAGTAAACTTACGTAGGTGTCCCGGGCCTTGTCGTCTACGAACCGCTCCCCCTTCGTGTGAGTGGCGAGGAACAAGGTCACCATATTCGGGTCTTCTCCTGATTCAACCTGTTACGAAATTACTATATAATTTGTCAGTTAAGTTGAAAAAATATATTACTATAAAGTATTAATTATGGGTATACGGCGAGATACGTACCATATGGGTGAAAAAATCTATGATGGACCTTGATCCGCCACACCACTGCGACCCCGCCTGTCGTGCTCTTTTAGACTTCGCGGACTTCTCCTTGTAGGCTTCCTCCTCGAATCTCCTCTTCATTACCGCCCAGTCGGCGGCAGAGATCCAACCCTGAATAGGCTCTCCCCGGCGATCGCGATCCTTTTGGTCGATAATCGCGTCCCTAATGAGCTTGCTGGCGACGCTGAAAAATATAGCATCGATAGCAACGACGCGGTGGGGAGGGAAGAAGTAAGTCCGCTGAAAAAATCATAGAAGTACATAAGTTATAACATAACATACTAAATATTAAAAGGAAATAAACTTTTACGTTCCGAAAAGTGCTCAAACAAGAAGGCCTTCATGTCGGCCGGGACATCCCTCCAGTTGATCCAGGCCCCCCCCGTAGTTCTGTCGCAGGAATGTACCCACCGACCGGTGTACGGAGGAGGGATAATACCTGTAAAATAGAAATTAAAATTTATTAAACAAGTTTATAATAAATTTAAACAAATTAAATACAACAATTTTACTTACCGCCTGGTCCGAGTACAGTCCCAAATCTCCAACCTCAGATCCCCCTCCGGGCGACACGGAGGATCTGTCTCAAATGGGAGCTGCACTATGCCCCTGTCCTGCCCCCTGCCCCTGCCCCTGTCCCTGCCCGCAGCCTACCCCTCGGCCTCGCCCTCGCCCTCACCCTCGCCCTCGGCGTGGGCCTCGCCATCGCCCTCGACTTCGACGTGGGCCTCGGCCTCGTCCTGCTCCTCAATAGTAGGGTTGACCTTTGGAATACTCGACGGTACTAGCTGCGTAGAATAAGAACGCCCTAGCCTCGAACTACTAGATCCGGGTATGGAGACACTGCCGGCGACTAGACCGCTAGTGTATACTGGAGTGCGGGGGATGAAGAGTCGGTAGGAGTGGTAGATGGAGACTGACGGGCTCGTCGACTCTCACCAACACCGGAACCAAATGATCCACGTCGAGCCATATCTGAAAAAATACAGAAGTATACCATACTACATCTTAAAAAAACAAAAGTATAACATACTACAGCCAGGGAACGTCGCTAAGTAAACCATATTATATCTGAAAAAAAATAAAAGTAAACCATACTACATCTGAAAACGTCGCTTATTAACGTCGCTAAAATAAAAGTAAACCATACTACATCTGAAAAAAAGTAAACCATACTACATCTAAAAATTAATCATATTCAATCCTCTTCCGAAAATTCATCTTGTTCCGATTCCTCTTCCTCTTCCTCTTCCTCTTCCTCTTCACTTCTATCAACTTACTCTTCCTCTTCTGATACTTCTACCTCGACCCTGGATCGGATCGAACCAGTCACATCTGAACAAGACGATCTTACAAGGTTCTATAGCATAATTGTATGTCAGTTCCACAATCTCCCGTAAGACGCCAAAGAAGTCATTAACTGGGTCGACGTTTTTGTAGTTTGAAGATTTTATGCACAAACAGCTATTCTTCGTAGAATCCAAATCCAAGAAGTCGTCTCTTATTCGAGCATTTGTTGACTTGAACCTGAAACCATTTACGCAGTAACTTGGCCAGGTCTTCACTTGATAAATTGGCCCCTTGGCTAGAGTTTTAATATACTCATTCTCAAGGATTGCCTCCGGACGATCAACCTAAATACCATATAAACGATGCTAACTTAATTATTATGTGCAAGTATAAATGTACAGAAAAAGTAAATTGTGAAGATATCCGTACATATGCTCTCAACCAAAAAGGAAAATGAAGTCTCATTTGCTGTTCTACTTCCTCCTCGGTTGCGTACGGATTGTTGGACGTTACCTCATCCTTAAACATGCTGAAAAGTAACGAAGCATAGGTATATTAGTTATATTTAAAAGAAACGAAGCACGCAAAATAAGTTTTCTTACCCCTCTAGCTTGTCCACTTCTTCCTCGTCGCAGTTGAGCAATACATATAACATTGCAGTGCTAACCTCGTCGTCATTTAGATATCTTTTTTTCATTTTACCAGATGGTTTTTCGTAGGCAGTAAATACTTTCAGCTTTGCCTCAATACCAACTTCATAGCCATCGTCATTTCTGGGAGCCCTTGTTCTGTTTGTAGCAATATGAGGCTGAAAATACATGGAACAGAAGTTTGAAATCTCCTCAAGGACATATGCTTCACAAATAGAACCCTCCACCCGTGCCTTATTTTTTACCTTCCTCTTGAGGTGGTTCAACTGCCGCTCGAACGGGTACATCCAACGATAACCGACAGGTCCAGCAATAAGAGCCTCATAGATAAGATGAATCGACAAATGCTCCATTGAGTCGAAGAATACAGGAGAAAAAACTTCTCAAGTTTGCAAAGTGTTACCATAATATCCTTCTCTTGCTTCTCTAAACAATCGACGAGCAACTTGCAAGAACAAAGATCTCTGAAGAATATGCTAAGCTCTGTTAATGGATCCCAGACTACCGGCGGTAATAATTCTCGAAATGCAACAGGAATTAACCTCTCCATGAATACGTGGCAATCGTAGCTCTTCATTTCGATCAGTTTACACTCCTTTAGGTCGACACATCTTCTTAGATTGGAGGCGTATCTGTCCAAAAATTTCAAGTCCGGGATCCATCTACAAAGTCTCACTTTGTCCTCCTTGTCCAGCGAGTAGATTGCCTTAGGCCACAAAAGCTTTCCCTTCCCGTTGTCTATCATGTGCAATGTAGGGCGTCTGCATATTTTAGCTAAGTCCAATCTAGCCTTCTGATTGTCTTTTGTCTTTCCCTTGACGTCTATTACAGTATTAATTATGTTATCAAACACGTTCTTCTCGATATGCATGACGTCAAGGTTACGTCTAATCAGATTTGTGCTCCAATATGGCAGATCCCAGAATATACTCCTTTGGCCCAGTTATGATCTTCGCCAAACCCCTCGCAACGGCTGCTCGTTGTAGGATCTTTAATAGCACTTGTGATTTCTTTTACTTGCTCCCATGTGTCCTCTTCGGACCACATTGGCGGTGGATCGCCCTTTTCCATAGCTCCGACACGGAATGCAGTTCTGTTCCTACGGTACAGATGGTCTTTCGGCAAAAACTGTCAGTGACAATCAAAGAAGCATGGCTTTCCTCCATGTCTCAAACGAAAAGACTTAGTGCGGTCCATGCAATACGGACATAAAAGCCGACCATGAGTGCTCCATCCAGATAACATTCCATAAGCCGAAAAGTCGTTGATTGTCCACATTAGTGCTGTCCGCATCTAAAAATTATGTTTTTTCGAAGCATCATACGTGTACGCCCCTGTTTCCCATAGCTGCTTCAGCTCATCTATCAACGGCTGTAAGTACACGTCGATGTTCTTCTTCGGGTTGTTCGGACCGGGGATGATAATAGTTAAGAACATGTAATGTGTCTTCATGCACATCCAAGACGGTAGGTGTAACACCCATTTTTCTAAAATGAGGGTAATTTTTAACTTTTATAATTTTGATTAATCGATAATAAGATTTAACTCATGTTGTGATTTTTGGTAATTTTTTAATCAATTTAAAACTATTTAAAATGTTGAATTGTGATTTTGATGGTTAACTAGTTAATCCCTAGTTTTGCTAAGCTTAGAGACTAACCATGGGGACCTAACCATGTGATTAGAATGACTATTTACAACTTTTTAGGCTAAGGGTATTTTGGTCATTTTGTGACTTTTGAATTATTTAGAATTTTGATTAATTGGTGAATTTTAGATTATTTTAATAATATTTAAATTGATGTATTATGATTTTGGTCATTTTTTATATTTTAATATTTTGGGAAAATTTTATATTTTTAATATTATTTTTATTGAATTTGTTTAGTCGGGTTTGAGTTTTGTCTCGTTCCGACTTGTATTGTGACCCGGATAGCTTGAACTCTAGATGGGACCCAATATTAAGTTAAGCATGGCTCACAAGACCCAATATTAAGTTAGTTAATTAAACTAATTTTTATCATGTTAGAATAGTTAAGTTAGAGACTCAAAACTAGATCATTTTGACCCTAAACTTGAACCTAGTTTAGACTTAACCATATGAGACTAGAGAGGGGCAATTAGGACATTTTCCATTAGCCCTAATGGACTCTTTATGGCAGCCACCTTTAGGAGAGAATGATTCATTTTATTCATTACAATCTTGCCTCTTTTATTTTCCTTTTGTTCTTCTCCAATTTTAGAGAGCCTTCCCATTGATTTGATCTCCAAATCAAATCATTCCTTCACCAAACCTTTCGTCAATCATTCTCATTCTCCAAGGGAAGGGTGCTACCAAGGATTGGAAGAGGAGTGCAAGGAGGAGTGTCCACTTTGAGGGATCTTCGTATCGGAGCCGTGTCCTAAAGGATTTCATTGGGATTCCACTCCCAATAGGTAAAACCCATCCTCTAAATCGATTTCCTTTGCATATAAATTAGTTTTGAATCCGTAGGATCCATCCTCATGCATGTGTCCCATTTAGATTCAAATTTGAGGCCATTTGGAGCTCTCTTGAGAATTTTAGATATGTGTCTTGTGTCCTACTTGATAGATCCCAAATTAGGACACCCCATGTGTATGTATCTATGATAATAGTTTAAATAGATATTTAAATTCAGTTTTATAATGGTTAGAGAGTGGATTGATCTTAGTTAGGATGGTTAGAAAGTGCTTCATTTGGATACCTATGTTTGTATCCAAGTATCTTGGCCTATATGTGTTCTTTTGTCAAATCCGTCATAATTTTCATCCACGTTTTTATTAACCAAAGTAACTTAGAAATATCATAACTTTTAGCTTAGAACTCTGATTTATGTCTCGTTTTTTTTAAAAGAACTGTATCGAAGTTAGATTTCCAAATATATATTTTAATAATCCAAATTCTTTGTGTAACTTTCTGTAGAATTATTTGAGTGTCAGCTGTACGAAAGACGAACGTGTTTCGGTATTTTTGCGATTTCGGGAGCTTCCGGACACGAAAATGTGATCCGTTTAAAGTTTCGGAAAGCTAACACAAAGGGCTACGACATACTTTAATCCTAGAATTTAGTGAATGCCTAATTGGTACAGTATTGGTTTTAAGTAGAAGAGTGACTATACGATATATATATATTTTTGTAACCTATGAGCATATGTAGTATGGATATTAAATGAATATAGAGTATATAATGCATGATATGTTAGATGAATGAAATGATATATATATGATATATATTCTTCTTATATTAATGTATATATATGGTTGAATGCAAGCATGTAGGAATGCAATTAATATAATACATATAAGCAATGCATGAATGAAAGAATGATATACAATGTATGCATGAAAGTATATAATGAATGCTAGATATGAATGCATGATATATATGTAATGATAGATATGAATGCATAATGTATAAATATTATAATGCAATACATAATGATAACATGTATGGTAATGTAGAGTATATGATGCAAGCATGAATGAATGGAGGAAATACATGTATATAGGTAATATAGAATGTAATATATGAATGCAAGCATACAAGATAATATAATATATGAAAGGAATGAATGATAATATATAACATGATATGTAAGGTAATACAAGGTATGAAATATATGATGTGTGCATGTTTATATGTCTCTATGTTAATGTATGAAATGATATGAATATACAATGTATGCATATGTATAAAACATGTAGGTAATGCATAGATGCATGAATGAAATGAATGTTTGCAATATGTTAATATAAATACAAGTATCTAATATGCATTAATGTAAGTATAATATAATACAAGTATACATGTATGTATCATGTAAATGTAATATACATGATATGTATGTATATATGTATACAAGGTAAGTAGGTATGTATGTATTTCTATAAACTGAGTTGACCTATAACCTTTTACACACATGCATTCATACACCCTTTGACATCATGTATCCCATGTCACATACACCTACCTATTACTAAATTTTAGAACATTAACACATATTCTTTCACACACATGCCAAATACACACATACTCACTTACTTTTTTACCTCTCTTTCTCTCTATATATATATATATGTATGTGCCTATATATATAGCTTTCCTATATATATCTATGTATATGAATATGTGAATAGTGATGTATATATATATATATATATATATGTGGGATGTACATATAGGTAGCCTATATGTTATGAGTGTACTACAATATATTAGATATATATATTGTTATGTGTATATGTGTTTGTGGTTTGGCTTAGGCATGATATAGCCTATAGCCTAGGGCTCTTAGCCTATGGTGTGTCTGTTTGCCTAGTGAGAGTTTAGTTAGACTTGTTTAGTCTTGATTAGGCCTAGAATAGACTAGTTAGACTAGTATAGACTTGTTTGGTTTAGGTTTGACCTAGTTAACCTAGTTTGACTAGTCTAGTTGACTAGAGTTGACCAAAGGTTGACTTTAGCCTAGATTGACCCCAAACTTCATGTAGATGTATTATAGCAGTCTATTTCTTTATTTTAGACTTGTTGTGACTTGTGCTGTTCTAATAGGAGCCAGACACCACTCCTCGGACAGTACTTTCATCTTGGACATTCAGATAGCAGGCGAGTACATTCTTTGATAGTTCTCTCATTTAATTGTCAATTACTGTACTTCAGTTATAGTTAGTTTTATGTGATTCTCTGTTACAACACGTATGGATATATCTGGATTCATGTATGCGACACACATACCATACTTATCTGGCCTCTATTACTGGAATTACTGGAATCATTCCGGAATCTATTTCTGGAATCATCATATTTTGGCTGGACTCATCTCGATTCTCGTATCGTATTCTGGATTCACTTGTACTTGCTGGGAGGGGAAATACTTGAGTAAGACATGTAGACATACCCCAATCTGGAATCTTCCAACTGGAATCTACTGGAATGATAGCCATCTCACACCCGGCCAGGTGTGTAATATGCCGTATTACTTACAGCCGTTTACATGTCGATCTCGGTATTTTAAAACACAATGTTAGAGTATAGGCTGGACTCACCCTGGAATCATTGATCACTATGACTGGAATCATCTTATACTGGACTCATCTTGTACTGGAATCATCGGTATCAGATTCATGTTGTCTGAATTTACTTGGGTTTTGCACTTGTTTACATTTACTACCTGGACTTATTATGTTACCTTAGTTCAGCTAGATTTACTTTACAGTCTTCATTGCCATCATTCTTCTCTTGTTTTAGTTACTTTACTTTCCTTGTATCTTACTGCTTCTCTATACTATCACCTAAATATAAACTGCCATATTCATCAATAAAACTGCTTATAACTGCTTTATAGTTCTCTGTCATTACTTGGGTTTTCTTAATGAGATATACTCGTTCCCGTCCCGATTGGACCTGTTAAAAATTTTACAGAGGACGAGGAGGAGGCCTGCCTAGATACTTTCTATGGGACAGCCTTAGAAGACACTTGCGATCCGGACTTCCAGTCGGATCCCTCAGCTGTAGAGACTGTTGCTCTATAGATTTCTTTATCATATTTTATAGTACTGGAGTTTGAGTTGTATATTTGGATCTGTATTATTTTTAGATGTTAGTGGAGTTTATCTAGACACTTAGCTTTCTCTCTATTGTATTTCCTGTGGATTTGGATCTTGCATCTTTTATATCATTCTATCTTTATCCTGTTCTACCTTAGATGTGATTGAGATATATTCTATTATGTCATCCCCATTCGGGGGAGTATAACTGTTTATTACCTTAAACTGTTAGATGTTGTGACCTAGGACAGCGTTCTACCGTCGACACTGCAGCGTAGGCTGGATGTACCCACGTCTCGTGCCCTTACTCTAGGGTGCGGGTTGTGACAGTAGGTTGTACGGAGTGAGGATTACCGGCCAGCATGAATATTGGGAGCCTGAAAGACCAAATAGGGTGAAACCATCAGAGCAGAGCCCCAACCTTACATTACGTGCATCAGAAACGAAATTAGGATATGCTCGATCGAAGTGCTTCCACGCTTCTCCATCAGATGGGTGATCCAATACTCCTTCGGTCTGTTGTCGCTTGTGCCAACTCATATTTTCGGCAGTCTCTTTCGCCATGAACAATCTCTGCAACCGCGGCGTCAACGGCAAGTAGTGCATTGAAGCAGTCGGCCTTCTAGACTTACCTGCAGCAGTTGGCTTGTAGCGATCAACACCACAGAATTTGCACACTTCTACATCCTTGTGATCTTTGTAGTAAAGCATGTATCCGTTCTGACAGCAATCGATCTTGTCGTATCCCATCCAGAGGGATCTCACCATCCTCTTCGAGCGGTAGAAGTCTTTCGGTAACTTGGCACCCTCCGACAAGATATCGGTAATCAACTCGAGCACTCTATTGTAGCATTCTTGCGACATGTTAAAGTCAGACATTATGCTCAAGAGACGAGTGATCACCTCTAACGGTGAATGGTCCTCACAGCCAGGGTATAAAGGAGTCCTTGTATTCTCCAGCAACTCCATGAACTTCGCGACATCGGCATTCGGTGCCTCCTCAGCTGCGTCACGATTATATGGATCGAAACTAGGCCCCGCAGCATCGAAGACCATGTTCACGTACTCATTGTCGACACCAGTTCGGTTGTGGATATTCATATAAG
This sequence comes from Iris pallida, assembly GCA_029216955.1. Lineage (NCBI taxonomy): Eukaryota > Viridiplantae > Streptophyta > Magnoliopsida > Asparagales > Iridaceae > Iris > Iris pallida. The sequence goes on along the minus strand of JANAVB010022597.1, from coordinate 21,260,932 downwards.
GCTCCACAAAAGGCTCCACATAAGGCTCTGCTTGGAATGCTAAAGGTACAAGCTCTCCGTGTACGGTCCATTGGTAGTAATTTGGAAGAAAACCCTTTGTGTATAAGTGATATGTCACATCCAATTCTGGTTGAAACTTCATGTTCCGTCATTTTGCACACGGGCACTTAATGTCCAAGTCGTCCATGGATTAAGAAAACACCTTCGCGAATTGGAAAAATTGTTCTACTCCGGCGATGTATTCATCTCGCACACCACACCTGTCATCTCGAATACGGTTGTACATCCACGAACGGTCTAGCAGATACATGGATATAGCCATTTCTAGATATATGTAAATATGAATAAACTTCAAAACTAAAACGAATATACTACATACTACATACTACGGCCGTGACTCGGGACCATTTCTATGAGTCGGGACCATTCCTACTACATACTACATACTAAAACGAATAAACTTCAAAATTAAAACTTCAAAACCAAAATGAATATACTACAAACTAAAACGAATATACTATATACTACGGCCGTGACTCGGGACCACTCCTATGAGTTTCGGGATCAAGGAAACTACGTGTGACAAATATCGGCACTATCGTGTTACAAATTAACCAACCAACAAAACTACGTGTTACAAATATCGGCACTGTCGGTACGTGGTTACGAATCGAAGTATCACATTTTTTGGTGTCGGAAAACAAATAACTATTACTAAATTATCAGATTTTTCGGCACTATCGGTGCCCTTGACCCAGCCCCCCCGCACCCCTCCCCCCTCCTCCCTCTCCCCCTACACCACCCCTAACCCTAACCCGAACCCTATACCTAACCCCTCCCCCACCAGCTCCCCCTCCCCTCCCCAGCCCCTCCAACCCCTACACCACCCCTAACCCTAACCCGAACCCTATCCCCAACCCTTCTCCCACCATCCGCCCTCCCCTCTGAAGCCCCCTCGCCCTCACCCCCCGGTCGCCCTCATCCCCTCCGCACTTCCCACCTAACCCGAACCCTAACCCTCCCCTTCCTCCAGCCCCCCTCCTCACCCCCAGCGGCCCTCACCCCCCTGTCCCACCCCCCAGTCACCCCCAACCATTCCTCACCCCCAACCACCTGCACCACCCTGCCCCTCCCCCCGAGCCACCAGCACCCCCCAACCACCAACAACAAATACAAAGAGAGAGAGAGAGAGAGAGTCACGTACCAGAGGAGAGTCGCCGGAGAGAGTGAAGTCGCCGGAGAGAGTGAGAGCGAGAGCACCGGAGGAAGAGAGTGAGAGAGTAAAATGATGGGAGGAAATGAATGGGGGGAATTTAATTTAGTTAGAATTTTGCGACGTTATTATTAATGTCGCTAAATAAGTCGTAATTAGCGACGTTGTAGCGACGTTTCGCGACGACTAGCTTACGTAACTAATATACGTCGTTGTCACGTTGCTATTTGTGTCGCTAGTTGTGACGATTACCGACGTTTCAATTATACGTCGCTAATGTACATAATTTAGCGACGTTTTGCTAACGTCGCTAAATTTACGTCGCCAATTAAGCAGATTTTAGTAGTGAATGTATACTTGCCTGGTGGTAGTGTGACGATTTGACAACGTCTAGTAGGTGAAATCACCAAGCTGATAGAATCAACAAAAATAAAACTTTTGCAAACGTTTGCAGATACTGGAATAGACATCACCAAAATTTTTAGAAGAAGCAAGAAAGCTAAAATAGACTACCCACAAGTCCAATTCTGGACACATGGATAAAACGGTAATTTTAGGTCAAAATGGTGTCTACCGTTGGACCCACTTTGCACCAAAAGCATGCCAAAATTAATGCTCTCTAAAGTAAAAAAAAAACTATATGTCTACAAATCCAATTTGACGATACGAACTCAATGATATATCCAGATTTTGATTCTGGTGAGCCGATCACAAAAACATCCATTTAATCGAATTGTGGGGCCCGCAAAACGGTGATCCGGACAACTATATCAGAATTGGACCATGACCAGCATAATGCTACGAATCCAATGGCACAATTTTGTCGCAATTTGATGAGTGTACACAACGTACTTTATAAAAATTTGAAATCGTCGATATGGTAATTTTTGACGGATACGCTTCGAATTCGTCATGCACACGCAACAATTCAGATTCTATCAAATATCACATGTGCACGAAGACCATACACACCTTTCGATGCAAGTGGTTCATGACGAAGTAGATCGGTTTGTCAGAACGGGCCCCGTATCGAGAATTTTCAAGTTCTCAAAAACTAATTTTAAATTTTATTTTAACTGTTTTAACTAGAGTTTTAATACAAAATATGTAAATCTAATTAAAATATTTTATTCTTGGTTATATAGGATACAATCCTGTTTAAGTAAAATATTAAAATACTTGATATCCTGTTCAAAATTTGCCTTCCAAAATAGTGTGTTGGACTTCGTTTACTGTTCTATTTTGAACAATTTTTCTTAATTTTTGACTCGATTTTCTGGGCAATCTGATGCAACATAATTAAACCGATTTAAAGGGGTTGAAGGGTGTTAGGTTGTTTACGCACCAGAGCAATTGGCTCGCGAGTTCGACGAGCGAAGACAAAAATAATAGACCTAAAAGTTGGGTCGTTGTGTTATGCTACTGCTGCCTGAGCGCTGCGGCTACAGCGCTGTGATGCATGGCCGGTGAGGCGGTCCGACGACGTGCGCCCATGCGAGGAGGTGGCGCTGGGGTCAATCCCGAGGGTTAGGGTTTTATGAGTATATTTGATAGAATTTTTTTTTAAAACTTTTGTTTCTATTCAAACCAAAGGGGGTCGGTTTGGGATAAATATTGTTCCCTATGGGGAATTAGGTTTTAAAATTTTTAATATATTTATACATATCTTAAAGAAAATTCTTAATTAATCTTAAATACCCCATAAATCTCTAGAAAAACTATATATATATATATATATATATATATATATATATATATATATATATATATATATATATATATATATATTATATATATATATATATATATATATATATAGGAAGCGGATGAAAAGCCCCCCTAGAAAACCCCCTAAAAAACCCCTCACTCTTAGTCGTCCATTTAATGTTAATATTAGTGTTAATATTAATGTTAATGTTAATATTAATGTTAATATTAATGTTAAATACTAAAATTAACATTAAACTTAACATTAAAATTAATATTAACATTAACATTAATATTAACATTAACATTAATATAAAAATAAAAATAAAAATTAATATTAACATTAACAATAATATTAACATTAATAGTAACATTAACATTAATATTAGCATTAAATGGACGGCTGAGAGTGAGGGAGTTTTTAGGGGGTTTTTCTAAGGGGGGCTTTTGATCCGCTCTCATATATATGTATATAAAAGAATCCTAACATAATTTAATACAATATATACCAATATATTTATATAATTATATACATAGTATCCAAAACAAATATATATAATAAGTAAATATTTATATTTAAAATATTTCTAGTAATATATCCCTTAAATATATAATATATACTTAGCACATATTTTTATTATTATAAAGAGTAAAATATATTCTATAAAGTAAATATTCACATAATGTATATATACTCTATATATATACAAAATCCTTCTAATTAAGTAATATATATAAAAATCTAAAATAATTCTAAATCTTCTAACAATTTCTTTAAATCATTCTCTATCTATTTCAAATAAGTAAGTAAATATAATTTACATGTATCTTTTACATATATTACTTTCTAAAACCGTATGTAATAAACACAAAACCCTATATAATAAACACAACACACACACACGCACACACGCACATGCACACATAGATATAGAATTATTTTATATTTTAATAATATATTTTAAAACTAATAAAAATAATATTTAGTAAAATTTAAGGGAGTTTACACCAACCGGGTAAATAAAACACCCAAATTTGACTTTAGCCTTGGACAACGGTATACCGATCCGTCGAGTCAGAAGGTTCTGGAACGAACATCAAGTTTTCTTTTACCATTTTTCATGTATTGTCAGTATACCTTTGGCAGTATACCTTCGATATACTAATGAAGGCTGCTATTTTTTAAATACCAATTTTTCGACTCCTGCTGAAAGTTACCTCATTTATCGCCTTTGACTCTTCGAGCTTCTCCAACACACGAATGACGCTCGTCGTACTCCAGATATTTCTAACACCAATACTATGTAAGTATCTGGACAATTGTATCTAGTATCTTACATATTGAAAAAATATTTATTTTGATTTATTTAGCTATTAGTACTAGAATTTAGTCGTAATTATCATGTATCTAGTTCGAAGAATTAGCTGCAAAAAAATTTCTGTACTTACTATTTTATTTACCATTTTCCAATATATGTTATTATTTTTTGATAACTATTTTATGCTTATTAATTGATATGATCGTAGGTTTTGTGTTTCTACTTTGAACCCCTCTTCAAGCTTCCTTTGTGGTATCTTAAAGGAAGTTTGAAGAGAGATTGAAAGTACATTCGTATCAACAAACAAAGTACCTCTATTCTAGGTATTTATGTTTGTTGATAAGGCTTATGTTTTGGGTCTATACTTTTAACCTCTCTTTAAACATCCTTTGTGGTACACAAAGGAAGCTTGCATAAAGATTGAAAATACAAATACAAAAATAATGCATATCAAATATATATTAAAAATTTCTAACGAGAATAATATATAATGAAAATTTTTAAATTAAATAAAATTTGTTCTTTTTACTAGTTATTCTTATTAAATAATAAGTTTAGTTTTTGGCTTAGATAGTTGCACCAAACCACATATTTTTGAATAGAATGCTCAAATCTTAATAGAAAAAAATTAAACAAATAAATAATAAAATTATCAGTCAATCAATCAACCAGACCAATTCGGTGTCTCGATCAAGCACGACCGGATTTATATCAGGTTGTGGGTCAAACCGGGTTTGTGGTTTCAGCATTGAGCCCAGCTTGACTCGGACCACTTCACTTGATCGGACTAGACCAGGTCGACCCATGTGTGGTCAAAGTCGGTCAAATATTGGTTCGAACTAGCTCGTTGTAATGACCCGCTCCGCCCTAGCGGAATGCCGATTCAAACGGCAAGTTCAACGACTCAAACGAGCCGTCGACCCGAAGAGTTGGCATCGACCTGAAGAAGAATCGATGCAAGGCTTACATTGGCCCGTCGAAGATGAATCCAGACTTAGACTTTCAAAGGCGTGCTCGGAGTATCGCTCGGCCGATGCGAACATCGCTAAGGTGGGTGGCTCCGATGAACCCGTCTTTGCTTAGCCTAGACACATAACAATACGGACACTAATGCTAGAATCGCTAGGCGATAACACCGCACCTGCTAATAAATGACTCAACGCACCTAGCTATGGGATTATTCCCATCTTGTATGCTTGTATAGAATATGGAAAGGAACATAGAAAATATGAGAACTCTCGCACTGTGCTCCATGTTCGTGCTAAGGCACAAGCTTACGTTCAAGTCCCTATGCGTTCAACAATAAAACAATGAATGGTTTACAACAATAAAACGGGAAGACTATCGACATAGTCGTTCCGAGTAGAGTATAGCAACATTGAAAGGCCACGGGACCGATGGGTCGCCAAGGCGACTCCCGCACAGGGAGTTGTAAAATGTATAAATGAATGAATGAATGAATAAGTGAATGAATGAATCAATGAACAAACGGACAAGTGAAAGAAAGAAAAGAATGAATGAATAAAAGATAAGGAAGAAAAGGGATGGTTAGCGACAGGTATGACGGGCACGTGCAACGGAGCTCGCTACCCGCGCTATACGGACGCCAACCTGGTCGATAACGCATTGTGGCTAAGGGTTAGCCTACAGCTCGGAGACAGCCGTTAAGTTAAAATGACAATAAAATACGAAATGGTCGTGGACGGCTCGTGTACGAGTGAAAAGGGATTCCAAGGGCAGCGAACGACGATTTCGTGGTCGGCCTAGGAGGAATCATGGCCTACGGGCGGACAGGTGTGTGGGCTTGGGCACATAACCAAACGTAGGGCCGGTTATTCAATAGTCTATCAAGGTGTACCAGCCATCACGCTTGATAGATGAGAATGCCACAGGGGGAAATGTCCAAAATGGCTGACATGCCAGCGACCGGTGCATATAGATTTAAGTGGGCTTTGCTGGTGGCAATCCACGTGCAAGTCCTTGCATTGAAATCAAAGTAATCTAAGTTAACTTAATGAAGCGCCCTCTGAACAGACATTGAATGTAACATACAAATGATCAAAAGTACTTCGGCAAAGGAGTTAGAAAATACGCCTACGACGCGCTAGGACCCGAGGCAGGGACACGCCCTTGACATTGAAAGTTCACATGATCACGTTAAGTTATTTTCTATGAATTGTTGATTAACTTGGTTTACTTTGGACATGGAAGGCCGGACGGTAAGTATGGGTAAGTCGTACATGTATTTCCATACGACACTTGAAATTGGCAACACGAAATAGGCTATAAAATATGCCATAAAATTGATCCTAAGACAAGATTAGAAAGACAATGAATGATAGAGATGCACAAAAGTAAATAGAACGTGTTTGGTAATGATAGCATTGTGGGCGAGCTAGCCTCCCCACCAGTACATAACAATGTACTGATAACCCCACAGTCTGCTTGCAGGATGCAGGAGACGTCGGTGGGTGCAGAGCTTTCCTCGAACGTGCTAAGGCGCGGAGCTACCTCTGGAGCCTTGGAACGTTGCAAGGAGCTGGAGCACCATATACAGGACATAATGTATCGGAACATCGCCATGAATCATTCCATCTTGTAAGCCACTTGGCACGCCTTTTATGTTTCAGAGAGAGAGAGCTTGAGAGACTTGTAAACTCGGCCTAGCGCCGCTTGTAAACTTCTTGAAAGTCAATAAAGAGTTTGAATTCATTTCAATTTGTGTTCATTTACTTTCCACTGCAATTGGGGACACTCTGTGCGACTCTGTGGCCTAGCTCAAATCGGTCGTTTCTGGACTTAGCCTTGCACGGGCGCAACCTAGGCCCGTGCGGCATCACGCCTTAGCGAGGACGATCGCTTCTGCGGGAGCGGAGCGTGACAGATTGGTATCAAAGCACGGCTTTACGTCCTTGGTCTTTATTTCAATTTTCTCAGTTTTGAAAGCTCGGTTTTGAAACAAAAGAAGTGTACGCTCTCTCTCGTTATGCCTTGAGATGTTCCATACAATAAGTCTAATATTTTCAAAAGCTCGTACAAGTACTCGATCGAACGGGATCGATAGGTGAAGGCCTTTGTGCCGAACCACGACGTACTTGAGTTGGAAGGAACCGATGCTAAGAGTTAGCAAAATATAAGACGTGCTTGAATAACCTTACGCTGACAATAGCGAACGAGTACACGAGACCGAAGTATAGTTCGAACGGGATGGTTATGCACGCAGTCTTTTGGCTAAGTTGTGCCGAGTATCGCGCACCTAGACTTTATGGTGCAAACGAGTTGCGAGCGAGATTGACTATCGCTTGGACGAGAATAAGGGAGACGTAGAACGTATGTTGATAGAGACGCTACTTGACCGACGCTAAAGCAAACACGGGGAAATGGTTCTTAGATTTTGAAGAATGAGCGAACACGCAATTGGACATGTCGATCGGGAGTCGAATAACCTTTTGAGGATTTGTAGAATGACTTGACTCCGAGTGGTGTATGTGATAGCTTCGAAGAAGAAAAAGAGCGAGTGTCGATGACTAGTCGAATGGCTCGAACCCTGAGTGGGGTATAGACGTTATAGAAATTGTTCGAGCGAGACTAAAGGAGTTACGGATCGTACGAGTATGTCGGCAAGCGATGCGATCGTGCAAAGCCTTAGAACGTGTCACGCTTAGCTGGTCGTGACTTCAAAAGTCCCGAACGAGATGTCGCTGGACAACTTGTCAATGGGCAATGCGAGTTAGAAAATAGTTCAGAACGAAGAATGAAAATGAATGGTCTTGATCGAGGAAACTTAGAGAATCGCGCGTACGATTTCGGATTGATTCAAATGAATTATGACTTGAGTTTGAACAACGATCTTGAAACTAGCTTGAGGAATAGCAGTTGAACTTGATCTTGAATATTAAATAAAATTGTGGAATATCCAACTCGGACAACAGCATCAACGCACGACTCGAAATCGGTTGCAAAGGAAGATCGTCAGTTTACGCATATCGTCGATTGTATTGAGGCGTATCAAAGATCGCTATACGATAACTCGGGGGTACTCTGACTCGGCAAATGACGATCGTGCAAATGTCATTGTTCCGTTGGATGCTATACTTGGGATGTTAAAAATGTGTCGAGGAAAAGATAGACTTGGCTCGAGGATTTTCTAGTTGAACGTATGACGGTCAGACTGTCGAATTGATTTGGCTTGGATGAAAATGAGAATGCTTGGATTTGCTTCGTTGGCAACCACAACGTTGACGTTCTTGTCTTATGTGAGCGCAACTCCAGCCTCGCACATGCGTCGCGCCGGATTAGGACGATCACTCCGCGTGAGCGCTGATATGGTAATTCATACAGCGGAAGTGATTGAACTTGGATGGCATGGCAATTTGATTGCTTCGACTTGTGGTTTGACGCGAAGCTAAACTCGAGAATGAATCAGTGTGTTTGATGATTGAACTTGAGGATTGAGTAGGTCCAATCCGCGTATCGAGAATGAGTTAGTCTAGACTCAAACAAGTGTTACGCCCCGATGAGAATGATTATTCCGTGGGAGTGTTGCATGGTGATTCATGAACCGCCGTGGATAATCGGACTCGCGTGAGATTGGGACGCAATGTATTGTCGAGCTGGATGATCTCGTGATCGAATACACAAATTGGTTAGAACTGGTGATTGAACGGAATTGAATATGTGCAACGTAAGTCTTAATGCGAATTAGGTGATCATGTTCGATGTTTAGAAATTTGAGTGAAACAAACTTGGGTAGAAACTCCCGTACAAGCGAACAAACGGTTTGACCATAGGATTTGGGGAGAGCGTCATGCAACGACCTTGCACGACGAGCCACGGACCTAACGTGTAACTATGACCTTGTGAGCTGACCTAGCGGATAGGCGGACAACCCTATGCCGAGTGATTGAACCTGTACGATTGACATTAGAGTATCGTCTGGACGGACGATAGACTTGGGGCAGTAAGACTTAGAGTAGGACGGAGAACAGGGAGTGTGCGTGAACGACGATGAGATTGGCCCCAAACAAAGCGAATGATAGGAATGGATGATACGCAAGTAAAGTTGGGATAACAAATTGAATCATTGATTGGAAGACGTACTCGGTGATAGTGCGATACTTGATCTTGAATTGGACGAAAATTACTTAGACTTGGTCAACCCCGCTAAGAAGAAATCGTATTGATTTCGTTGACAAAAGCGCTTGAAAAGCGAATCGAATCATCTCGAGGACCGAGATAAACGATAGTGAGATGCATGAGTTCGATTTTAAATCGGAGTTAGCAAAACGATCGGCAAATCAAAACTATCACGAGTAGCTTGTCCGACTTCGCTAATCGCTAAGCTTGGTTGAAATGTACGTATTCGGGGGACGCCTTGGATACGTGCACGATCCAAACTCAGCGAAATGATGAACTCGAATGCAGCTGCAAGTGGGTGTTGCGATGCGCATGAACGAATGAGTGAGTTTGCCTCAGCCTACGACTCTCGTGTTTGAGAATTTCAACGCACCTCGTACGACCCTTTCAGTCCCATGATACATCGAATTAGCAACCAAGTCGAAGAAACGCGATAATTGAATAAGAACCATCAACTCTGAAATGAATGAAAAGCCATTCAATAAAATCGACCAAACGTATGCGACATAGAACTTGGAAAGGTACCGAGCATGGTTCGATGCCACCGAATGATAGAACCGTTCGATAGAATTGTCTATGAAACACGATGACACAATTTAAGGAATGGTAGGATGACCTGCACTCAGGAAGTCTCGAGGACGAGACTTGTTTTGAGTGGTGTATTATGTAATGACCCGCTCCGCCCTAACGGAATGTCGATTCAAACGGCAAGTTCAACGACTCAAACGAGCCGTCGACCCGAAGAGTTGGCATCGACCTGAAGAGAAGAATCGATGCAAGGCTTACATTGGCCCGCCGAAGATGAATCCAGACTTAGACTTTCAAAGGCGTGCTCGGAGTATCGCTCGGCCGATGCGAACATCGCTAAGGTGGGGGGCTCCGATGAACCCGTCTTTGCTTAGCCTAGACACATAACAATACGGACACTAATGCTAGAATCGCTAGGCGATAACACCGCACCTGCTAATAAATGACTCAACGCACCTAGCTAAGGGATTAATCCCATCTTGTATGCTTGTATAGAATATGGAAAGGAATATGGAAAATACGAGAACTCTCGCACTGTGCTCCACGCTCGTGCTAAGGCACAAGCTTACGTTCAAGTCCCTATGCGTTCAACAATAAAATAATGAATGGTTTACAACAATGAAACGGGAAGACTATCGACATAGTCGTTCTGAGTAGAGTATAGCAACATTGAAAGACCACGGGACCGATGGGTCGCCAAGGCGACTCCCGCACAGGGAGTTGCAAAATGTATAAATGAATGAATGAATGAATAAGTGAAAGAATGAATCAATGAACAAACGGACAAGTGAAAGAAAGAAAAGAATGAATGAATAAAAGATAAGGAAGAAAAGAGATGGTTAGCGACAGGTATGACGGACACGTGCAACGAGGCTCGCTACCCGCGCTGCACGGACGCCAACCTGGTCGATATCGCATTGTGGCTAAGGGTTAGCTGTAACACCCAGTTTTCCAGATGAGGGTAATTTTGAAATTTTGTAATTATAATTATTATTTATTGATAATTATTTTATATTATAATTTTTGGTGATTTTAATTATTTTTAAACTATTTAAAATTATGACTTGTGATTTTGATATTTTACTATTGTTTGGTTTTAATTTCGAGAAATTTGTCACCTCCAGTTTTCAGAAACAGGGGTATTTTTGTCATTTTGTATTTTTGAAATATTTTTGAAATTTATTTTATTATTTATGATATTTTTTGGGATTATTTGAGTCGGGTTCGAATTTCAGCTCAATCCGACTTAAAACGGGGACCCGGAGGTAGTGTTGACTTTAGTGGACCCACACACTAGTTAGGCATGGCCCACATGATATTAATTTTAGTCCACATGATATTAATTTTAGTTAGAGGTTAGACTAATTATTATTGATAAGGTTAGTGTGATTAGAGACTTTAGAATGACTAATTTAGCCCCAACCAATTAGCCCTTTCCTAATACTAATAGAATAGGTTAGTGGGGGCATTTTGGACCTTACCATAATAGGACAAATAGCCCCATATGGCCAGCCACTTTGGGAGAGGATAGGCTCAAGTTCATTTCATTATTCTCATCCACACTCTCTCTCTTGTTCTTCTCCAAATTTCTAGAGAGCAATCCCTAACAATTTCTTCACCAAATCCTTCCATTTTGCCACCAAATCTTCTTCTTTCCTTCTCCATTCTATCCAAGGAGGAAGCTACCCAAGTTTGGGAGGATTCGGAGCTCGTTCGTGTCCTTTTGGAATCTCTACGTGTCGGTGTCGCTCCGGGAAGGCTTTTCTTCGATTCGATCTACCGGGAGGTATAAATCTCTTCTCCTTTTTATTTCCTCAGGCATATAGGTCTATTTTGAACCCATAGGAATGACCCCCATGGTTGTATCTCCATTTGTGTCCATTTCGTGTCCATTTGGAGGTCATAGGAGTATCATTTGTGTTGTGGTTGTGTCCATGTGGGAAAACCCCAAATTTGGACACACTATGTGTTGTTGTTATGTATGAATGAATTATTACATATTTAATCTCATATTTTTGTATTGGAGATGTGTTCTATAGTGTCTCATATATATATATATATATTAGTGTAGAGAGTGACTTCTTGATATATTATGTTATATACTTGTGTTTCTTTTGTCTCAAACTACCCAAATTCGTCATAATATTTATCCACATTTTTAGTAGCTAGAGCAAATTAGAAATATCATAACTTTTAGCTTAGAACTCCGATTTATCTTCCATTTTTTTAAAAGAACCGTATCGAAGTTAGCTTTCCAAATATATATTTTAATAAGCCAAATTCTTTCTGTAGAATTATTTGAGTGTCAGCTGTACGAAAGACGAACGCATTTCGGTATTTTCACGATTTCGGGAGCTTCCGGACACGAAAATGAGATCCGTTTGAAGTTTCGGAAAGCTAACATGAAGTACTACAACATACTTTAATCCTAGAATTTAGTGAATGCCCAATTGGTACAGTATTGGTTTTAAGTAAAAGAGTGACTATGCGATATATGCATTTTGTGTAACCTACGAGCATATGTAGTATGGATATTAAATGAATATAGAGTATGTAATGCATGATATGTTATATGAATGAAATGATATATATATGATATATCCTCTTTACATTAATGTATATATATGGTTGAATGCAAGCATGTAGGAATACAATTAATGTAATATATGTAAGCAATGCATAAATGCATGAATGAAAGAATGAATGAAAGAATGATATACAATGCATGCATGAAAGTATATAATGAATGCTAGATATAAATGCAAGGTATATATGTAATGATAGATATGAATGCATAATGTATAAATATTATAAATGCAATATCAGATTTCATATGTAGACATAGAACCAATGCATAGCTGATATTTAGATTGAATGTTAGTTCATTTTAGGTTGTTCGAACACTGAATTGTCCATGTAAGCATATATACCTTCCTTTTCCTATTGCCAAGCCAATTTCAGTTTTCAATATAGTGGAATGTCTATGAATGTAATGTTAACCTTCAACCCCTTAATTCGAAATGTTAGTTAATTTCAGTATTAGACAATGTATGAGCTGTATGTATATGGGATGTTGGCTTAATGGCAGATTTCAGATAACATGGTTCATTTTATGTGGTTTGTTACACCAGTTTATGGAATAGCTCACTTTAGTTTATATGTAAATGTGGAACTAAACTGAGAATGAACTTCACCCTCTGCACAAGGACACCCCACTCTATATCAACCACCATGCCATGTAACCCTTCTCTAAATGATTGCTATAATATATATAGATTTATGTAAAGTATAGATGCATGTTAGTTATAACTTAAATAGTCTCTACTCTAATGTAGATAGATGTATACTTGTAGCCATGCATGTTAAGTATAATACATGTGTAATGTAGATGGGTTAGCTTTGTGCCATGTGTAGTGTAAACACATAACTAGTGTTGATTTCTCTTTTCATGTACACCTCCATGTTCACACACACACACACACATACACTTGAATACATGCACTTTCATTCTCCTTTTTCCCTATGGATATGTGTATACACACACACACACACATATATATATATATATATATATATATATATATATATATATATATATATATATATATATTTTATATATATATATATATATATATATATTATATATATATATATATATATATATATATATATATATATATATATATATATATAAAATATATATATATATATATATATATATATATATATATATTTATATTTATATATATATATATATATATATATATATATATATATATATATATATATACATATGTGCATGTTAGACTCACATTTTTAATGTATCCTACAAATATATGAGTGCACTATATTATATTAGATACATTTATGGACATGTGTGTATATATGTGAGATGAATATATAGGTATCCTATATATTATAATATGTGGGTGTATTATATTTTAGATATATATATTGTTATGTATATGATATGTGAAATATATGTGATGTGGACTATAGGGCATAGGGCCTATGTGTATGATATGAATACACCAATGTTGTGTGTTGATAGTCTAGTATGACTTGTGATTGGTGTGTGATGCTAGCCTAGGCTTGGTTAGGCCTAGTGAGACTTGTTAGACTTGTTTGGCTTAGGCTTGACCTAGTTTGACTAGTATAGTTGACTGGAGTTGACCAAGTGTTGACTTTAGTCTAGTTTGATCTAGACAGCATGCAGACGCATTGTAGATTACTATTATCATCCCCTGTATACATCTTGACTTGTGTTGCTCTAACTAGGAATCAGGTACCTCATCTCGGACAGTACATTTACTTCAGACATTCAGATACCAGGCGAGTACATTCTCTGATAGTTCTCTTATTTATTTGTCAATTACTGTACTTCAGTTCTAGTTAGCTGTATGTGATTCTCTGTTACAAACACGTATTTTTATTTTTGAATCCATGTATGCGACACACATACTTATTTGTCTTACCTCTATTATTCGAATCACCATACGAATCACTATTCGAATTACCCTATTCGTATCTTCATATGTTGGTTGGACTTTTATTCGATTGATGTGTCGGATTTTGGATTCATTTGTATTAGATGGGCGGGGAAATACTTGATTAGACATGTGAACATTCCCACTATTCGAACCACCCCCTGTGAATATATTCGAACGATAGCCATTCCACACCCGGCCAGGTGTGTGATGTGCCGGACTTACCCTTAGCCGTTTACATGTCTAACTAAGTATTTTAAAACACACTTGGAGAATTTATTCGAATCGTTGTTAGAACATTGTGAATCACTATTCGTATCACCTTATTCGTATCACCTTATTCGATTCACCTTATTAGAACAATGATTAGAATCACATTCAACTCATCTTATATTAGACTCACATTGGAATTACACTCGACTTATATTTTACCATCTGAACTCATTATGTTACTCTAGTTCAGCTAGATCTTATTTTACAGTCTTCGTTGCTACGATTCTTCTCTTGTTTAGTTATTTTTTTTCTTTGCACTTTATTTGTCTTTCTTACCATCACCTGAATATAAACTGCCATATTCATCAATACAACTGTCTATAACTGCTTTATAGTTCTCTGTCATTTACTTGGGTTTTCTTGATGAATTGTACTCGTTCCCGTCCTGACTGGACCTGTTGAAAATTTTACAGAGGATGATGAGGAACCCTGCACCCTTACTTGGAGTTTGCCTAGTTGACACTCGCGGCCTGGACCCCTGGGGAGGTTCAGGCAGCTACTCAGGATGATACCTTGTATAGTGTAGATAGCTTAGACTGTCCTCACTTTTCATGTTTAAACTGTTGTCTTTATTTTCAGAGTTGTATATTTTATAGATGTTGAGACTTTATTATTTCATTCTGCTGTACCTCAGTTGATGATTTCTTATCTATTTTCATCGTGCTACATTCTACCTTAGATTGTGATTGAGTTGTACCTCTGTTGGCCTCCTTTTGGAGAGTATATTCATGTTATGTAGTTATAGTTCATGACCTAGAACAGCATTCTACCGCCGACACTGTGGCGTAGGCTGGGCGTTGTTACGCTCTCGTACCCTCACTGTGGGTGCGGGTCGTGACATTAGCCTACGGCTCGGAGACAGCCGTTAAGTTAAAATGACAATAAAATATGAAATGGTCGTGGACGGCTCGTGCACGAGTGAAAAGGGATTCCAAGGGCAGCGAACGACGATTTCGTGGCCGGCCTAGACGGAATCATGGCCTACGGGCGGACAGGTGTGCGGGCTTGGGCACATAACCAAACGTAGGACCGGTTATTTAATAGTCTATCAAGGTGTACCAGCCATCACGCTTGATAGATGAGAATGCCACAGGGGAAAATGTCCAAAATGGCTGACATGCCAGCGATCGGTGCATATAGATTTAAGTGGGCTTTGCTGGTGGCAATCCACGTGCAAGTCCTTGCATTGAAATCAAAGTAATCTAAGTTAACTTAATGAAGCGCCCTCTGAACAGACATTGAATGTAACATACAAATGATCAAAAGTACTTCGGCAAAGGAGTTAGAAAACACGCCTACGACGTGCTAGGACCCGAGGCAGGGACACGCCCTTGACATTGAAAGTTCACATGAATCACGTTAAGTTATTTCCTATGAATTGTTGATTAACTTGGTTTACTTTGGACAGGAAAGGCCGGACGGTAAGTATGGGTAAGTCGTGCATGTATTTCCATGCGACACTTGAAATTGGCAACACGAGATAGGCTATGAAATATGCCATAAAATTGATCGTAAGGCAAGATTAGAAAGACAATGAATGATAGAGATGCACAAAAGTAAATAGAACGTGTTTGGTAATGATAGCATTATGGGCGAGCTAGTCTTCCCACCAGTGCATAACAATGTACTGATAACCCTACAGTCTGCTTGCAGGATGCAGGAGACGTCGGCGGGTGCAGAGCTTTCCTCGAACGTGCTAAGGCGCGGAGCTACCTCTGGAGCCTTGGAGCGTTGCAAGGAGCTGGAGCACCATATACAGGACATAATGTATCGGAACATCGCCATGAATCATTCCATCTTGTAAGCCACTTGGCACGCCTTTTATGTTTCAGAGAGAGAGAGAGCTTGAGAGACTTGTAAACTCGGCCTAGCGTCGCTTGTAAACTTCTTGAAAGTCAATAAAGAGTTTGAATTCATTTCAATTTGTGTTCATTTACTTTCCACTGCAAATGGGGACACTCTGTGCGACTCTGTGGCCTAGCTCAAATCGGCCGTTTCTGGACTTAGCCTTGCACGGACGCAACCTAGGCCCGTGCGGCATCACGCCTTAGCGATGACGATCGCTTTTGCGGGAGCGGGACGTGACACTCGTAGCCCACTTGACACCTCTAGTAACAACTTACGAAAAAGTATTGTAGTTTAGAATATTTAAATGCAGACATTTTTCGTCGGGGTGTCTTTTTTTTTTTTTTTACCAAATCTTGTAGAAACCTTTTCATCTCTTAATATATTTAGGAAATAAATATATTAACCCCCAATGTTTCATGGATATTACATTGACTATCCTTAATTTGAAACTAATTACACAGACTACCCCTCTCCTTTATAAAAATAAAATAAAATAAACATATGGGTGCTTAATGTTATAACTTTCTATAAAATATAAAATATAGGAATAGTCCGTGTAATTAGTTTTAAAATAGAGGTAGTTGGTGTATAAGTATAAAATGTTGGTGTTTTATTCTACATGTTGTGTGTTCACAACATTCTATTGTTAAAAGATAGTCCCACATCAGAAAAACACACCAAGTTGTATCTCTATATATTACTTATGAAGGAATAGAGAGATGCACATGGGTTGAGGCCCAATGGAGGGTGCCATGTGGGAGGATTTTACATAGAGGTGAGAATAAGAAACCAACTTTTGGCCAAATGAAAATAGATTTAAATCTATTGGAGCTAAGCCCCGAAGGGGCTTAGCGACTCGGACTCGGACTCGGACTCGGACTCGGGCTCAGGCTCGGGCTCGGACTCGGGCTTGGGCTTGGGCTAATGGGCTTTTGAGGCTTATTGTGGCTTTTTGATGGCACTTAGCACGACAGCTCGTCGCAAGGCGCATTGTGCGCTTTAGTTGCGCTCGTGCGCGAGCCTCTGCGCAGCCCTGCGTGGCGTGCGAGGCGTACGGAGCGTACTGAGCGTACCCAGCGTACGGGACGTACGGGTCGTACGGGTCGTGCGGGTCGAGCGGGTCGAGCGGGTCGAGTGGGCCGTTCAAATTATGTAACGTCCGCGGGTCTTGTGGGCTCAGATCCGGAAAAGGCTCAGATCCAGAAAATCCGGATCTGGCATTAAACAGGGCGTGCGTTCAGAATTTGAAAAGCCCATCTCGTGCCTATAATAACAGAAGCATCTCCTCTCTCCAAGGTTACAGAAAATACTTAGAAAAATTTCCAGAGAGAGAGAGAAGTGCTGCTGCTATTCCGAGGAGTCGACATTTTTGGCCAGCGAGCGTTCTAAAGTTCTCTTCGAACTTGCTGGTTCCTGGAGGCTTGTCCGTAAGGCGGATATAGCTTTGAGCGCCGGTGATCTTTCACCCTAGCAGGCTTTCTTCTTCCTTTGTTGCCTTCGATAATACCGTCGCTTCTCTTTAGAAGTTAAACGGTTCTGTTGCCTTCGAGAAATATTACGACATAATCTTTTTAGATTCTCGTAATACAACATCACCTTCTTTAAGGTGTCGTTGCTGGAAACATTGTCTTTACAATAGTTTCTGAATTCGTGTTTTTTCCATCGATTGTTCGCCAAGGGACTAACAATCTCAAAGCTATATCGAAAAGATGGATAACTCACGTGCATCGCTCGTCAATACCGACTTTAACAAGTTGGAGAAATTTGATGGCGAACATTTCCAAATCTGGAAACGGAAAGTAACATTAAACATTCAACTCGTGGAAGTTGATCACGTGCTGAATGAGGAAGAACCGGTTGTTCCAACAACTGGAACCGCAGAAGTTATTGCCGCTGCTAAGTCCAAGCAGGCAAAATGGATTAGAGAAAACAGTATCTGTAAACTGTTGATTCTCAATAGCATGGAAGACTCTCTGGCAGAGTCTTATTCCAAGAAGAATTCTGCCAAAGAGATTTGGGACTCCTTGGGGAAATTGTACGAAGATGACGAGAATCGGTCCAAGATCTTCTTGGTTGAAAGATACCACAAGTGGACCTTCGAAGATGAGAAGGCTATGCTGCCCCAAGTAAAGGAGTTTCTGAAGCTGCGCCAAAAATTAGATGACGAAAAGATGCCTCTTGTCGACAAGTTTGTCGTTGGAGGAATCGTCTCTAAACTTCCTGCGGGGTGGAGCAACTTCTATGCAAGGATGCACCGCAAGAAGCTGGACATATGTATGGAAGATCTCCTGCAAGAGATCCATGTTGAGGATGAGATGCGCTCTCAACAGAAGATGGATTCTCTGTCCAAACAACTGGCGAAAGCAAATCTGGTCCAAACCAGAGAGTACAAGGGGAAGCAGGCGGCTTCTCCTCATAAGAAGAAGAAGGACTTCACTAATCTGAAAGTGAAGAGTCCTTCATTCAAGAATCAGAAATCTAAGTCCCATGTGACTTGTTTCAAATGTGGCAAGAAGGGCCACTACAAAAGTGACTGCAAGGAACCAGAAAAAGGTGAGCCTAGTAAGGTTTCTTTGGTTACTAATCTGGTTGCAATGATAGCACAGGTTGCAAATACGGAAGTTGACTCGGACTGGTGGATAGACACTGGTGCGACATGTCATGTCTGCTCAGACAAGAAATGGTTCGAGTCATATGAGCCAACTTCCGAGAAAGTCATAATGGTAAACCAGGCACAAGCTGAAGTACTGGGGATTGGGACGGTGGAGCTGAAACTCACATCGGGAAACACTCTGACGCTTCAAGGAGTGAAGCATGTTCCTGCAATTGCTAAGAACCTGATCTCTGGGAGCCTGCTTTATAACGCAGGCTTGAGGATGGACATCAATGCTGGCCAGATGGTGATGTCCAAGAAGGGTACATTCTTCGGAAAAGCTTTCCAGACTGAAGGAATGTACAAAATTCAGCTTGTTGTAACCCAGAAAAATGATATTAATGCTATTTCTACTTTGAACTATTCTTTTGAGTTGTGGCATAATAGGCTAGGACATGTTCATTGTAAAAGAATTAACAAAATGTCTAGCCTAGGACTTATCTCCAAGTGTGGGGGTAAGGTAGAGAAATGTGAAGTGTGTGCTCAGACGAAGATCACAAGGAAACCCTTTCACAGGGTCCATCGAAGCACAGATCTTCTGGAGTTGGTTCACTCAGATATCTGTGATTTCAAGCAATTCTCTACAAAAGTCGGGATGAAGTATTTTATTACTTTCATCGACGACTTCTCAAAGTATGCTTTTGTCTACTTGCTCAAGTCTAAAGACGAAGCATTCGAGAAGTTCAAGGAGTTCAGGCCGAGGCTGAACGGCAAACTGGACAACAACTCAAAAGGCTAAGGAGTGATCGAGGCGGGGAGTATCGGTCTCATGATTTCTCATCATTCTGTAAAGAACATGGAATCATAAATGAGACGACGGCTCCGTACTCTCCTCAATCCAACGGAGTAGCAGAAAGGAAGAACAGAACGTTGACGGAGATGATGAACTCTATGCTGTTGACTGCGGGTCTTCCAAAGAGCTTCTGGGGAGAAGCTGCATTAACGGCTACTTTCATTCTCAATAGAGTACCGTATGCAACTTCGGATATAACCCCTCATGAACTCTGGTTCAAAGTCAGACCTAACTTGAATGTCATTCGAGTGTGGGGGTGTCTGGCTTATGTGAAGCTCCCAGATCTGAAAATTCAGAAGCTGGGGACTAGGACTACTAAGGCTATCTTCTTGGGTTATGCCGAGAAGAGTGATGCTCGGAGATTCCTTGATATAGAATCAAATCATATCATTGAATCTCGCGATGCTGAATATTTTGAAGACAAGTTTGCAAGGCACAAAAATATTATTCTCGCGGATCTTCCGGAGAATGATGAGTGTGCAAAGCAGACAGAAGTCCTTATCGAACCAGTAGTCCAAGAAGAAGCTATTGTCGAAGAGACACCAATTGAACCAGAACTCGCTGAGCCGTCAACTAAGCGAGTAAGGAGGCCGAAAGATTTCGGAGATGACTTCGTCACCTATCATGTGGAAGCAGATCCGCTTACATATGATGAGGCGATGAAGACCAGAGATGCTGTATTCTGGAAGGAGGCGATAGACAACGAGATTGACTCAATCACCTCCAACAACACATGGGTGTTAGTTGACCTGCCAGAAGGAGCAAGACCCATCGGATGCAAATGGATCTTCAAGAAGAAGATGAAAGCAGATGGAACCATTGACAAGTTCAAGGCCAGGCTAGTGGCCAAGGGGTTTGCTCAGAAGCAGGGGATCGACTACTTTGACACTTATGCTCCAGTAGCTCAGATGACAACCATCAGATTGTTAATTGCTCTAGCAGCAATACACAAGCTGGTGATACATCAGATGGATGTGAAAACGGCATTCCTTAATGGCGAGCTGACCGAAGAGATCTACATGCAACAACCAGAAGGTTTTGTCGTCAGAGGTCTGGAAGACAAAGTCTGCAAGTTGATGAAGTCTCTGTATGGTTTGAAACAAGCTCCCAAAATGTGGCATGAGAAGTTTGACAAGGTGATAAGGTCAAATGGCTACAGGGTCAGTGAAACAGACAAGTGTGTCTATACGAAGTTTGCTGACGGAAGAGGAGTAATCGTTTGTCTTTACGTGGACGACATGCTAATCCTAGGTACGGATTTAGGCTGCATCACAGAGACAAAGAAATTCCTCTCGACCAAGTTCAGTATGAAGGACTTGGGGGATGCTGACGTAATCTTGGGGCTCAAGATCATCCGGACAGGTACTGGAATAGCGCTGTCACAATCTCATTATATTGAGAAGATGCTCACTCGCTACGGGTATCAAGATCTTCCTATAATTGATACACCGTATCGGAGTGATCAGAAGCTGGAGCCAAATTCGAGGAAAAGCGTCAGGCAGTTGGAGTACGCTAGCGTCATCGGAAGCTTGATGTACGCTACTACTGCCACAAGGCCTAACATAGCTTTTGCGGTGGGAATGCTGAGTCGGTTTACTAGCAACCCAGGCGTTGAACACTGGAACGCTGTGAAGCGTGTTATGAGATATCTAAAAAGGACTCAGACATTTGCACTATACTACAGCGGAGATCCATCAGTAGTGGAAGGCTTCAGTGATGCTAGCTGGTGTTCAGAGGTGGAGAGCGAGTATTCGACAGGTGGATTCATATTCGCTTTGGACGGAGCTGCTATATCGTGGAAATCGAAGAAGCAGACAATGTTATCTCGCTCCTCCATGGAATCTGAATTCTTTGCATTGGATGCTGCTGCAGATGAAGCAGAGTGGCTTCGGGAGCTCATGTATGATCTTCCGGTGGTTGGAGCTCAGATACCGGCAATCCCGATATACTGTGACAACCAGGCGGCAGCAGCAGTAGCATCAAATGAACTCTTTAACGGAAAGAAGAGGACTGTGCGGTTAAAGCACAGAGCAGTGAACGATCTCATCAAACGAGGCGTCATTGCAGTGATCGATGTTCGGAGTCAGGAGAACCTGGCGAATCCGTTCACGAAAGGCCTCAAACGACAGCTGGTCGAGGACACAGCAAGGAAGATGGGTTTGAAGGCATTCTAATATTGTGTCATTATAATCCTATCAATAAATTTATGTTATTGGTTCAAAGAGAAATCTACCAGATATCTAATTTTTTGATTCAAGGGAGGACTATTGACTGGAAAAATATTAGTTAACAGTGGGTACTTGTTCTGCGGAACATGTAAGGATTTCGGACCCAGAACCACTGTTGTCTACTATGAATTTTCTACGAAAAATTGATCCTATGGGAAGGATGGCATAATGCCTTAATGAGTTCTCAGACTGAGTGAAGGTCTGTTATGCTTTACAGGAAGCATGGTGGCGCAACAACCACAAAGGAGTGTTACAACTCCATGCTACAGTGGGGTGACTCCACCATGAGGTTCCCAGGTAGGGGTAATGCCTCGGCTTTGTTAGCCAAGTCACAGGCGACGTGGCACCGCATATAGGCAGGTAGCCTAATGTTGCATAATCATAAAGAGGTGTAGACAGCACTACAAAGAGGACGGTATCCTCATGTTACAGTGGCATGACATCACGAAGAGGTACCAGGAAGGGTAAATCCTCAGCTTTGCAAGCCATGTCATAGCGGCGTAACACCGCACGGAAGCGTAAGGCTTCATGCTGAGTAGTTTGGCACTACAAAGAGGATTGTGACCTCATGCTACAGTAGTATGACACTACGATGAGGTACCCAGGTGGGGTAAAGCCTCGGCGTTGAGCCATGTCATAGCGGCGTAGCACCGCAAAGGAGCGCAATGCTTCATGCCATGACTCTTTATAAAGAACTCACCTATAATGTATGGACAGAGAAATAGGCCGTCTCTTGAGGGTAAATTTGTAGACGCCCAAAATACATACATTGAAATCCAGGCTGGCACAAGGCCTTTAATGTGCAGCCAGAAGCACAGATAACTACATTATGTGAGTGGAAAAAATTACAGCTGTGGTACAGAATTCAAGGCGTAGTCCATTCTTGTATCATACTGTTGTTCAACCCATGCGGGAAGATTCAAGTCGTCAGCGACATCTATCCTAATGCATAATGGACAGTTATTATGTGGAACGCTTAACTCATATATATAGAGATATGTGGGAGATTGTTGGTGTTTTATTCTACATGTTGTGTGTTCACAACATTCTATTGTTAAAAGATAGTCCCACATCGGAAAAACACACCAAGTTGTATATCTATATATTACTTATGAAGGAATAGAGAGATGCACATGGGTTGAGGCCCAATGGAGGGTGCCATGTGGGAGGATTTTACATAGAGGTGAGAATAAGAAACCAACTTTTGGCCAAATGAAAATAGATTTAAATCTATTGGAGCTAAGCCCCGAAGGGGCTTAGCGACTTGGACTCGGACTCGGACTCGGACTCGGGCTCGGGCTCGGGCTCGGACTCGGGCTTGGGCTTGGGCTAATGGGCTTTTGAGGCTTATTGTGGCTTTTTGATGGCACTTTGCACTTAGTACGACAGCTCGTCGCAAGGCGCATTGTGCGCTTTAGTTGCGCTCGTGCGCGAGCCTCTGCGCGGCCCTGCGTGGCGTGCGAGGCGTACGGAGCGTACTGAGCGTACCGAGCGTACGGGACGTACGGGTCGTACGGGTCGTACGGGTCGTGCGGGTCGAGCGGGTCGAGCGGGTCGAGTGGGCCGTTCAAATTATGTAACGTCCGCGGGTCTTGTGGGCTCAGATCCGGAAAAGGCTCAGATCCAGAAAATCCGGATCTGGCATTAAACAGGGCGTGCGTTCAGAATTTGAAAAGCCCATCTCGTGCCTATAATAACAGAAGCATCTCCTCTCTCCAAGGTTACAGAAAATACTTAGAAAAATTTCCAGAGAGAGAGAGAAGTGCTGCTGCTATTCCGAGGAGTCGACATTTTTGGCCAGCGAGCGTTCTAAAGTTCTCTTCGAACTTGCTGGTTCCTGGAGGCTTGTCCGTAAGGCGGATATAGCTTTGAGCGCCGGTGATCTTTCACCCCAGCAGGCTTTCTTCTTCCTTTGTTGCCTTCGATAATACCGTCGCTTCTCTTTAGAAGTTAAACGGTTCTGTTGCCTTCGAGAAATATTACGACATAATCTTTTTAGATTCTCGTAATACAACATCACCTTCTTTAAGGTGTCGTTGCTGGAAACATTGTCTTTACAATAGTTTCTGAATTCGTGTTTTTTCCATCGATTGTTCGCCAAGGGACTAACATAAAATACAGGGACATTTAACATAAAATGCCCTATCTTTAGTTTCAACCAGGAAATGATGATGGGAGATCTCAAGTTATCAATTTTTTTTTTTTTGAGGGTGTCCACTTCTTAATGGTGCTTGGAGACATGCCTCTAAGGGGGCTCGAATCCATGCCACTGCGTCGGGGTGCTCTACCGTTTCCAACTGACTACGGCCACGGAGACAACTCAAGTTATCAATTAAACGAATGTATACAACCAAACCATAAAAGTCTAACTTTCCGCTAATTGAAGACAATTGTTAATTAGTACCTTATTCTTTTCCTTGTTTGTAAATATTCTCATCATTTTTAATGGATTTCTAATGGCCCTCCCTTCTTTATTCCCTTCCCTTGCCTTTGTAGATTCCATATTGATGTCCACTTGATTAGCTCTACTGCCGACTGTTTGAAAAGTACTGCCACAAAATAAGAACACTGAGAGATGAGATGAAACATTTCATATAGACATTATACATACATATTTTATTTTATTTTCCAATTTTCTTTGTCACTTTCCGGTAGATCTATTTATATTTTTATAGTCAAAACAAATTAGTTTAAACCTAGTTAAGAACCTATAAAGTATTTAAAAGAGCAGGAGAAGCAAATAGCAAAAGCATGCACAAAAGGAAAGAAATATAACACAAACAATGTCATTGTCATGACAATATATATATGTAGTACGATTTCAATAATTCTTTATCCGATAAAATGCCATAAAATTACTACAACCCTAGCAATGATTCATTGTTCCATCCTTCCCTCTTTATTGCTCTCTCATGACAGCTCATGCTCTCATAAAACCATACCCCTCTCTCTCTCCTTCTTTGCATAAAGAAACTAGACCCCCTCGCATTACTTAACACTCACTACTACTCTCTCTCTCTCTCTCTCTCTTCCTTTCTTCTTTTTCTTGTTCTTGAACAAGAAGAGATCAAAGACCAACTTCTGCTGCCTAAATGGCAAACCCCACTCCCTTTTTCTTCTTCTTCTTCTTCTTGTTCTTTTCCTCTCTCCTCATCCTCTCTCCTCCCGCCCCCGTCAGAGCCGAGGACCCCTACCGCTTCTTCACGTGGAACATCACCTACGGTGACATCTGGCCCCTCGGCGTCAAACAGCAGGTTATGAACACGACACGACATGATACGGACACGACGACATGCATGCACTTATTTCAACAGACAGTAGCGTATCTTTCGAAATGTTTCCTTCCGAGTCGTGGCGTTTCAAATTTTATTATGCTTTTACTGCAGGGGATTCTCATAAATGGGAAGTTCCCGGGCCCACAGATAGAGGCGGTGACAAATGATAATCTCATCATCAATGTCTTCAACAGCCTGCCGGAGCCCTTCCTCATCTCTTGGTAGTAAATTATTTATTTGCCTTTTTCTATTCTAAATGCATATTTTGCAGTTTTTTCCGTCAAATGTGTTGTTTTGCAATCGGGGTGTTGATGGTAAATAAATATTTCTTTGACGCCTAGGGGATAAAATTTAAACGTGAATTAACAAAATTTATTGGCCCTCGAATATTTTTTGTATTTTGTATTTGGGCCACCGACAGTCCGACAGGTTCATAGATCGGAACGAATCTTAGATCTGATGGAGGCTTTTGGAAGAAAATGTGGCGCCGGCATTAAACGGTCTTAAATTTAGAACTCATCATGTCAGGCAGTGGTTGGCAGTAAAGTCTGTTGGTAGTCAGTGAACCACCGATCGATGCACGTTCCAAAGTATCATTGCGTATCTCGTAATTTGTTACGTGTCCGAAAGCATGAATAGCTAAGTTGCACGGACACGAATACATCACAACTTTGTTGTGTCCTGAAGCAATTTGGAGTGTTTATTGGAGTGTTTATGTTGCTCTATTCTGGAGCGCCTGTAATGATTGTAGAAGAGAGAAGTTAGCAGGGAAGCATGAATGATGTCTTGATGGACCCAACATGAACACGGCACAGTACGAACATTGTGATATAGTCATCCCACCGACCGGTATTCTGGACAGGGCCGGCCCGAGCTCATGGGAGCTCGAGACGAACTCCTGAAATAGATGCCCCCATACTTACACTGTGTTTGGGAACATTTGTGGGGAGAGAGAGGAAAATTTGAGGGGAAGGAAAATGGAGTAGAGTAAAATGAAAGTAAAGTTAATTTTTCGGGCCCGGCTAAACACACCCCACCACTTACTTTACACACCCCAAAATTTTTTTAAAAAAATAAAAAACGAAACTTCCTATTCTACCCCCCCAGGGGAGGAGAAGGAGGAGGAGGGTTGGGGGAGGAGGAGGATGGGAGGGTAGAATAGGAAGTTTTCTTTTATTTTTTTTTTTTTTAAATTTTTTTTGGGGTGTGTAAAGTAAGTGGTGGGGTGTGTTTAGCCGGGCCCTAATTTTTCTTTCCTTTGTTTGGATGGACAAAAAGTAGGGGAAGGAAAAGTTTAAAAACAATTTTTTATTTGTTTATGGATAGAGGTATAATTACTATTTCCTCCTTGGTATTCTCAAATGATGATTTAATATTAACTTTTTGAGGGGTGGTGGGGTAAATTCACTCAAATTCCTCTCATCTCTCTCCATTTTCCTTCTACTTTTGGAAGAAAATTTTTTTGGTGGGACCCACGTAATTTTTCCTCTCAAATTTTCCTCCCCCATTTTCTCTCCTCCTTTCCAAACACCATCATTTAAAATTTTTCTCTTGTTGTGGACAATTAGCTCAACCTCTCAAATGATATCAATATATGTCAATATCCTTCTACAAGCCATCCCAACCTCTCTTTATATAGGAAGAGAGAGGTTGGGAGTTACAAAGTGAAAAGTCACTTGGGAGTTACAAAGGTGAAGAGTCACCATGATGAGATGAATTACAATGAATTACAACACTCCCCCTTGGCTCTTCACAAACTCTGCTTGTAAACACCTCTGAGCTTCTTTGTCGGTCTGTAGCTTGCAGATTCAAAAATGACCACCTATTTGTGCCTCGTTAAAACCTTGCCAAAGAAAACCCAGTGGGAAAAAAACTTTGGTCGAAGGACAAAAGAGTACACACAGGTCAGTGTGATGGGGTAAACTTAACCATTGCAAAGGTGCCTCGTCAAAACCTTGTCAGGGAAAACCCAGTGGGAAAAACCGCTGATCGAAGGACAAAAGAGTACACGATAGTTTAGAGGTATACACTGGATACTCCCCCTGATCACAATAGTCCTTAGTGAATAAGAGATTTGAAATGTGTCTCGTTAAAAACCTTGCCAAGGAAAACCCAATGGGAAAAAACTTGGTCTAAGGGAAAAAGAGTACACAAGCATACATCAGGATGCTCCCCTTTTCACTCGCACTCGACAGGGCACGGGATATACGCACAACAGGGCATTTGGGGGCGCTCGTTGGGGCGCTCCCCCTCACATGCACACAACAGGGTGCGGGAAACATGTTTCACTTAGGCTAGCTCTGAAAGCTTCCTAAGTCCAATCGCTCTGACATGTTTCTGGAACGAGTGTTTTGGCAGTGACTTGGTGAACAAGTCTGCACGGTTATTCTCCGATCCAATGTGTTGCACTTCAATCTTCTGAAGCGCTTGTTGTTCATGTGTAAAGAACAACTTGGGCGATATGTGCTTGGTAGCATCCCCTTTGATGTAACCATGTTTCGCTTGATCAATAACAGCGGTATTGTCCTCATAGACGACAACAGGTTCATCTGGGTCATATGGAAGATCACATGTACTTCGAATATGGCCAATAATAGCTCGAAGCCATACACACTCTCTAGTCGCCTCATAGAGCGCGAGTAGCTCAGAGTGGTTCGTTGAAGTAGCCACTAAGGTCTGTTTGCGAGACCTCCAAGAAATCGCCGTGTTCCCAATGGTAAAGACATAACCAGATTGGGAACGCCCCTTGTGCGGATCAGATAAGTATCCCGCATCGGCGTAGCCAACAAGGGTCGCGTTGCTTCGAGTGCCAAGAGCGTTGGACTCACTCAAAACTGCGTAGGGATAGAACAAGCCCAAGTCCGTAGTACCCTTAAGGTAGCGGAAAATGTCTTTTATGCCATTCCAATGGCGGCGTGTTGGCGCGGTGCTGTGTCGAGCTAGACAATTCACAACAAACGAGATGTCCGGTCTAGTACATTGGGCCAAGTACAATAAAGCGCCTATTGCACCTAGATAAGAGCACTCAGGACTCAATATCTCTTCGTCGTCCTCCTTTGGACGAAATGGGTCCTTAGTAATGTCTAGAGAGCGGACGATCATGGGAGTAGCGGACGGCTTAACGTCAAAATGACTAAAGCGTCTCAACACCTTTTGGGTGTAGTTCGCTTGATGGACAAGAATTCCATCTTTACGGTGCTCGATCTGCAGGCCAAGGCAAAACCGTGTCTTCCCAAGATCCTTCATCTCGAATTCCTTCTTCAGGATATCAGCAGTTTCTGACAAGTCTTTTTCGGTTCCTATGAGATTCATGTCATCTACATAGACCGCGATGATTGCGTATCCTGAAGTGGATTTCTTTATGAACACGCATGGGCAAAGTTCGTTATTAACGTATCCCAAATCAATCAAGTATTCGCTTAGGCGGTTATACCACATTCGCCCGGATTGTTTCAATCCATATAGCGAACGCCTCAGTCTAATCGAGAACGCGTTCCGTGGTCGGGAACTACTTGATTCAGGCATCTTTAGTCCTTCAGGGACTTTCATATATATCTCTGTGTCTAGGTCCCCGTAGAGATAGGCTGTGACCACATCCATGAGCTGCATATTCAGTTTTTCGGAAACTACTAAACTGATTAAGTAGCGGAACGTTATGATGTCCATTACGGGAGAATACGTCTCATCGTAATCAATTCCAGGGCGTTGTGAGAAGCCTTGCGCCACAAGGCGAGCCTTGTATCGCACAATCTCATTTCTCTCATTACGCTTCCTTAGGAAAACCCATTTGTGACCAACTGGTTTAACATTGGGTGGTGTTGGAGCAACAGGTCCAAACACGCTTCTTTTCGCTAGGGAGTCTAGTTCAGCCTGGATTGCTTGTTTCCATTGTGACCAGTCCGTTCGTCGTTGACACTCGGCAACACTACGAGGTTCCATGTCATCATTGTTCATAATGTCAGTGGCCACTAAGTATATGAATACATCATCGATGACAGTTTCGTTTCGCTTCAAAATATCGTCTAAGCTAGCATACTCGACGGATATTTCGAGGTTATCGGCATGATTAGGAATAGGCGTTTCATCTAGAACGCGCTCTTCTAATACATCGCCGTGATCCTTAATGATCTCATGTGGCAAAACGCTTTTAACAAGATTTCTCCGCTTCCGGGGCAGAACATCTTTGGAACCAACCGGTCTTCCCTTCTTCTTGGGAATAGCGGCAGACTGGACGGCCGATGGCAGCGTCCTTTGCTCGGCGGGTACGACCGGAGCAACATGTTTCACAGGAACATGGCGTCTCTCAGGGACGTCTATCCTTGCAGGCACATTTGCAGCAGGTATAATTGATCTCGTGACTTTTGCTAGGTCGCTAAATGCGTCTGGCATTTGATTTGCAATATCTTGCAGACCTAGAATCCTCTGCACTTCCTTATCACTATGTGCAGAGGGGGGATCATGATGAGCAAAAGCGGGCACATGCCACGCTAATTCACGTCGTTCCTCATCAACGTTAGCGTGCATTTCTCCCCCTAACGACGGAAAGATTGCCTCATCAAAGTCACAATCCGCGTGTCTCGCGGTAAAGAGATCGCCTGTCAAGGGCTCTAAATAGCGAATGATGGACGGGGAGTTATAACCGACATATATTCCCCGTCGTTTCTGAGGTCCAAATTTTGAACGCCTTATCGGCTCAATTGGAACATTGACTAGGCACCCAAACACGCGTAAATATGAGATATCAGGCTCACATCCAGTAACCAGCTGGTACGCAGAAAGTGGTTGGGTGGCCATGGGCCTCAGACGGACCAAATTTGCAGCGTGCAAAATTGCATAGCCCCATGCAGATAGTGGGAGTTTGGTGCGCATAACCAAGGTCCTCGCTATCACTTGCAGTCGCTTTATAAAAGCTTCCGCTAGGCCGTTTTGGGTATGAACATAAGCAACAGGATGTTCAAGATTTATTCCCAAAGTCATGCAATAATTATCGAAAGTCTTCGATGTAAACTCCGCGGCATTATCAAGTCTAATAGACTTTATCGGATAATCCGGATGGTGAGCCCTTAACTTAATGATCTGGGCAAGGAGTTTAGGAAACGCTGCATTTCGGGTGGACAACAACACTACGTGTGACCATCTAGTCGATGCATCAACCAAAACCATGAAGTATTTAAATGGTCCGCATGTTGGTTGGATTGGTCCACAAATATCTCCATGAATTCTCTCAAGGAATTGGGAAACCAATCTCGTAGGTTTTACATGGAGTGGCTTGAGATTCGTCTTCCCAATCGAGCAAGCTTGGCATAGGCTTTTCGGATTTATAACGAAATTCTTTCCTCCAAGAGGATGCCCATGTGATGCATTCATAGTGCGAAGCATCGTATTTTGACCCGGATGACCCAGCCGGTCATGCCATAGCATAAAAGTCCTCTCATCAACTGGCGCTCGGCGAATGATGAGATTACTCTCGATGTGTTGTATCGTAGTGAGATACAAACCACTTGAAAGACATTTCAACTTCTCCAAGATACGCTTTTGGCCGTACTGGGTGGAGGTAATGAAAAGATACTCGAAGCCATGTTCTCGAGCAGTTTCAACATGAAATCCGTTTTCTCGAATATCCTTAAAACTCAGTAAGGTACGACTGGACCTTGGAGAATATAAGGCCTCTGATACTTCAACGGGAGTACCATTGGACAACGAAAAACGGGCTTTGCCAAAACCTTGAACAAGGGTTGAGGGTCCCGAAATGGTTGTCACTGAGGTTACTTTAGGCGTATAGGAGATAAAGTATGATTTATCTCTCAAGATAGTGTGAGTCGTTCCACTATCAACCAGACAATCCACTGCCCCGTGGTCCATGCCTATAAGTAAAGAAAAAATTAAAGTTTGTCACACGTTTGAGGAAAGTGCTCGAAATAGAACTTTAATTTATCGAGAAAACAGAAAATACAAACCACCAAAAGTTTCATGACTTAAATCAAATATAGAGAAAATGGAGATTCATTCTTCCATTTCTGCTACAAAATCGGGGGTCTTAAGCTTTAGATTTTCGCACTCGTTGACCAGATTTGCTTCGGCCCGGCGCCCCTTGTGATAGTTATTAACTTCTTGGGGGGTCGCCCTGCAAGTCCGTTGCATATGACCATAAGCACCACATTTGTAGCAAAGAGTAGGCGCTTGGCCTTCCACTCTCGCTTTGGGACGACTGGCCCGTTGGTTCTTACCATGAGACTGCCTAGGAGTCAAAGGTCCTTGGTTCTTGTTAGAACCTCGCTTTGGATGGCGAGACTTAAACTCGCCTCTGTTCCTTGGCTGGGACGACTGGCCCTTGTCTCGTTTCCACCGTGGATTTGGTCCACGGAGAGCGTTTGCATTAGGCATTGGAATTGCCTTTGTTCCAGCAGGACGAGAATTATTGTTTCTCATTAAAATGAGACTGTTCTTCTCGTCTAGTAAAAGCTGGGTGATGAGCTCGGGAAACTTGGTGAACTTAGACTGACGGTATTGCTTTTGGAGCAAGTTGTCAGTTGAAGGAAATGTGGTGTATATTTTCTTCAATAGATCACTGTCGGTTAATATCTCACCGCAGTATTGGAGAAGTGATCGAATCCTGCAGACTTCATTGTTGTAATCAGTTACACTTTTGAAGTCTTGGAAGCGCAGGTTCAACCAGTCATGGCGTGCTTCAGGTAGCCATATGGTCTTCTGGTGGTCGAAGCGCTCTTTCAAAGAGTCCCATAGCGTCTTCGGCGAGGATATTTCAATGAACTCCGACTTCATAGCGTCAGATAAATGCCTACGGAATAGAATCATCGCTTTGGCGTTCATTGAGCGAGTGACTTCCACTTCACGCTCTTCCTCGTTATAGATGACGTCCAAGAGGCCCTGCGCATCTAGATGGTTCTGGATGTCTTGCGTCCAGTCCAAGTAGTTCTTGCCAGAGGCTTCAAGGATGGGAAAATCAATCTTGATCGACATTTTTCTACAACAGGAGAAAAAATCTTGATCAGTCAACATATAAAACGACAGGTTTATATGGATTTGGTTTGTATAAGCAACAACAAACAATCGTAAATAAAAACAACGGTTTTGAAAAAACGATTTTTGTTTAAAAATTATCTTCTTATATCGATCGACGGGCCGATATAGAGAGTTCAATTAATTTCTTGCAAAAATGCATAATTATAAATACAATTTGAGCAAAAAAGTAATATTCGGTCAACCCCTTTCAGTAGCTCTACGTGAATATGACCAGGCGGGAAAATGGGGGAGGAGGGTCACCGGGGACCTCTTAAGAACCAAGCCCCAAGTTCTTTCTGACATCATACCCAAGTAGGTGAGCCTATTCGGAGAGACTTCGTAAAATTTTTGTCAAATGTAAGAATAAATAAGATTTTTCAAGAAATTCACGCTATTTGCGAACTGTGCAAAATAGGTGACAATTTAGTGCGTGCTCAAAATGAGCGTTGCCTTTGAAAAATTATTAACCAAAAAAGTTATTTTTGGGAGGCCCAAATTTGGCGGTGCCAGAATTTGTTTATATAGCCAAAACCAATTTTTCAATTTTTACGCCATTACGCTAAAAAAAACGTACAACATAAGTAGGCAACAACACACAAAAGAATTGGTGCCTAAGCAAGCGGCACCAAAAAAATATTAACTATTTTTTCGACGTCTAATGAAGCGACGCCAAAAAAATAGCGAGAAAAAAAAATACAATTTTTTTTTTTTACAACTCATCTGTTACAATAATTCACTGAGTAACATAAAAAAATGCTACTTAGGCAAAATTCGTTATTAACGTATCCCAAACCGATCAAGTATTCGCTTAGGCGGTTATACCACATTCGCCCGGATTGTTTCAATCCATATAGCGAACGCCTCAGTCTAATCGAGAACGCGTTCCGTGGTCGGGAACTACTTGATTCAGGCATCTTTAGTCCTTCAGGGACTTTCATATATATCTCTGTGTCTAGATCCCCGTAGAGATAGGCTGTGACCACATCCATGAGCTGCATATTCAGTTTTTCGGAAACTACTAAACTGATTAAGTAGCGGAACGTTATGATGTCCATTACGGGAGAATACGTCTCCTCGTAATCAATTCCAGGGCGTTGTGAGAAGCCTTGCGCCACAAGGCGAGCCTTGTATCGCACAATCTCATTTCTCTCATTACGCTTCCTTAGGAAAACCCATTTGTGACCAACTGGTTTAACATTGGGTGGTGTTGGAGCAACGGGTCCAAACACACTTCTTTTCGCTAAGGAGTCTAGTTCAGCCTGGATTGCTTGTTTCCATTGTGACCAGTCCGTTCGTCGTTGACACTCGGCAACACTACGAGGTTCCATGTCATCATTGTTCATAATGTCAGTGGCCACTGAGTATATGAACACATCATCGATGACAGTTTCGTTTCGCTTCAAAATATCGTCTAAGCTAGCATACTCGACGGATATTTCGAGGTTATCGGCATGATTAG
The DNA here is from genome assembly GCA_029216955.1 of Iris pallida. Lineage (NCBI taxonomy): Eukaryota > Viridiplantae > Streptophyta > Magnoliopsida > Asparagales > Iridaceae > Iris > Iris pallida. The sequence goes on along the minus strand of JANAVB010022597.1, from coordinate 21,226,990 downwards.
GAATAGGCGTTTCATCTGGAACGCGCTCTTCTAATACATCGCCGTGATCCTTAATGATCTCATGTGGCAAAACGCTTTTAACAAGATTTCTCCGCTTCCGGGGCAGAATATCTTTGGAACCAACCGGTCTTCCCTTCTTCTTGGGAATAGCGGCGGACTGGACGGCCGATGGCAGCGTCCTTTGCTCGGCGGGTTCGACCGGAGCAACATGTTTCACAGGAACATGGCGTCTCTCAGGGACGTCTATCCTTGCAGGCACATTTGCAGCAGGTATAATTGATCTCGTGACTTTTGCTAGGTCGCTAAATGCATCTGGCATTTGATTTGCAATATCTTGCAGACCTAGAATCCTCTGCACTTCCTTATCACTATGTGCAGAGGGGGGATCATGATGAGCAAAAGCGGGCACATGCCACGCTAATTCACGTCGTTCCTCATCAACGTTAGCGTGCATTTCTCCCCCTAACGACGGGAAGATTGCCTCATCAAAGTCACAATCCGCGTGTCTCGCGGTAAAAAGATCGCCTGTCAAGGGCTCTAAATAGCGAATGATGGACGGAGAGTTATAACCGACATATATTCCCCGTCGCTTCTGAGGTCCAAATTTTGAACGCCTTATCGGCTCAATTGGAACATTGACTAGGCACCCAAACACGCGTAAATGTGAGATATCAGGCTCACATCCAGTAACCAGCTGGTACGCGGAAAGTGGTTGGGTGGCCATGGGCCTCAGACGGACCAAATTTGCAGCGTACAAAATTGCATAGCCCCATGCAGATAGTGGAAGTTTGGTGCGCATAACCAAGGTCCTCGCTATCACTTGCAGTCGCTTTATAAAAGCTTCCGCTAGGCCGTTTTGGGTATGAACATAAGCAACAGGATGTTCAAGATTTATTCCCAAAGTCATGCAATAATCATCGAAAGTCTTCGATGTAAACTCCGCGGCATTATCAAGTCTAATAGACTTTATCGGATAATCCGGATGGTGAGCCCTTAACTTAATGATCTGGGCAAGGAGTTTAGGAAATGCTGCATTTCGGGTGGACAACAACACTACGTGTGACCATCTAGTCGATGCATCAACCAAAACCATGAAGTATTTAAAAGGTCCGCATGTTGGTTGGATTGGTCCACAAATATCTCCATGAATTCTCTCAAGGAATTGGGAAACCAATCTCGTAGGTTTCACATGGAGTGGCTTGAGATTCGTCTTCCCAATCGAGCAAGCTTGGCATAGGCTTTTCGGATTTATAACAAAATTCTTTCCTCCAAGAGGATGCCCATGCGATGCATTCATAGTACGAAGCATCGTATTTTGACCCGGATGACCCAGCCGGTCATGCCATAGCATAAAAGTCCTCTCATCAACTGGCGCTCGGCGAATGATGAGATTACTCTCGATGTGTTGTATCGTAGTAAGATACAAACCACTTGAAAGACATTTCAACTTCTCCAATATACGCTTTTGGCCGTACTGAGTGGAGGTAATGAAAAGATACTCGAAGCCATGTTCTCGAGCAGTTTCAACATGAAATCCGTTTTCTCGAATATCCTTAAAACTCAGTAAGGTACGACTGGACCTTGGAGAATATAAGGCCTCTGATACTTCAACGGGAGTACCATTGGACAACGAAAAACGGGCTTTGCCAAAACCTTGAACAAGGGTTGAGGGTCCCGAAATGGTTGTCACTGAGGTTACTTTAGGCGTATAGGAGATAAAGTATGATTTATCTCTCAAGATAGTGTGAGTCGTTCCACTATCAACCAGACAATCCACTGCCCTGTGGTCCATGCCTATAAGTAAAAAAAATTAAAGTTTGTCACACGTTTGAGGAAAGTGCTCGAAATAGAACTTTAATTTTATCGAGAAAACAGAAAATACAAACCACCAAAAGTTTCATGACTTAAATCAAACATAGATAGAAAATGGATATTTATTCTTCCATTTCTGCTACAAAATCGGGGGTCTCAAGATTTAGATTTTCGTACTCGTTGACCAGATTTGCTTCGGCCCGACGCCCCTTGTGATAGTTATTAACTTCTTGGGGGGTCGCCCTGCAAGTCCGTTGCATATGACCATAAGCACCATATTTGTAGCAGAGAGTAGGCGCTTGGCCTTCCACTCTCGCTTTGGGACGACTGGCCCGTTAGTTCTTACCATGAGACTGCCTAGGAGTCAAAGGTCCTTGGTTCTTGTTAGAACCTCGCTTTGGATGGCGAGACTTAAACTCGCCTCTATTCCTTGGCTGGGACGACTGGCCCTTGTCTCGTTTCCACCGTGGATTTGGTCCACGGAGAGCGTTTGCATCAGGCATTGGAATTGCCTTTGTTCCAGCAGGACGAGAATTGTTGTTTCTCATTAAAATGAGACTGTTCTTCTCGTCTAGTAAAAGCTGGGTGATGAGCTCGGGAAACTTGGTGAACTTAGACTGACGGTATTGCTTCTGGAGCAAGTTGTCAGTGGAAGGAAATGTGGTGTATGTTTTCTCCAATAGATCACTGTCGGTTAATATCTCACCGCAGTATTGGAGAAGTGATCGAATCCTGCAGACTTTATTGTTGTAATCAGTTACACTCTTGAAGTCTTGGAAGCGCAGGTTCAACCAGTCATGGCGTGCTTCAGGTAGCCATATGGTCTTCTGGTGGTCGAAGCGCTCTTTCAAAGAGTCCCATAGCGTCTTCGGCGAGGAGATTTCAATGAACTCCGACTTCATAGCATCAGATAAATGCCTGCAGAATAGAATCATCGCTTTGGCGTTCATTGAGCGAGTGACTTCCACTTCACGCTCTTCCTCGTTATAGATGACGTCCAAGAGGCCCTGCGCATCTAGATGGTTCTGGATGTCTTGCGTCCAGTCCAAGTAGTTCTTGCCAGAGGCTTCAAGGATGGGAAAATCAATCTTGATCGACATTTTTCTACAACAGGAGAAAAAATCTTGATCAGTCAACATATAAAACGACAGGTTTATATGGATTTGGTTTGTATAAGCAACAACAAACAATCGTAAAATAAAAACAACGGTTTTGAAAAAAACGATTTTTGTTTAGAAAATTATCTTATATCGATCGACGGGCCGATATAGAGAGGTCAATAAGTTTCTTGCAAAAATGCATAATTATAAATACAATTTGAGCAAAAAATAATATTCGGTCAACCCCTTTCAGTAGCTCTACGTGAATATGACCAGGCGGGAAAATGAGGGAGGAGGGTCACTGGAGACCTCTTAAGAACCAAGCCTCAAGTTCTTTCTGACATCATACCCAAGTAAGTTAGCCTATTCGGAGAGACTTCGTAAAATTTTTGTCAAATGTAAGAATAAATAAGATTTTTCAAGAAATTCACGCTATTTGCGAACTGTGCAAAATAGGTGACAATTTAGTGCGTGCTCAAAATGAGCGTTGCCTTTGAAAAATTATTAACCAAAAAAAGTTATTTTTGGGAGGCCCAAATTTGGCGGTGCCATACATTTGTAGCAGAGAGTAGGCGCTTGACCTTCCACTCTCGCTTTGGGACGACTGGCCCGTTGGTTCTTACCATGAGACTGCCTAGGAGTCAAAGGTCCTTGGTTCTTGTTAGAACCTCGCTTTGGATGGCGAGACTTAAACTCGCCTCTATTCCTTGGCTGGGACGACTGGCCCTTGTCTCGTTTCCACCTTGGATTTGGTCCACGGAGAGCGTTTGCATCAGGCATTGGAATTGCCTTTGTTCCAGCAGGACGAGAATTGTTGTTTCTCATTAAAATGAGACTGTTCTTCTCGTCTAGTAAAAGCTGGGTGATGAGCTCGGGAAACTTGGGGCTGCGCGTGGGGCAACGGTCGGCGGACGTCGAGGCGAGCGGTACGTCGGATCTCCGGCGTTGTACGAGCAAAGTGCTGATAACGTTGATGATAACGTGTTGTGGACAATTAGCTCAACCTCTCAAATCAATATATCTCAATGTCTCTACAAGCCATCCCAACCTCTCTTTATATAGGAAGAGAGAGGTTGGGAGTTACAAAATGAAAAGTCATTTGGGAGTTGCAAAGGTGAAGAGTCACCATGATTACAATGAATTACAATGGAGTTACAAAGGTGAAGAGTCACCATGATGAGATGAATTACAATGAATTACAACATCTCTCACTTTTTCCTCGACTTTTTTCTTGCTTCCATTTTCCACCCTTCCCAAACAGTACCTTAAGGTGGAAAAAAACTAAAATATAAGTATAACAAATAAATTATTGTCATTCAAATTTGAACTAAAAGCCTCTAACATGTAAGTCTAATATGATAACCACTACACCGCAACTCTTTTGAGTTAAAGCTGATCCATGGTACATCTTGATTATGTTCTAGATACTTACATATTGGTACTCTTTTATTTTTTGGGCCCTAAACCGTCGTCCAATCTACCTTGGGCCAGGGCCATCCCTGGTTCCGACGTAGTCTGGTGTTTTCTACTGTGCTTGATAAATTGATGCATCTCCCTATCCAACTTTTACACGAAGCAGACATGGCACCTATCGTAGAGTGTTCATGTTTCTCTGATGATTTACTACGATTACCATATTGTAAACTCGTGATTCTTAAAGTGGCTTAGTCTCTCGGCCAGAGAATAAATGGTTGATCAGATCCCATTGAGTAGAATAGTACACATACGGTAGCCAATAGAAAGAAGAAAACAAGTAATATTTGTGCTCATAACTATCTATAATGGTGCCAACAAGGGGGTGGTCTAGTGGTAACACTAGTAAAGGAGGAGGAATGGTCCTGGACGTGGGTTAGAATCCCAACGAGGACAAAACAAAAATGGGAATGGGGGTCTTGGTACTAATAGTCCACAGGCATTAATGACCGACCTTATCTCAAAAAAAAAAAAAAATCTACAATGGTTCTAACTATGGGCAGTTCATAATAGCTTGTTCTGATTATGCATTCAGTTTGATGTAAATTTAGTTTCCTCATCCCCTAGCCGAAGAATATGCAAAGTTGTTGGACGTTCAAGTGCATTCTGGACTGCTTTCGAGGACCGGCTTTAGATTAATTAGCCATCTTTGAATGTTGATAGCAACTCAGGAAATTACATTAGTTCATCAACATTTCTTTTGTGTTAGGATCAGAATTAGTAGATATTTGTAGGCAGCAAAACACTCTATCTCATTGACACACTCAATACCTGAAGCGGCAGCACCTGAAATACTATTTTGGCAGGAACGGCCTGTACCAGAGGAAGAACTCATGGCAAGATGGTGTCTTTGGCACAAACTGCCCCATCCCACCAGGAGGGAACTTCACATATATGATACAAGTCAAGGACCAAATTGGCAGCTACTTCTACTTCCCTTCCCTCTCCTTCCACAAGGCTGCTGGAGGCTTTGGTGGCATCAGGGTCTTGAGCCGCCCCATGATTCCCGTGCCCTTCCCTCCTCCTGCTGGTGATTATACTTTGTTGGTTGGTGACTGGTACAAGGCTAACCACAGCGTAAGTTGACACAATTATGTTATTTACTGTGACATGTCATTGACGACATTTAGCAGGAAACCCTGTTTGGGCTACATCTAGAGTTAGTTTCATTGTTCTTATAGCCTTCTACTAATACCGACTTTTCTTTTTCTACAGGATTTGAAATGGACGCTAGACAATGGAAGAGATCTTCCGTTCCCAGATGGACTTCTCATCAATGGACGCGGGTGGAATGGGAATACATTCACAGTTGACCAAGGTGACTAGCATAAGTTATACATTTTACTTTATTTTAATTCAAATTTGATTTGTCATGTAGACTATGTTTCTTTGTATCGTTCTTTTCAGTGCTAAAAATTACTGAATGCAGGTAAGTTGCATAGTAAAAATTTATGGAAACTCCTCATGTCCATCTGAGATTCCGAAGGACAAATAATTCGTAAAATATATTAAGTTTCAAATTAATACAAACATATACCCTTAAAAATCACTTTCTTTTGCGTTTGTTAGTTTGTAGAACATAGGCTCTTTCTTTGTTTAATATGACTTGGATACGGTATAAATATTGTCCGTGATGCTAAATATGTCTATGCTGTTGTTTCAGGTAAAACATATAGATTCCGGATCTCAAATGTAGGGCTGGCAAATTGCATCAACATAAGATTTCAAGGCCACACAATGAAGCTGGTTGAAGTGGAGGGCTCTCACACACTCCAAAACACCTATTCCTCTCTGGATGTTTGTCTCGGCCAGTCTTTATCAGTACTTCTAACAGCTGATCAACCACCAAAAGATTACTACATCGTGACTTCCACCAGATTCACCAACCCCGTACTCACCACGACATCTATTCTCCACTACAGCAACTCCGGCGGAAAACCCACAGAACCAGCTCCAGGTGGACCCACGGTTGAAATTGACTGGGGGCTCAACCAGGCAAGATCTATCAGGTACTGTCTCCATTATCTTTTAGTTGCTAGTATAGTGCTATGTAGTAACCCGATTTATGATCTCCATCTATTAGTTGCTATAACAGAATGGATGAACGAATGTTATTAGCTTCAATTTATGATCTCTACAAGTACCATATTCCAGAAAGCGAACTGATTGCCACATTCTACAGATGGAATCTGACTGCAAGTGGACCAAGACCAAATCCGCAAGGTTCATATCACTATGGGATGGTAAATACAACTCGCACAATTAGGCTCGCGAACTCTGCCCCTGTCATCAATGGAAAGCAAAGATATGCTGTGAACAGCGTGTCATTCATTGCACCAGACACTCCTCTGAAGGTTGCAGACTACTACAACATACAAGGAGTCTTCTCGCTAGGAAGCATGCCTGACAGCCCATCCTTTGGAGGTGGTTTTATGCATACCTCAGTTATGGAAGCCAACTTCCGAGATTATGTCGAGATTATATTTGAGAACTATGAAGATACTCTTCAATCTTGGCACATTGATGGATACGCCTTCTGGGTTGTTGGGTAAGAACATAGATGCCAAGGAATTAATGAAAAAGAAGAAATAAACTTGAAGTTTGTATTGTCGTTTGTATTGTCTTATATTTTAGCAATATAACCGAAGCTAACTTGATAAATGACAGAATGGATGGAGGACAATGGACATCTGCTAGCAGGGACAATTACAACTTGAGGGATGCAGTCAATCGTTGCACACTTCAGGTATAGTTATGCTGAACCTAAAATATCAGTTTATGGTTCTCAAACAATACAGAGACTATTTCTTTCAAGGATTTTTTTTTTTTTTTTTGGGTAAAATGCTAACCCTTATTAAAAAGCATTGAGCTTTCATAAAGTTAAGGACACTGAATTTTAGGTTGAATGCCGAACTTAACTAAACTGCTGTCCTTACCTGGGCCAACATATCCGTGGACGGGAATTTTGGCATGGTTAATTAAGGGTTCACTCTTAGTTCCCTAGAAAAGCAGAGAAATGAATCACGCTAATCCTTTCTATAGAGAAGCCTCGTGCGGGGACTTAAATTTCAAACTAATCCAACTTTACAATTACAGTGTATTTGGGAACATTTTTTAAAATTTGAGGGAAAATTAAATGGAGGAGTGAAAAACCAAAAGTAGGGGAAGGAAAAGTTTAAAAATAATATTTTGTTTGTTTGTGGAAAAAGATATAGTTACCATTTAGCACTTAATTTTTTTTTTTTTTCAAATTATAGGTGATACTAACTTTTTTGAAGGGTAGTTGGATAATTTCTCCCACAATCCTCTCAACTCTCCATTTTCCTCCCACCTTTGGAGGAAAATTTTGAGTGTGGCCCATATGGATTTTCCTCCGAAATTTATCTCCCTCATTTTTCCTCCCCCTTCCCAAACACCACTACTTTTAGTTTTTCTCTCATTTTTCCTCAACATTTTCGTTCCCCATATTTTTCCCTCTTCTCAAACAATACCTTAGATTTTATAGGAGATTTAAATAGTGAACAAGTTCTTTGTATTAATTAAACAAAAATTGGTGGAATGAGACCTATTTGTTGTTGTTGGTTTTGAAATTAACTTGCACGAATTATTCGGAAGAGCGTGATTCAGCAGCAAACATCCAAGAAAGACGCGACTACAAGGAAGAGGCGTTCAACACGTGTTTGGACTCCTCGGGTTATGGTGCACAGTTCGTTCGCGTGCGTGCACGCGAGAACGGTATACTCGATCCAAATTTCGATTCAGATTTGACTTCGACTTTCTGAGGAGTTTGATGCCATTGCTTGATTCTGGAACATCGTCAATTGAAGGAAATTGCTCGAACGATCCTCCAAGCAAGGCATCGGATCCTTCGACGAAGACGTTGGCGGAAGTTTGGTAAAATATGAGAGAAGGAAAACTCACTCAATTCATTGGTTTCACACATGAGTTTAAAAGTGGATTTTATTCCTTATTCATTTTTTGTTTCTTCTACAATTCCTTGTCTCCTTTTATAACCATACAACTCAACACAAGATAACTTAAAAAAATTCAAATGATACACAAATAATCTCAGGGAAGATAAGCTTCTCATTCAAACTAACCACAAGATAAACAAATAACAGTGGGAGATAAACATCCCTATCCAAAGTTTGTAAAGAAGTTAGAAAAAGATTTCCTCGTAACAAAAATATCTAAACTTCTCAACAATAAAATATCTTGCATAGGTTTTGCAAGCTGATTAGTCCAAAACTCGAACTTGCTTCATCTCGTGTCATGTATTGGTCGAGTTTGATCCCCATTAACTTTTTCTGGCTTAAAAAATTCACCACCTGATGAATGCCTGTGAAGATACTTTGTTAATACATCTGGGTCTACATTTTGGAGCTCATCCATACTCAGCCAAGAATAGTTAGAGGTGAGCATTATTCAGTTTTAGACCGAAAACTGAATCGAACCGAACCAATAAGAGATTTGGTTCGGTTTGAAAAAAAAATCGGTATGGTTTCGATTTTGAAAATTACTAAAGTTTCTTATTCGGTTTCGGTTTTGGGTTTCAGTTTCGGTCCAAAAACCAAAAGCCGAATACGACTTATAAAATTATGTAAATACCCTCAATTCTATGCATATTTTTGTGACTAATATGTGTATAATTTGAAAACAACAACTATATGTATGTGTCTTGAATCCGGTAATTTAACAAATAGTCTAACTTTGGACACAATTTTGAAATACAACAAACATGTATATAAAAATTATAATTTGTACCTATGATTTAACCTGATCCCAAGTTTGGACTGGGCCCATTAAACAGTAGAAATAGTCCAACTGAATAAATCAAATCAATTATTCGGTTCGTTTCGGTTTCGGTTTTGGCTAATTTTGCTTCGGTTTTGGATATAATTTCGGTTTATTGGATTTTGACTATTTCAGTTTGGATGAAACTGAATGAACCGAATGCTTACCCCTATGAATAGTCGACTTTGGTCGTCCACGCCAATGCATTAAGAAGCGTTTTTAGTGTCCATCTGCATTGGAGATTATCTCCGTCCAATGTGGTAACAATGGTGAAGGCGGTGGTATTGGTCCAGGCACCATACCAGGTCATCCACTCGTGGGAGGTAAAGTTGGAGAAATTGTAGAGTTATAATCATAAAAAAATACCATAGGCTCATGAAACTATGTTAGATACTCCGCATTGCACAAAGATTGATTTCTGTATCATGTGGAGTGTCCAATTCATATGCATTCGAACCAATCCTTCGTAGAACTCGGTAAGGGCCTTTCCATCTGACATGCAACTTCTTCACAGTTCCACAAGAAAACCTCTTTGGTCTCACTTACACAGGCACCTCATTACAAATAGCAAATTCTTATAATCTCTTGTAACCATCAGTTGCCAATTTATAAAAACTATTGCTCACAACAAATCATCTAAGAATCTCAATATCTAGGTTGACCTATTGACCGAACTATTGTACGCAAACTCTGTCATAAGACAACGTCCCAAGTAGCTAGGTAGTCACCGACCAATTACGTCAACAAATCACTCAGACTCCTATTGAAGGCATCAATCCATTTGCGGATGGTAAACAATCGAGAACTAAAGTTGTCATATTGAGCTTTTTCCCTAGTGTCATAGCTCGTGAATCTAACGTCCCTATCAGAAATTATGATCATAGACAAACAATGTAACCCAAACATCCTTAAAAATATAGGCTCGCTACATGTAACACATCACCCATTTTGATGTAAGGAAAAAATGAGCCATCTTGGAATAACAGTCCACAACAAAACTGGAGTCATGTTTCCACAAGGTACGAGACAAACCTAACACAAAGAAAAGAAAATATAAATTCTCTCTAAGATTTTGGCATCACGCCATATAAACTTAAAAATATCTTTTTCTTAATTAATTCTTCAAATCTTCCATGTCCAATATATGAATTTACAAACTATTTATAGACTACAAAAACAATCAAAATAAGATAAAAATAATCATTAAATACTTATCCACAACACAAGATAAGTGAAATCCCTAACCAACTCAAAGAAATAAAATTCTCCTAATTTAGATTAATCCTAAAATGAACTAGAAAATCTAAAAAGAAAACCAAGGTTATCCAAATTGGTTCTCCATCATCCGCCTCGGCTTTAAAAAGTTCACCTCCTGGTGAATCATGTAAGCATAAAATTCGAGAATTATGTCCCTGATGATGCCCTCTAAATTGGCCATAAGAGGTCTATGCATCGCTAGTAGGGGTGAGCATTATTTGGTTTTGGAGATTCCGTTCAGTTTGGAAAAAGAAATTCGGTTCGGTTCCTGTTTTGAAAATACTAAAATTTCTTATTCGGTTTTGGTTTTGGTTTTGGTTTTGGATTTCGGAAACCAAAAATCGAATAAGACTTGTGCAATTATGTAGATACCCTCAATTCTATGTATATGTTGTAATTAAAATCCGTATATTTTGATAGCAACAATTCTATTTATGTGTTTTGAAACGAAATTTGGTAATTTAACAACTAGTTTAACTTTGGACGCAAATACAACAAATATGTGTATAAAAATTATAATTTTTAATATCATTTAATCACAACTTTAACTTTGGACCCACCAATTATACAATATAAATAGTCCAACCGAATAAACTGAATCGTTATTCGCTTCGGTTTCGGTTTTGGATTTTAGAATTTCGGTTTATTCGGTTTTGACTATTTCGGTTCGGTTGAAATCGAATAAACCAAATCCTCACCCATATTCGCTAGGATAGTCAACGCAAAGACATCTAGAATGACGCCGAAATCCCACGTCGATGCCGGCGGTCATGGACATGGAAAGAAAGAATGTCCACTAGAACGTAAAATCAAACACCTCAATATCATGTTTTTCTTAGTGCGTTCAAACGACTAAAATATTCGTACCTACAACCAATAATTATTTTTTGCAAACTATTACGATTAGTCGTAACTAATAAATAAGGAATTGTTTTCGAGCTTGTTTAATAAGACGAGTTCAAAATATTTAGAAGACTTAATAGGTCATTTAAATCAATTGGGTTCAATAAATAACCTATTCAATTAAATTTAATTCTCCTAATGATGATATATAATGGTCGACATTTATTAAAGGTTTAAACCAAGACCTAGTCTCGGACATGGATTTAACTGATGAGTCAAATACGACAGGCTCACTAGGTTCTTCTAATGAATTTTTTAAGGATATAGGATCTACCAGTTAGCAATAGTTTATGCCTTAATATAGTTGAAAAATTCATTGAAAAACTTTTTCGTGTCGACACGCATGTCACTGAACAAATCATCTATGTTGTCATATTCAACATTCAGTATAGCACTAATTTGTTGCGAGAAACTTTTGTGTACACATTTTTTGGGGGTCTTATCTATATATAAAAATATTCTTAAACCACACTTCGATACTAAATTTGATGCGGGAAGAAGATCCATGGAAAATATGATTAGTACGAAAATTAGGAGTTTAGAAAAAAAAAAAGATTGGACGTAGAAGCTTTGAAAAATTTGTGACGAATTAACTATTATCAAGAAATAATTTTAATAGAAATACAAAAATACCGATTTTAGAATGGTGTCTGGGTGGTGTTGGATCTCGATCTTTGGAATTTTGTATTCGAGATCCAGCTCGGCGTCAAGGTCAACAACGAAGAAGAAGAAGAAGAAGAAGAAGAAGAAGAAGAAGAAATAGATCTACTCTAAGATTTTGGAATCACACAATACAAACTTAAAAGTAGATTTCTCTCGATTCATTATTCAATTCTTCCATGTCTAATATCTGAATTTACAAACTATTTATATGCTAAAAAACAATCAAATGAAGATAAAATAAATCTCTAACTACTTATCCATAAGATAAGTCAAATCTCTAACCAACTCAAAAAGATAAAAAAAATTCTTATTTAGATTAATCTTAAAACAAATTGAAAAATCTAAAAAAAGAACCGAAAATCCAAAATGGTTTTCCATCACCTCAACTTAAAATTTTGCTTCATAATGAAAATGTCTTGGCTAGAAAGGGATTTAATTTAACATTTTATAAACAGAGATGCCATCTATAAGAACCAACCAGATTTCTCATATACCGCCTTTTTGCACATCGTTGGGAAATATCAAGCAAAAACTAATGTTCCACGCTTCCATTTCCTTTTACTTGTTTTTATTACATTAGTTAATAGTGAATTGCTAGTACGTATCATTTTGAACTAAAAGCAATATTTTTGGGGGAATACTCCCTTCAACATAAGAAAAATATTTGATTCATAGAAGTGAGAAAATGGATCCTTTGCTCTGATGTCTCATACCTTAGATATCAGTGTGATTATAGCATAATTTCATTTAACCACCTTCGTGCATGATAATTATGCCCATGAAAATTTAGATCAGTATATAACCATATGATTAAAGTAGATTCATATGTTTCTCAGTAAATTTCTCTGTAAATTTCTCCTTTTAGGTATATCCAAAATCATGGACTGCGATTTATATGCCCTTGGACAATGTTGGCATGTGGAACATAAGGTCAGAGAACTGGGCAAGGCAGTACCTGGGGCAGCAATTCTACCTCCGGGTCTATTCTCCAGCAAATTCTTGGAGAGACGAGTACCCGATCCCGAAGAATGCTCTTCTCTGTGGAAAGGCATCAGGCCGTCGAACCAGGCCACTTTGAGATAAGGTACGAGATTACAGTGCGCCACCAAAGGGTGACTGATTTGTTTGCGAGATATCGAATTGTATTCTCGAGTTGCCATTATCAATTCGAATTTATTGATATTCAATTGTAAACTGGTCCTAGATCTATAATTTCTACTCCCTGATGCTAAAGTTAAGAATCTTGTTACGGATTTATCTTAAGTCCCTGCCATCTTTTCACTACTACCGGTTGTTTATGCATTGTTGGCTTTTGTTTCTTGGAAGATGGAAGAAAATAAGCTTCGTGTTGATGTGATTATACACAGATGAATGTTGAGAGTTTGAAGGCAGATATATACCATATAAAGTAATATAATTTTTTGCTACATCTTTCATGATTATAATGAGTCTCTTTAAGGTTCCTTATGTTTGATCTTTTGTGTGCTGTAGCAAAAGCTGTATTTTGTAGAGCTAGCTACTTTTGCTACTTGAGGGTTAGGATCTGTTTGGTTTCTAGGATTGGACAACTTATTATAAATCTAATTTGGATGTTTGGTTGGAAAAAAAAAATATAGACGTTATGTAATGACCATTATAAGTTTGACTACATTATATTATTTTCTTTTAAAACCAATTATATCATAAAATTCATGTTTTCTTTTTCTGTTAATTAATCTTACATTATATGGTTTGATTATATATTTCTGTCAACCATGGTAATTTAATTATAATTTAATTACATTACAAAGTCAATTCTAGTACGATGACAATTATATTACAACAAACAAAACACAAACTAATGTTTCAGTTATGAGGCCTAATTTTTGGTGTTTGTCAGAACAAATGCCATAGACCATCATGGATTGAAAATCCAAATCTAATACCTGATAATAAGGAAATTTACATGTAAACTACCTTTCAATCACATACCACTTATTCGACATGCTTAATGAAGATAATTGTTATACAAGCGTTTTATCGAAATTATTTCAGTTAATCATTGTCAGAAGAAGGTTTTGATATATATGCCATAACCAGCATCATTTCAAAGTTTTTATGGATAAGTCTCATAAATAAATAATAAAAAAATAAAAAACTTAACCCTGCCACCACTATTTTACCTTTGTAACTTTTCAATGGACATAACAAATATATATATATATATATATATATATATATATATATATATATATATATATATATATATATATATATATTGCTTCGACATCATTCAGGACACCCACCAAGCTCTTTCTTGCTGGATCACCCACCCCTCTCTCCCGGAGCGTGCCATTCTGTCTGCGGACCACGGGAGCTGCGTAATCGCAGATCGGAAACACCTTTGGAACGACCTCCTCGACACTTATCTCCACAACACCAATTCCCCCTGGCTTTGCATTGGGGACTTCAACGCCATCACCCGCAGAGAAGAGAAGATCGGTGGGCGTCCACCGCCCCTATCAGCCATGCAAGACTTCAACGACTTCATCTTCAATGCTCACCTCACCCCCCTCCAGTTCAAAGGCAGCGAATTCACATGGTGTAACATGCAGGAGGGAGACCGGCGCCAATATTCCCGACTGGACAGAGCCCTCACCAACGCTTGCTGGAATGGCATGAGGATCAGCTCCTTACTGTCCCACCTCAATTCCACTGAATCAGACCACGCCCCCATCCTACTGGAAATTAAAAACAAATCCCACCCTTCCAAAAAGAACTTCCAATTCCTTGACTTGTGGATCAACCATCCGCAATTCCTAAGCATCGTGACAGAAGCTTGGAACAGTCAAGACTCCCCGAACCCTCTCTCTCGGGTCAGCAACAAGCTCAAAGCCACCAGGAAAGCTCTCTCCACCTGGAGCAAACATGCCTTTGGGGACATTTTTCAAGCCATCCGCACCGCAGAGGACGATGTTTCCCGAGCCGAAGCCTTATTCCTCCAGGACCGCTCCCCTGCGGCCAGGAGAGCCTTGAACCTCACAAAGGCCATGCTCAAATTCAGGCTGAGAGTCGAGACCGAGTTCTGGAAGCAAAAAGCTAGACTGAAATGGGACAGCGACGGGGACAAAAAATCCAAATACTTCCATGACTGCGTTAACGGCAAAAGAAACAAACTTTCGATTCATCACATCGCGGACGAGCATGGCATCATCAGATCTGACCAGATAGGGATCCAAGAAGCGGCCACTGACTTCTACACCAAATTATTCTCCAAGGAGACGGTCCACAAAGACACTGCGTTCCTCGACCAAATCCCCAACATCATTAACGACTCCGACAATGTGCCGCTGGAACGCCCTCTGTCCGAACATGAAGTGAACGATACGGTGTGGGCCTTGAACGCGCACAGCGCTCCGGGTCCTGACGGCTTTTCTGGCACCTTCTTTCGCACTTGCTGGGATATTATCAAGCAGGACATCACTGAAGCGGCTATCGCCTTCTTCGAAGGTGCCCATTACCCCAAAGCCATCTCCAGCGCCAATCTCATCCTCATCCCGAAAAAAGATAACCCCAACTCCTTTCGCGATTTTCGACCCATCAGTCTTTGCACTTTCACTAACAAAATCATCTCCAAAATCATCGCCACTAGAATGTCAGAAACTCTTCCCAAAATCATCTCGGAAGAACAGAGCGGTTTCGTCCGCGGCAGGAACATCCAAGACAACATCATGCTGGCCCAAGAACTCATCACCTGCATAAAATTTTCAGCAAGAGGGGACAACATAGCCATCAAAATCGACATGGAAAAAGCATACGACAGGCTCGACTGGCAATTCATGATATGGGTCTTTCGTGCCTTCGGATTCTCCGAGAACTGGACCAACATTGTGTGGAGATCCATCAGTAATTCATGGTTTTCCACAGTTATCAACGACCAATCTGAAGGTTTTTTCAAATCCAGCCGCGGAGTCAGACAGGGTGACCCTCTATCGTCCACGGTCTTCATCATTGTTGCCGACGCTCTGAGCAGAAACCTCAACAACATGGTCAACACCCCCAACTTCCAGCTTTACCACACGGCCAGTGGATGCCCCACCATCACCCATCTGGCTTTTGCCGACGATTTGCTCATCTTCTCTGCAGGGGACATCGGCTCGATGGAAGTAGTGCACAACACTCTGAATCGGTACTCCAGATGCTCTGGCCAGAAGATCAACCTATCCAAGAGCGTCATATACGCCCACCACAGCATCAAAATCGAGAACGCAACCAGACTCACCAACTTGACTTCCATGGCGGTGGCTTATCTCCCATTCAACTATCTCGGCTGTCCTCTGGTGTACGGGAAATATAATGCCAGTTTATTCGAGAACCTGATCTTCAAAATCAGGAACAAAATCGAAGGATGGCATAACGCCACCCTATCTCCCGGAGGAAAAATTATCCTCATCAAACATGTGCTCAATTCCGTCCCCATCCACACACTTGCGGCTTGCTCTCCGCCCAGGAAAGTTATCGTGTCGATCGAGAAGATCTTTAGTAATTTCTTCTGGGGGCACAATAAAGGGCAGGACAAACACCATTGGGCCAGCTGGGACACCATGGCTATCCCTACCGCGACAGGCGGGCTAGGTTTCTCCAAGCTCGAGCTCATCGTCAATGCTTTCTCAATGAAACTATGGTAGAAATTACGCACCAGCCGAAACCTGTGGACCAAATTCATGAAGGCCAGGTACTTCAAACACATACACCCCGCGATGGCCACCGCCAACAGCAGATCCTCCGCGGCTTGGCGTCGCATCTTACGAGGCCGCGATTGGACTGAGCCCGTGATCAGACTACGGCTGGGTTCCGGCGAGGCCAACCCCTTCTTGGAACGGTGGATAGGGGACAGTCTCATACCGAACATTTCCGACTACCCCAGAAATAGCAAGATAAAAGACCTTTGGAACCCAACCAATATCGATTGGAATTGGAACCGGATCCGTGAATGGTCCGGCAATGCCACTGTCGACAGCATTTGTCATCACGGTCTTAGCATTGGGCCCGACGCCGACAAACTGGTGTGGTCACTGACTGCCTCCGGAGACTTCTCCGTTCGTTCGGCTAGAATCATGATCCAAGAGAATGGGCCTGACCTATTCATCAAGCGTTACTGGCACTCTTGTATCCCTAAGAAATGGTCCTTCCTTCTGTGGAGAGTCATGAAAAAGAAACTGCCCACCGACGACAACCTAATTTCTATCGGCTTCAGCCTGGCATCCGCGTGCAATTGCTGCACTGAGCGCCAGACGGAAACTATAGACCACATCTTCCAGGAGGGAAGCCTCCCGAACAAAATCTGGAACACCCTCAACCACAACTTCAATACCTCTCCCGGAGACGGGCGCTTTATCGATCTTCTGGCCCACTGGGGAGCTGCCTCCCACGGCCACCAGATCGTTGCAGCGGCCGCAACCTGGACAATCTGGAAAAATTGCAACAAAGCGAGATACGAGGGCTACCAATACTCGGACGATCAGCTTATCCGGGAAATTCACCGGCAATGTCGCAAACGGAGCACCCTATGCTCGCACCTTCCCCCGGCTTTTGATCATCCGTTTTTTTTTTAGTTTTGAGCGGCTGCGCCCGCTACTCTCCCCTGTCTTTCCTTTGCTTGTATACTTTTGTCTTGTATACGGTTCGGGCGTCTCCTTTTGCGCCTAGATTTTAATAAAAAGGGGGTTTTGGTTAAATATATATATATATATATATATATATATATATATATATATATATATATATATATATATATATATATATGTGTCCCAAAAGTTGTTGTCATGTCACCATGATGTCATCATGCTTTATAACCACATGATCTCATCGATTGTACGGTTGAGATTAAATGGTGCAATAATGGTGCAATAAGCCTTGGTGCAATATTGTGAGACTCGTCTCACCGTATCGGTATTTATATACTGATACGTACTTTTGTACTGTATTTCGTATTTTTTTGGATTTCGGAACGCTTTAAAATTTTTCCAACTTATAGATTTTCTCCTTAACCGGCATACCGCCAGTATACCAGTGTATACCGACGGCATACCTATCACTCCCATTTTCTGTTATACGTATTTTCAGTGTACGTATACGGATTTCTGACATTTGTCAAGTGATCCGTGTTTTGACTTATCTTATTTCTTAGCCTTGCCTTAGTTTAATCTTGTACTTGGTTTATTTTGGTTTGGTTCAACTTGGCATGAGTTGGTTTGGGTTGGGTTGAGATGAGAAGGATTTTATATAAAAACCAACTTCTCTCTTTCTCTCTCTCTCCTCCATTCATTTCATTTACTTCTTCTTCTACATTTGTTCCTCCTCCAAAACCTAGGCAAGTACATCTTGCCAAATCTTGAACAATGTTATTTTTGTTTGTTCTATTTTTTTTCTTTCATGATTCAAAGCCTCTTTAGAACTTGAAGTTTTCGGTTTTGAAGCTTACATTTTTGTAGATCTAAGTTTGTAACTTTTTTTATTTTTCTTGGTTTTGATCTCTTAAAGTTTGATATTTTCGAAATCTAATGGTTCCATGTTGTAGAAAATTTTATTCTACACAATTTTGACTTTTGAACCACTTGATTTCGATTTATTTTGAGAAAGTTATGCCATTTTCTTGTTCATGGGTTCCCCATACCTTTTGGTGTTGTCGGGACGATGAACAGTGCCGCGCGCAGTGTTTTCGTTACCGCGCGCCCGCGAGCCGTGCTTGCGCGCAACGTACGCCGTGGGCACTTTTGCCCTCGTGCACCTTGCAACTTGCGCACCGCGGGCCCGCGCATTTTTCTGTCGCGCGTCGTGCTTGCGCACAACGTGCGCCTTGGGCACATTTGCCCTCGCGTATTTTTCTGCCGCGTACCGTGCTTGCGTGCAACGTGTGCTATGGGCGATTTTGCCCGCGCACAATACGCAACTTGCGCGGTCGTGCGCCCGCACAATTTTCTGCCGTGCGTCGTGCTTGCGCGCAACGTGCGCCGTGGGCGTTTTTGCCCCCGCACAATGCGCAACTTGCGCGGCCGCGCAATCGGACAATTTTTTGTCGTGCGCCCGCGCGCCGTGCTTGCGCACAACGTGCGCCATGGGCAGTTTTGCTCGCGCAACTTGTGCGCAGGTCACTCTAAATGACTGTTTTTGCCTCTTTGAGCTATTTTGTAGCTAAAATCTTGAATAACTCAAAACATGAAAGTTGTAGATCTTTGTCTTTCCTTCAAGAACATTCTTGTTTTACTTTAATCAGAGTTTATATGCTATAATTTCAATCATAGTTTTGATCTCTTTTGGCATATTTTCTGTACTTGACGTTTTTGAGGTTTTCTTCGACTGTAATAAATTCTTATCATGATTAGATGACTTTGTACAGTTAGAAAATGATTGTACACCTAACATTAACACAGATTCAATTATTGTTTTATGCCAATTAGTTACTTTTACTTATCCCTTCTCACATGTCAGGATATGTCTTTCCTTTCGAATATTTCTTATGTGATATGATATGTGTTTCCATGCTTTTCCGAATTTATTGTACTTTATAATCTATGACATGTTTAGAATTTCTTTATAGTGACCTATTGTGGTGCACTCATGATTTATGCCTTTTCGTAGAGGCACACTCTTGACAAGTACTCTTTACATGACAAGTAAACCTAACATGACATGCTTAATCTAGATGATGTTGCGACGGCTATCCTCCCTTTCTAATGTAACTCTTTTGGATACCGTGGTTGAATGTATTATGTATGCGTGCACAAACTACATGTCTTATCTTGCATCATGTCTAGGATATGGATTCATGATTTGTCATGACCCGCACCCAGTGTAAGGGCACGAGACGTAGGTACGTCCAACCTACGCCGTAGTGTCGGCGGTAGAACGCTGTCCCAGGTCCAACATCTAACACAATCTAGAATATGCTCCAATTAGAGAATGATATATATGGTACAACTTAATCACAATAACTAAGATAGAATAGAAGAAAGATAATCTCAACAGAGAGTCACAACATGAAGAATAATCCCGGTGTAAACCACACCATAATAAATCTCAATACAATCACAAAGTCTCATAACTAGATAATAATATAAGTCTAATCTAACTCATGGCAAGTCCTCAGTAACTACTAGATCCTGCTGAGGGTCCACGTCATCTGTGTCAACTAGGCCTGCTCCATAGTAAGTATCGCAGCAATCCTCATCATCTGTAATATTTTCAACAGGTCCAGTCAGGACTGGAAGGAATACATATCTCTCACACAGTTCATAACATAAAAGGAAATATGAAACAAGCTATAGAATAATATACATGAACTGCTGTAAAGAAATAGTAGAGAGACTGTAAAAAGAAGAACATGATATAGTAGAAATAGATATACGTGATATAGATAAGAAAACTGAGCTAACTACGTAATTCAGAGCACATGTTTGGTTATGTAAACAGGCTTAGGTTATACATGACTTAAATCTAGTTTGGAGTTATACATGAAATGGCGTAGATCACATAACCAAATAAATACTTCCCCTGCCCCAATTAGTACACAAGGATCTGTCCAGGTTATGTTATTGCACATGAAAGTAGTACGTCACATGGATAGCTAGTCCACATGCACACTAGGTTATACATGAAGGCTCACATGATCATGAGTGTACATGAATGTCACATGAGTATACATGAATAAATACGAATACAATGAGTAGACGATGTACATGATAAAGTACATGAGCACAATATATCCGATGTATCCGAGGGGATAACATCGCATGAAGAGATCCTTATAGTACTAATCCGTGATAACATCGTGACAACAACAAGTAAACCAGTCTATAACACGTAAATATGTCCAAGCAAGAATGAAACGGTCAGAGAATGTACTCGCCTGACAATCCGAGCTGCTGATAAAGATGTGTAACTGAACTGGAGTGATGTAAACCTATTTAAAGTAACCACAAGTCACAACATGGTCTAACATATCATAAGAAAGGGCTAGAATACAATTCTACATGCTTCTAAGTCCTTCTAGGTCAAAGTCAACCTTGGTCAACTCTAGTCAAACATGGTCAACTCTGGTCAAACCTGGTCAACTATAAGTCAAATAGTCTGTTTACTAATTTTTAGATCATACTCAAGTTTTCAAGTCATTCGAAGTTCGTTTGAGTCGATTTGGAGCAAGTTTGACCCAATGTTGACTTTTGTCAACTTGGTCAACTTGTTGGTCAACTCGACTAAACTAAGCTCATTGGGTCGATCTTAATCTGTCCCAATACCCTATGGTTACATTCATAATCAATCCACATACATATAGGTATATTCACATTCATTAAGGCAATATATATATGTTGGCCCATTGGTCATGGTCAAACCTGATTTTAATAATTGATCAAACTCTGTCTCGATATAAATGCGAGTCAATTCAGATGTTTACTAACGACATTTTGGACACTGATCAAAGATGGATATCTACTCCGTTCAAGACCGAAGCTGTTTGCCACTTAGAATGTATTTCCTTCAAAGCAATGTAATTTTTCATTTTATTGAGTCTAGGAATACATTGTACACCAAGTCGTACTGGCAAATAGGCTATCCGAAAACGTTTTTCAAAACTAACCTATCTTTTCAAAATGACCTATGTTTTTGAAAAACATCTATTTTTACAAAAAGCTTCTGAAGGACTTTTTCAAAAAGCCAAAATTATTTTTCACAAAATCAACTGACCAAATCCTGACAGAACTCGGCCAGAGTTCGGCCAAGTTGAACGTTATGTGAACGTTTGATTTTAAACTTGGTCTCCCTTCAGTTGCGGTTTGTTACAAAGAGTTCTGTCCGAATTTTGCCCGAATTCTGTCAGAGTTCTGCCTTTGGAAAAACTATAAATAGAGAAGGATTTCGATCATTTCAAATCACGAATTCACTTTCAATCTCTTCTCTTCTAAAGCTTACATTTCTTCCAAAGAGTTCTAAAAAGCTTCCATTTTCAAATTCCAAGCCAGTTACAATCCTCTAGTCGATTTGCTAGTGCGGTGCGGTCTAGAAGTTTCAGAGCGATTGTAATCAGAGGCTTGATTGAAGATTGACTCTTCATAATTGAAGTTGGTCGAGTTCTTCGTATCAAAGCTACCGTCTGTAGAAGTTGCAATGACTTCGTATGAAAACTTGCGAGATTTTCCAATAGTGGATTCAACTCGAAGCTAGAGTTCTTCCGACTGGACTAGTCCTCACAAGAAGGAAACCAATATAAATTTCGGTATTTGCGTTTGCCTTCTGATCACTCTTTTATTACTGTCATTTATTTTGTGATTATAATTATATCTGTGATCTAACTGCTAACGAGTTTTTAATTAGCAATATTCCGCTGCCTACTCTATTCACCCTCCCTCTAGAGTATTCTGCTTTACGATTTCGTTCCTACAATTGGTATCAGAGCGGGTTATACAGGTAAAGCAAGGTAAAATTGCAGTTATATTCAATTATTATATAGATCACAGTATTACACATGGCAACTGTGAAATTCACAAGTGAAGGCCAAGCCACAAACAGACCTCCACTGTTTGACGGCATAAACTACACTTATTGGAAAACACGTATGAGTTTCTTCCTGAAATCTCTTGATTTTGACTTATGGTCTGTAGTTATTGATGGCTATAAAAATCCCCCTCGTATTAATGTTGATGGAGTTTTAGTTGAAAAACCCCATGACAAATATATAGAGGATGAAAAGAAAAAGGCCAGTCTTGACGCACGTGCTATTAACGCTTTATTTTATGCTTTAGACAGAACTGAATTCAACAGGGCATCTACTTGCACAACATCAAACGAAGTGTGGAAGCTTCTCGAAGTAACCCACGAAGGAACAACACAAGTCAAGGAGTCAAAGATCAGCAGACTTACTCAGGAGTACGAGGCGTTCAAAATGAAGCCAAGTGAATCAGTCACTCAGATGTTTACAAGATTCTTGGATATTGTAAATCCTTTGTCTTCACTAGGCAAGGATTACAGTAACCATGAGAAGCTTCGCAAACTTCTACGAGCTCTCACAAAGAACTGGATTCCAAAGGCTACAACAATCATTGAAGGGAACGACCTCTCAACAATGTCTCTGGAAACACTCATGGGTAAGCTACTCACTTACGAGTTAGAACTTCAAGACTTTGAAGATGCTACACCAAAAGAGAAGTCAGAGAAGTCGATCGCTCTCAAGGCTCAACATAGAAGAACTATCGAAGATGACTCTGATGACAACGACTCTGACTCTGAAGATCAAGCTCTTCTGGTAAAAAAATTCAAGAAGTTCATAAGATTTAACAGGAGAACAAAAGACAGCAACAACAACAACAACGAGGAAGATCCTATTTGCTACGGATACAAGAAGAAAGGACACATGAAGAAAGATTGTCCAATAGCATCATCATCAAAGAAAAGCAGCAAACATGACAAAGGCTACCTGAAGAATTCTATATCAAGGAAGTACGCCAACACAAGCATATGGCATGAAAGTGAAGCCAGCGACTCAGAAGACGAACAATCAGATGACGCTGCAAATGTATGCTTGATGGCTTGCGATCAGGTAATCACTAATCCTCTATTTGATCCTTATGATGATTTCACCTTTGAGCAACTAGGAGAGGCTTTCAGTGACCTGTTAAATGATTACAGGAAACTGCGTAGTAAATATGAAACCTCTAAGAAGGTACTCAAAGAGTACAAAGGTGAAATAGGAAGACTTACCGACCAACTAGATCACGTTAGAAATAATGACTCTTCAAATGAGTCTGGTGAGCTTTCATCTATTAAGTTGTTGTTACACGAGACTGTTAAGCTATCCGAAGAAAAAGACCAAACTATCATCCAGTTAAAGGAAGACCTATCTAAGGAGAGAAAGAGTCTCCAGTGTGCACAAGTCAGAATTGAAATACTTACATCTGACTATACTAGATTATATGACACTTCCAAAAAGTTGGAAATTAGTTTAGGAAAATGGCCTGAAGTTGCTGCTTCCTATTCTAACACGTGTCAATTACCGAATCATCGGAACACGCCTAACACTGTCAGACCAAACCATACAAAAACTATGCCCAAGAAGACTAATAGGCATACATTTTTCTATACTAAAAGATCAAAACCTACCAATCATGCACCTCACACAACTTTCAACACTCAACATGCCAAATGTCATTATTGTGGTCTCATTGGTCATATATCTTCTGCATGTAAAAGTTAGTAGATTTAAACGTTTATGCATGGATACCAAAAACTAACCAGTCAGGACCCTACAAGAAATGGGTACCAAGAGTTTCATCTGCAAATTGTTTTTGTAAAACCCCTAAATTTCTACTATTTTTTTATTTTATTATTTTTGGTACTGATTTAAAATTTTGTATTGTAGGTCGCGCAGTCGTATTGTACGTTGCGCACGAAATTTTGCTTTTCGTAATTGCTCGACGAGTGCGAATATGTGCGAGCGTACATAATTTAGAAAAATATTTTGTTCTATTTTTTTATATAGTTCAAATAATAGATATAATAATTAGTTTTACTATCATTTCTAAGCTTGTTATTTTTACGTCATTTCTAAAAGTTATTAATAATAAATAATATTTTGTATACTAGAAAAGCATAATTATGTAAAGAATATTTGTGCTTGGATATATATTTCATAAATGTTTTATTAAGTTTATTTTTAAATAATAATATATTTTCGAAATTATTATAATAGCATTTTTGGAAAACATATTTTGAAAATATTATGGCAATTTAAATCTTGATTTAATTTTTGGATTTATTTAAATAGATTAAATTAATATCTATATTTGGAATTTGATTTATTTGATTTGATTTTAAACTAAAGAGATATAATTTAAATAGGATTTGTATTTAGATTTGGATTTGAATTAAATAGATTGAATTATCTAATTGGGTTTAAATATTCCTAATCCTATCCAAATGGGAATTTCCACATCCTATAAATAGGCAAGTACTCCTCCATAAATCCTCACACCCACAAAACTCCACAACCAACGTGCGTGCATCGTGTCCGTGTTCCACCATCCATAATCTTATTCCATGTTTTTTTACAAATACAATTTCATCAAATCCAGCCGTGTCGGACACATTCCAGACACGACGTCCAAATCTCCAATCCAAATCCCTAACCCTAATCCTAATTTTCCTAAACCACCACCCGCAGCCGCCGAGTTTGTCCCTGTTCCGACCCGTCGTCCCGACCTCCTCGCTTCTCCCCGCGGCACCACCGCCAGCCTCTCCAAACCACCATCCCAACCCGGACCACCACCGTATACACCACCACCAAAACCCGCAGAACACCCCGACCAGCCTTCGCCGTCACTGCCTCTACCATCACGGCAGCCACCCAAAACCTCATGCAACATTGCCATCAGAAACTCACCACCAGCATGCCGCCTCACCGGCAACTGCACAGCCATCCGAGTCAGCCTCCTCTTCCACAAACCCCCTCGACCCTGTACCCGACTCCCCGACCACCGACTTCAACAGCACCACCACCAAAATTTGGCCACACCGCCGCCACCATCCCAAAGGAAGAGACAAGAAATAGCTAAAACCCATACCTGGCCCCCTTCGCGAAGTCCGGCCGCCTCCTTGTGCCGCGACCGCCGCCGATGACCGCCGCCCCCAGCGCGCGGATCAGTCCCGGCCATCTCGACCGACCGCCCTCCTCCGCACAGCCTCCGCTCTCCCGATCTCCCTTCCTCTTTCCTCCGACACGCAGCGTCGACTCTCGCCGTCGCGCCACACTGGAGACTCCGCCGCCCGACGCACCCCCTTCGCCCCCTGGACTGGCGAGCCCCGTCGCGCGCCAAGACCGACCACCTCTCCCTCGGCCGCCCAAAAACCCCGCCTCCGCTGTGTCTCCGACCGACCTCCTCCGGCGTAGACCACCACTCCACCGCGCGCAACCCATCTCCTCCGCCGGACCCCGATCCCACTCCTTCCCGTTCCTCCAAACCCTCCGCCTCACTCCGGCGCCGCCCGAACTGGCTCGCCGCCCAGACTCCTGCTCTCCTCCGCCTTCCTTCTCCCCTTCCTCCGCTCGCAAGCCCCCGCTCCCACCGCCGCTGCGCTCACCCACCGCGTGCCGCCGGCCAAGCTTTTTCCACCTCTCAATTTCTCTCTCTTTCCTTTTTTGGATGAAGGCAACAGTACTGTAAAAGAGTAGGATTTTTATTGCTGAATATTATTATTATTATTATTTTATTTTTATGATTATTAAAATTTATATTATTGTTATTATTATTATTATTATTTCATTGTTATAATAATAATAATAATAATAATAATAATTATTATTATTATTATTAATGTGGTCACTGTTGATGTTGCTGTTGTTCTTATTTTAGGTATTTCTCTATTAATATTATTAATATCCTAGTCATACAATATGTAATAGTGATTTGAGTAATACTCTAAATATTATCTTTATGTTTATTAATGTTTTACTACTAGTACGAATTATTATTCTAATTACTTTAGATAATTTCTTAAAAACTATTTTTGTAAACTAAATATTGTTGGCTATGATATTACTGTAAAAATTTCTATCTATTAAAGTAAGATTATTTGACAAAATTATAGTTTTACAAAATATGGGATTTAGCCTTAAATAATTTTCTAGAATTATTTTGTTTCACTTAAAATATTTTTGATTTATAAAAATATAGTTTTCAGCCTAAAATATCCTTTTGACAAAACTTGGAGTTTTTGCCCTAAAAAGGATTTCTAGATTTTAAGTATTTAATTAAATTATTTTAACTAAATAAAACTCTATTTTCAAAGTATTATAGATCGTTTTCTAAAGTAGTATATATATCATTTATATATAATTTTCTTCGATTATCCTCATGTCCATGACCAATCCCAATCTTCTATTCCTTTGCCAATTCTTTCCTTCCACCTATTGACCCTAACTAATTTGACCCTTCTGGACCCAATGGAAATGTCCGTGCCACCATCAGAGGTCACCTTGCATAGTTATTGCACCGAAGTCATAACTCCATGCCAGTTTGATCATTACAGCACACCAGGCGTACTACCAGGCAAGACACCTTGCCATTTGTTGTTTATTTATTTTAGCTCATATATCATGCATTGTTCATTATTTTCTTTATGCAAAATAAACTGTGATACATGGCTTAACTTGTTAGAACTTACTGTTTATTTATATTTCTGCTATGTATTATTTTTCTTACACATTAAACCTAGATTTAAGGACCTTTGTGTGTTGCATTCATGGCCTTGACACGTTGTACCACGAAGTTGTGTGTCGCATGTAGAACACGGACGTGCGTGATTGGCTGGCCACCAGTACGTACAAGCCGTACGATAGGAATAACCGCTAATAGAGGTTGCATGCTTAGTTTGACTTAGCGGTTATAGAGGTTTTCTGTTGTGGATACAACATAGTAGGCATTGGACGGGGAGGACAATTCCTTAGCGTATGGGCTTCGATGCACTTTCCCTTGTGACTCAGAAGCTCCGCTGGAGATACGGGGTTGATGACCCATGATTACTGACGGCCACTGACGATTCTGCGGAACGTCATGCTCTTACTGATGGGGCCTCTGGTACCCCAAGGGGGACCATGCCGATCCTATTCAGCCAGGGCCCAGGCGTAGGAAGGATTGTACTTAACTACATTTCACTTAGAACGGTTAGGTACCTTTATCCGTTAGGTACGAGTACTTTTGGTTTGAGTACTTGTATCTGACCGTGGCTTAGAACAATGACTTGTCGCGGATTAGTTCGTCACATCTTGTCCTTGTTTGGTTGTAGGTGTGGCTTACTACTTCGATGAGAAGGTATTGAACCTTGTTGGGGTCCGGATACCATATTGGATTCATAGCATGGAAAGATACGTCACCGTGAATTAGTTTACCATCTCCTGTCCTTGTTTGGTTGGGGAGATGGTACGCTTGTT
The DNA here is from genome assembly GCA_029216955.1 of Iris pallida. Classification (NCBI taxonomy): domain Eukaryota; kingdom Viridiplantae; phylum Streptophyta; class Magnoliopsida; order Asparagales; family Iridaceae; genus Iris; species Iris pallida. Next base: position 21,199,030 of record JANAVB010022597.1, on the reverse strand, counting down.
CAATAGGTGTGTATTGGACCATGTTATAAATTTAATTGACTTATTTATTTGAGCAATATTTATTCAGTTTATATGGCATGATATTATGTGTCTTGTTACGTCCCTCTGAGGACCTGGTTATCTCTCCAGGTGTGTGCTCTTGTCTTTCGCAGGTGCTCTAGCTTTAGCAGTGATCATCGCTACTTCTTCGAGGATGATTGCACTTGGATCGTCTTCGCTTCGCTCGCCAAAATCATTTCTTTTCTAATGTATTTTTCCTTTACTTGTTGGTAGTGAATTTGTCTCCGCCCAGCATATTGTATCAAGACAATTCATTATCATTATATATCTTTTATTCTTTGATTTTGTGGATGAGATTAATTAGTTATGGTTCTAGTGCATTTTACAGCTTATGTATTCATATGAGGTTTCCATATATTGGAGTATACTTCGTATGTATACAGATGGCATGTCCACGTTCCTAGTCCTACATATTTTGGGACTGGGGCATTACAGTTTTGTAGGTGGGATGCCCTTCACATGCTAGAAGCAAATGGATCCTCGACAGCGGTTGCTCACGGCACATGACCGGTGATGCTTCATTATTCGCAACACTGTCGAAGAAGAATAAAGAAGGATATATCTCCTTCGGTAATAATTTAAGAGGGTACATAATCGGTATCGGTGACATTGGTAAGGCTCCCTATCCTGTGATTAAAGATGTCTGTCTAGTTACCGAGTTAAAACATAATCTGCTCAGCATAAGTCATTTAGCTGATCATGGTTATGGTATTAACTTCATCAAAGACAAATGTACTATAGTTGATAGTTCAACTGGTAGTACTATCTTTGAAGGTATTAGGGAAGATAACATATATGTTTTCTATTTGTTGGAAGATGCTAACAAAGCAGGTAGATGTTTGATGGCCAAAAGCATTGAGAGTCAACTTTGGCATATGAGACTCGGTCATGCAAACATGGATACAATTTGTCAAGTCCCAGTACCGAAATACGGAGACGGACTAGGCCAGCTACTCCATATGAGGTACGTAACGTCATACGGCGATCGTGGCTGTCGAGAGACTAGGGGGTCCATGCTACAATCAAGTCTCCTATGGTCCCACAGAGTTCTATGTCTCAATCAATGAAATCACATCAGCAAATAAATGAACATTAAAGATAAAGCAGTAAGGCGTCCCTGACGCTTCATCAAAATGTTCATGAGAGACTAGCTTTATAATTTAGCTATCTCAGAGAGTCAGGAGTACAAAATTATACACAGCTACAGTCTGTTTAATTACAATTATGTACTGACACAAAATATCAAGTAATCCGGCTAACAGGTGCCGGTGGCTAAATGCCGCACAAAATATAAGCAGGAGTGGTGGAGAAGAAACCCACTCGAGTCCCCGAACCGCCATGCTCCTAGTATGCACCATGGATGTCAGGGAGGAAGATCGTGTCCTCTGGCTCTGCTACGAGATCTGGCCAAACAAAACCAGCGGGGTCAGCCCCGAATAGCAAGTACCGCCAAAGGGGGACAAGAGTTAAGATTAAAAACTCAGTTAATAGAATGATTGATAATAGTAATATTTATGCAACTATTATAGGGTAGCGCAACATCCTCGAACCCATGTGGCACCCTTACAACCAAATAAGGACAAAAGGTGCCGCATGGAGTCGGGACGTGTCGTACTCTATAACTTTCACATAAGTTAAAGGGTATAAACAATAAAATCTCCTGATCGTGACTTCGGTCGATAGCCTATCGTAGCACAATAACCAACCCAACAATCAAACAAGAACATGGGTTGGATCATGTACCATGATAGACCATGTTCCTCAGTCATTCACAGAAGTAGCACTTCACAACCAGAATAAGTCTTCCGTTCATAACTTCGGTCCACAGTCTGTCATAGTACGATAACCAACCCGACAATCAAATAAGAACATGGGTTGGATCCCGTACCATGACAGTCCGCTTCCCTCAGTTATTCACGGAAGGTAATAAGATACACACAAGTCGTTTTCGCGGCCAATCAAGTCTACGAGTTTCTAGTGGGACGAGGTTATCCTCGCATCATGTTATTTCAAAATCCTCAGATCGTATCTTTCCAGCAAGGCTAACCAACCCAGGGGTTCGCGTAGACAGGTGTCATTGAGCACAGGCCCCTCGTAAGGCCACCTTGCCAAGACATATAGTATATAGCAGGAATTAATAGGATACAGTCATCCACTCGTTGCAGATGACACAGTATCCATGGAGACCAGCCGGCGCGTCAAGACAATATCTCAAGGCGGCTGGTGTAACACGATCTCGGGATTCTGCCCTCCCCATGCGTCTAGTATATTTAGTTGCCTAGTTTAACCCTAGGTGAAATCTTGGACTCACATGCTGTGGCCCACATGATTATCCTCCTAAATGTCGTACTCAAGTACGAGTACCCCAAAAGAGGATCCATGTCAATCAGTATGTCAACATGTTCTACCCTCCTTGGTGTATTGCATCATTGCAAATATGCCACGTGGAGTTACGAGTCATTTGTCGAGCATGAACGAGAACTGGAACATTCAGGTACAAGTATCAGGTAGGAACACTTTGTTCACCGGGGGCACATTAGTGCTCATATCATGCTCAGGACAAAAGGCGTAAGGATATATAGCATACACAAACATTTACATATATATATATATACAATATAATATATACATATAAAAATATAAGGTATAGGGGAGTCCAGGTTAGAGCATGCTCAAGTCAGGCTACGCTCAGGTTAGCCTTCGCTCAGGTCAGCCTACGCTCAGGTCAGCGTACGCTCAGGTCAGCCTACGCTCAGGTCAGCGTACGCTCAGGTCAGCGTAAGCAAGACATACGCTTCCAAAGGGCAGCGTATGTACTGCTTACGACTCCTCTCCAACCAAGTGAGCGTATGCAAGACATACGCTCCCAAAAGGCAGTGTATGGACTCCATACGACTCCTTGTCGCCCAAGTGAGCGTATGCAAGACATACGCTCCCAAAAGGCAGCGTATGGACTCCATACGACTCCTTGTCGCCCAAGTGAGCATATGCAAGACATACGCTCCCAAAAGGCAGCGTATGGATCGGACTGCGCTGCGCTAAAGAGCGCGCGCAACTCAGTGACACAAGCTAAAAAGCTCGCGCACTGCTCACTGTCTTCTCCAAAACAGCAAGAACTCCATGGTTTGAACCCAAAGCTTCAAAAGTCCCTAACTTGGTCAAAATAAGTCCAAATCCAACTTTTCAAAGGTCAAAATTGGGTAGAATAAAATTCTCTACAACATGGAACCATCAAAACTTGAAAATAATGAAGTTTGCTAGATCAAAACCAAGAAGATCCGACAATGGTTAAAACCTAGATCTACAAAAATTAAAGCTTCAAAATGGAAAACTTCAAATTCTAAACTAGTATAGAATAAGGAGAAGAACATATTTTGACAAGTAATTTTTTAAGAAAACATCAACAACATTTATGGATCCCTCTCTTGAGCAAGTTGGTACTTGCCTTGGTTGGTGGAGGAAAGTAAAGGAGAGGAAATAAATGAGAGGAGAGAGAATGAGTTGAATTATTATATAGAATCTTGAACCCATGGGTTCATGATGAACCAAAGGGTTCATGATGAACCATTGGTGAACCAAGAATAGGTTACCCAAATGAGCCAAAACTGTAGGCCCAAATGCAGAAAATAAATTACGAGATAATATTTTGTCGAATATTTTTGGGAAATGCATAAAGAAATTCAGCACATAAATATCGTATAAATACAAAGTAAATACAATTTATCGGTTTTACATATTAAAATACGTATTCCAGGATCGGGGAGTGACATCTCTACCCTTCTTAGAAAAATTCCTTCCTCGGAATTCCAGCCAAGACAGGATAGTAAAATTAGGGCAAGCAAGGCACAATCATATACAAGTTAACTATCATATCAGTTATTATCATACATCACAAAGTGCAAAATAAGTAGGTACAGATAAGCATGGAATCGTGTCAATAAGACGTATAAATATACCTCATTAGTCAAACAAATGTGGATACCGAGATCTGATCTCGTCCTCGCGCTCCCAGGTTGACTCTTCCGAAGAGTGATGGTTCCAAGAAACACGGACAAGGCTTATCGTCCGATTCTTGAGTACCTTCTCTCGCCGGTCCAAAATAGACACGGGTTGTTCCTCGTAAGTTAGGTCGGTACCAACGACTAACTCAGAATGATCGAGGACATGACTCGGATCCGGGACATACCCACGTAATTGGGACACATAAAACACATCATGTATGCCAGTTAACGAAGGCGGAAGGGCAAGTCGATAAGCCACATCGCCTACCCGAGCGAGAATCTCAAAAGGACCAACGTATCTTGGACTAAGCTTTCCTCGGGTTCCAAATCTGATGATATCCCGAGTAGGCAAAATCCGCAGAAATACTTGGTCGCCAACTCTGAACTCTAGAGGCCTACGATGCTGATCTGCCCAATGATGATGTCGATCCTGTGCAACTCGAAGGCGCTCTCTGACCAACTTAACTATCTCCACAGTCTGCGTGATCATCTCTGGCCCCAACAACTTCCGTTCTCTGACGTCGTCCCATGCCAAAGGGGACCTGCACTTCCTTTCGTACAATGCTTCAAACGGGGCCATCTGAATACTAGCCTGATAGCTGTTGTTATAGGAGAACTCCACTAGATGAAGGTGATCCTCCCAAGATCCGCCAAAATCTAAGGTACACGCCCGTAGCATATCTTCTAATGTCTGAATGGTTCTTTCTGATTGCCCGTCAGTTTGTGGATGATAAGCAGTGCTGAATCTTAACTTGGTTCCCAAACTTTGGTGTAAGCTCTGCCAAAAATGGGAAGTAAACCACGTATCCCGATCTGATACTATACTAACTGGAACACGGTGCTGTCTTACTATCTGCTTCATGTACATTTCTGCTAGCTGCTCAGTAGTCTGTCCAACTCGGAAGGGAAGGAAATGAGCGACCTTCGTGAGTCGATCAACTATTACCCAGACTGCATTCTTGCCAGCCGGGGATCTAGGTAAACCGGTCACAAAATCTATCGTGATGTGCTCCAATTTCCATTCTGGGATAGGAAGCGGCTGTAGCAATCATGCTGGTCTCTGCTGCTCGGCTTTCACCTGCTGACATACCAGACACTTGGATACAAATCTCGCTATCTCTCTTTTCATGCCATTCCACCAAAAGAACTGCCTGATATCTCGATACATCTTCGTTCCTCCTGGATGAATGGAGTAAATAGAACTATGATCTTCGGACATAACTTCTTGCCGAAGGTCTCCACTCGGTACACAGAGTCTGTTTCCAAACCTGAGCGTACCATCTTCATGAATCACTAACTCCTTCCTACGGCCTGATTCACACTCCGACCGCAACTTCTGAATCTTTGGATCTCCTGCTTGTGCTGCCCTTATCCTTTCTACTAAGGTTGACTGAATCTGCATACTGGTCATTCTTCCTATATCCCTTGGCAAAACTACTTCGATTCCCATACTCTGAAGGTCTTCTAGAATATGCTTCTGCGAGGTCAAGATAAAGGCACTGTCTCTCCTACTCAGTGCATCTGCAACTATATTCGCCTTGCCTGGTTGATATTGAAGATCTAAATCAAAATCCTTCAGCAGTTCTAACCATCTTCTTTGCCTCATGTTCAAATCTCGCTGCATGAATACGTATTTCAAACTCTTATGATCAGTATAGATCTCTACCCGATCCCCGTATAAATAATGCCTCCACAACTTGAGTGAAAACACCACAGCTGCTAACTCCAAATCATGAGTCGGGTAATTCTTCTCATGGTCTCGAAGCTGTCGAGACGCATATGCTATCACCTTTCCATGCTGCATCAATACACACCCAAGACCCTTCCCTGATGCGTCACAATATACTGTAAAGCCTCCCGCTTCTACTAGAAGCGTCAAGATCGGGGCTGAGATCAATCTCTTCTTCAATTCTTCAAATGATGCCTGACAGCTAGCTGACCAAAGAAACTCTACGTCCTTGTGCGTCAAACGCGTTAAGGGCGCAGAGATCCTGGCAAAGTCCGCCACGAACCTTCTGTAGTAACCAGCTAATCCTAAGAAACTTCGCACTTCTGCAACCGTTCTCGGGACCGGCCAATGTTCTACGGCCTCAATCTTCTTCGGATCCACTGACACTCCTGCTCCAGAAATTACATGTCCCAGGAACGAAATGTGGTCTAACCAGAATTCACACTTGTCGAGCTTCGCATAAAGTTGATGCTCCCTCAATGTCTACAAGACAGTCCTAAGATGTTTCTCATGCTCCTCTTTACTGCTGGAATAGACAAAAATGTCGTCTATGAACACCACCACAAATTTATCCAAATACGGCAGAAAGATGCGGTTCATTAAATCTATGAATACTGCGGGGGCGTTGGTTAGTCTAAAGGGCATTACTAAAAACTCATAATGCCCATATCTAGATCTGAATGCTATCTTCGGTATGTCTTGCTCCCGGACTCTTACCTGATAGTATCTCGACCGAAGATCGATCTTGAAAAATATGCTGGCCTTGCTCAACTGGTTAAACAGGTCATCAATCCTTGGTAGCGGGTACTTATTCTTCATTGTTACTGCATTCAGCTTGCGGTAGTCGATGCACATCCTCGTCGACCCATCCTTCTTGGGAACTAGAATCACTGGCGCGACCCAGGGTGATTTACTGTCTCAGATGAATCCCTTAGACTTCAACTCTTCCTCATGTTGATACAACTTATCCTGTTCTGACGGCGACGTTCTGTAAACTCTGTCTGTAATAGGCCTCGTTCCAGGGTTCAACTCAATGCTAAATTCTACCTTTCTGACTGGGGGTATCCCTGGGAGCTCATCAGGGAAGGCGTCGAGAAAATCTTCGACCACTCTCAGAATCTGTTCTGGCTCTGACACTGCTGCTGAGATGACGCCTCCGGCCTGATTCTTCAAGGTTCGAGTAAAGATGAACTGTTCCATCCCAGGAACGCTGAATATGACCCTACCTCCTCTATAATCAATTGTCGCAGGACTGTCTCTCAACCAGTCCATGCCAAGAACGACATCAAAATTCCCCATAGGGAATTCAATCAATGACGCGGGCAGTAAATGCCCACACACCTCTACCGGACATGAAAAGCGCACTCTGCTAACTTCTACGAGCCCATTGCCGGTGAGTATATCCATCCTCTCCGGCAATGCCTCAAATACTAGTCCAATCCGTGTAGCATATTGTGCAAAGATGAATGAATGAGTAGCGCCTGAATCAAATAATGCTACAGCGGGAAATGAGATGACGAGAATTTTACCTGCCACCATGTCACTAGACGCTAGAGCCTCTCCCAAGGATAATGTGAGAGCCTGGCCCTACGGAGCCCCTTGTTGCGGCCTTCCTCGACCATGCTGTTGTTGCCTCTGAGGGCCTTCGACTTCCTGTGCTTGGCGAAACATCTGAGCCAGCGTTGGTAGACGCTGGGCTAGGGGCCTTACTGCTAATACTGGCCCTCCACTCGGGGTTGCCACCGGAGCTGGCAACGCTGGAAACTACTGAGCTGGCCCTCCTGGCCTCTGCATCACAGGACAAGTGGAGATACGGTGGTCTGAACTACCACACCTCAAGCATAAGCCATTCGCTGACCGACACACCTCCCTCGTGTGCCCTGCCTTCCCACAGAATGTACAGCCCTGGGGTGCTCCCTGATGCTGCTGTTGGTTCCTCGGCTGCTGATGCCGAACTGGCGCTGTATTAGTTGACACGGCCGTCATTCGCGGTGCTCCTGCATCATGAATACGTACACCGGGTACTGGTGCCGATGTTCGCTGCATCACTCCTCCTCCAACCTGGGAATGAGATCTCTTCTGACCTCCTATCCTCGATGCCAACCTCTGCTGGGTAAGCTCGTGCCTCCGAGCGGCCGTCAAAACAGCGTCAAACGTCTGGTAGTCGTGTCCCTCCACAAGCTGCAATGGGGCAAAACGGCACAATCTGCAGAACTCTGCTGCATACCCATCTACGGTCTTGCCTGCTTGCTTGAGACTAATAAACTTCTGCTGGAGCTCATATCGAGCTACTACGCCAAAATACTTGGTCTTGAATCTTTCACTGAAGGTGGTCTAACGAACAGGACGCCTTATACCAACTTCTTCTGATGCCCACCAGTCGCGGGCAAGATCTTGAAGTACTAATTTGACCTGATTAACCTTCTCATCATCTGGAACCTTGGCTGCCACAAGGATGGCTTCGATGTCTTGAATCCATGCATCCGCAGTGATGGCATCCTCCGTGCCATCAAAATACCTCGGGTTCAAGCGACGGAACCTTCCTGATGCTTCTGAGTCAACCCCGGCACTCCTCTCAAGAGCTAACTGAATCCCTTGGTTCAGTAACACATTCTGCTCCTGCTGCTGAGTCTGTTGCTGTTGGTGAGTGACAAGAATCCCCCGGATGACCTCCAGGAGTGCTACGGCATCTGGGACTGCCGTTGCTGCTGGTGCTGCAGGAGTTTCAATAACCTGCGGCTGTACTGCCTCTGGTTCCATTTCTGCTCGTGTCCGTCCTGGGGAAGGTTCTCTCCCCTGCTGGTGCCCAGTCGAGCCATGCTCTGGCTGCTCTTCCTCTTGGGCCTCACCCGCTACTGAGAATGAAGCACCCCTATAGAGAAAGATATAAGGTTATCAAGTCCGAACGAGAAAGATTTCGAGGATGCAAGTCAGGTTAGAGATCAAGGCAAGGACAGAGAATTCGAAACAGAATTTCAAGGGAAGCAAGTTTTGATTGAGACTCCAAATAATTTGCAATACCCCACAAGTCTGAAAAACAGACCTGCATGGGCCACCACTAAAACCTTATCACGCCCCTGTACCGAAATACGGAGACGGACTAGGCCAGCTACTCCATATGAGGTACGTAACGTCATACGGCGATCGTGGCTGTCGAAAGACTAGGGGGTGCATGCTACAATCAAGTCTCCTATGGTCCCACAGAGTTCTATGTCTCAATCAATCAAATCACATCAGCAAATAAATGAACATTAAAGATAAAGCAGTAAGGCGTCCCTGACGCTTCATCAAAATGATCATGAGAGACTAGCTTTATAATTTAGCTATCTCAGAGAGTCAGGAGTACAAAATTATACACAGCTGCAGTCTGTTTAATTACAATTATGTACTGACACAAAATATCAAGTAATCCGGCTAACAGGTGCCGGTGGCTAAATGCCGTACAAAATATAAGCAGGAGTGGTGGAGAAGAAACCCACTCGAGTCCCCGAACTGCCATGCTCCTAGTATGCACCATGGATGTCAGGGAGGAAGATCGTGTCCTCTGGCTCTGCTACGAGATCTGGCCAAACAAAACCAGTGGGGTCAGCCCCGAATAGCAAGTACCGCCAAAGGGGCACAAGAGTTAAGATTAAAAACCCAGTTAATAGAATGATTGATAATAGTAATACTTATGCAACTATTATAGGGTAGCGCAACATCCTCGAACCCATGTGGCATCCTTACAACCAAACAAGGACAAAAGGTGCCGCATGGAGTCGGGACGTGTCGTACTCTATAACTTTCACATAAGTTAAAGGGTATAAACAATAAAATCTCCTGATCGTGACTTCGGTCGATAGCCTATCGTAGCACAATAACCAACCCAACAATCAAACAAGAACATGGGTTGGATCATGTACCATGATAGACCATGTTCCTCAGTCATTCACAGAAGTAGCACTTCACAACAAGAATAAGTCTTTCGTTCATAACTTCGGTCCACAGCCTGTCATAGTACGATAACCAACCCAACAATCAAACAAGAACATGGGTTGGATTCCGTACCATGACAGTCCGCTTCCCTCAGTTATTCACGGAAGGTAATAAGATACACGCAAGTCGTTTTCGCGGCCAATCAAGTCTACGAGTTTCTAGTGGGACGAGGTTATCCTCGCATCATGTTATTTCAAAATCCTCAGATCGTATCTTTCCAGCAAGGCTAGCCAACCCAGGGGTTCGCGTAGACAGGTGTCATTGAGCACAGGCCCCTCGTAAGGCCACCTTGCCAAGATATATAGTATATAGCAGGAATTAATCGGATACAGTCATCCACTCGTTGCGGATGACACAGTATCCGTGGAGACCAGCCGGCGCGTCAAGACAATATCTCAAGGCAGCTGGTGTAACACGATCTCGGGATTCTGCCCTCCCCATGCGTCTAGTATATTTAGTTGCCTAGTTTAACCCTAGGTGAAATCTTGGACTCACATGCTGTGGCCTACATGATTATCCTCCTAACTGTCGTACTCAAGTACGAGTACCCCAAAAGAGGATCCATGTCAATCAGTATGTCAACATGTTCTACCCTCCTTGGTGTATTGCATCATTGCAAATATGCCACGTGGAGTTACGAGTCATTTGTCGAGCATGAACGAGAACTGGGACATTCAGGTACAAGTATCAGGTAGGAACACTTTGTTCACCGGGGGCACATTAGTGCTCATATCATGCTCAGGACAAAAGGCGTAAGGATATATAGCATACACAAACATTTACATATATATATATATACAATATAATATATACATATAAAAATATAAGGTATAGGGGAGTCCAGGTAAGAGCGCGCTCAAGTCAGGCTACGCTCAGGTTAGCCTACGCTCAGGTCAGCCTATGCTCAGGTCAGCGTACGCTCAGGTCAGCGTACGCTCAGGTCAGCCTACGCTCAGGTCAGCGTACGCTCAGGTCAGCATAAGCAAGACATACGCTTTCAAAGGGCAGCGTATGTACTGCTTACGACTCCTCTCCAACCAAGTGAGCGTATGCAAGACATACGCTCCCAAAAGGCAGTGTATGGACTCCATACGACTCCTTATCACCCAAGTGAGCGTATGCAAGACATACGCTCCCAAAAGGCAGCGTATGGACTCCATACGACTCCTTGTCGCCCAAGTGAGCGTATGCAAGATATACGCTCCCAAAAGGCAGCGTATGGATCGGACTGCGCTGCGCTAAAGAGCGCGCGCAACTCAGTGACGTAAGCTAAAAAGCTCGCACACTGCTCACTGTCTTCTTCAAAACAGCAAGAACTCCATGGTTTGAACCCAAAGCTTCAAAAGTCCCTAACTTGGTCAAAATAAGTCCAAATCCAACTTTTCAAAGGTCAAAATTGGGTAGAATAAAATTCTCTACAACATGGAACCATCAAAACTTAAAAATAATGAAGTTTGCTAGATCAAAACTAAGAAGATCCAAAAATGGTTCAAACCTAGATCTACAAAAATTAAAGCTTCAAAATGGAAAACTTCAAGTTCTAAACTAGTATAGAATAAGGAGAAGAACATATTTTGACAAATAATTTTGTAAGAAAACATCAACAACATTTATGGATCCCTCTCTTGAGCAAGTTGGTACTTGCCTTGGTTGGTGGAGGAAAGTAAAGGAGAGGAAATAAATGAGAGGAGAGAGAATGAGTTGAGTTATTATATAGAATCTTGAACCCATGGGTTCATGATGAACCAAAGGGTTCATGATGAACCATTGGTGAACCAAGAATAGGTTACCCAAATGAGCCAAAACTGTAGGCCCAAATGCAAAAAATAAATTACGAGATAATATTTTGTCGAATATTTTTAGGAAATGCATGAAGAAATTCAGCATATAAATATCGTATAAATACAAAGTAAATACAATTTATCGGTTTTACATATTAAAATACGTATTCTAGGATCGAAGAGTGACACAATTTCTAGACTATCTACAAAGAAGTTGGTACGCAGCTTACCGGACATTTCTTTCAAGAAGGATACAGTATGTAGTGAATGTGAAAAGAACAAAGCTACCAAATCCGCATTCAAATCCAAGAACGCTGTAAGTACCACTAGACCTTTACAACTGTTGTATATGGACTTATTTGGACCCAGTAGAATTGCTAGTCTAGGTGGTAAGTTATATGCATTTGTCATTGTAGATGATTTCTCTAGATATACATGGGTTTATTTTCTTGCACGCAAGAACGACGCATTATCAGAATTCGTTACCTTTTGTAAGAAAGTACAGAATGAAAAAGGGTTCATGATTACTCGCATTCGTAGTGATCATGGCGGCGAATTTGAGAATGCAGAATTCAAGCAATTTTGTGACACACATGGTTATTTGTATGAATTCTCTTGCCCTTGGACTCCGCAACAAAATGGAGTTGTGGAACGTAAGAACAGAACTCTATCTGAAATGGCTAGAGTAATGTTAAACCAGTTTAGTCTACCTAGATACTTATGGGCTGAAGCTGTAAATACAGGATGCTATATTCTCAATAGGGTTCTAATTCGACCTATATCGAAGAAGACTCCCTATGAACTATGGTTTGATAGAACACCAAATGTTTCATATTTCAAGATTTTTGGTTGTAAATGTTTTATTCTTAATACTAAAGACAATTTGAGTAAATTTGATGAAAAAGCCGATGAAGGTATATTTTTAGGTTATGCAGCAAAGAGCAAAGGATACAGAATCTTCAACAAAAGAACCATGATCATTGAAGAATCTATCAATGTCAAGTTTGATGAGCTAAATCAACACTTAGACGATGATGACAATGAAGACTTAATCACACCAAGTACAGCTACTGCAAAACCTTCACACAAAGATGCAGAACCATCATATCAAGCATCAGATGAACCTCCAAGCAAAGAAGCCGAAACTAGCAATCCTGAGACTACACCAAAAGAGATGAGATTCTTGGCTAATCATCCAAAGGACTTGGTAATTGGTGAGATTACCAAAGGTGTAAGTACTCGTTCCTCTAATAAAGATATAGCTTCTTGTGTTGCTTTTGTTTCGCAGTTTGAACCCAAAAATATTGAAGAAGCATGTTGTGATAATTTTTGGTTAGATGCTATGTAAGAGGAATTAAACCAATTTGAATGGAATCAAGTTTGGGAACTTGTTCCCAAGCCCATTGATCATCCGGTCATTGGCACCCGATGGGTATTCCGAAATAAACTGAACGAGAATGGTTTAGTGACTCGTAATAATGCTTGACTCGTAGCTCAAGGATACAATCAAGAAGAAGGTATCGACTACGATGAGACTTATGCTCCAGTTGCGAGATTAGAATCCATTCGCATGTTATGTGCATTTGCATGCTTTTATAATTTTAAACTATTTCAAATGGATGTCAAAAACGCATTTTTAAATAGTTTTATAAAAGAAGAAGTTTATGTAGCTCAACCTCCTGGTTTTACTGATTTCAAATTTCCTGAATATGTTTTCAAGTTGAAGAAAGCTTTATACGGTTTGAAACAAGCCCCTCGTGCTTGGTACGATCGTCTAAGCTCTTTTCTACTTGATAACGGATTTTCAAAGGGAAAGGTTGACACTACTTTGTTTATAAAATCTTTGAATAACAACATTCTTTTGATTCAAGTCTATGTATATGATATTATTTTAGGATCTACTGATGAATCTCTTTGTCAAAAAATTTCAAAGTGTATGCAGAATGAGTTTGAGGTGAGCATGATGGGAGAGCTGAAATTCTTTCTCGGACTGCAAATCAAACAAACCAGCAATGGGACGTTCATAAATAAAGCAAAGTACACAAAAGATCTATTAAAGAAGTTCGACCTGGAAGCAGTCAAGCCACTTAGCACTCCAATGGTGACTTCAACCAAGCTTGATACTGATTAACAAGGTAAACCCGTCGACATACGTAAGTATCGAGGTATGATCGGTAGTTTACTGTATTTAACTGCTAGTCGACCAGACATTATGTTCAGTGTTTGCTTGTGTACACGTTTTTAAGCCAATCCTAAGGAATCACATCTGTGCGCAGTTAAGCGTATCTTCCGATACCTTAAAGGCACTTCTTCTGTCGGCTTATGGTATCCCAAAACCACGTCATTTGACATAACCGGTTATTCTGATGCTGATTTTGCTGGATGCAAAGTAGATAGAAAAAGCACTAGCAACACATGTCATTTCCTAGAAAAAGCTCTAGTCTCTTGGTTTAGCAAAAAGCAAAATTCTGTCGCATTATCAACAACCGAGGCTGTGTGTATCGCCGCAGGACGTTGTTGTGCACAAATTTTATGGATGAAGCAAACTTTAGAAGACTATGGATTGTATTTTTCATACATACCCATTTTTTGTGACAACACTAGTTCTATTAATTTGACTAAGAATCCAGTATGTCACTCTCGTACTAAACATATCGAGATTCGACATCTTTTTCTTAGAGATCATCAACAAAATGGAGAAATAGACCTTGTATACATAGACAAACAGAATCAATTAGCTAATATACTCACAAAACCTCTAGCGGAAGTTTGTTTCAATTATTTACGTCGAGAATTAGGAATTTTAGATGTCAATAATATTAATTAATTTTGTTTTATTAATTAATTTATTCAATACTCATTAACTATTTTCGAGACAAGCCTAAAAAGAGTCTGTCTGTCACCACGACTACAGTTGAAGCAAAACGGTATTTAAGAGTTCCCCGGTGAACCTCCGTTAGCTGGGAAAGTACTCCTACAGCTAATCTGAGACAGATGCTAAGTAAAGAATATTAATTTATAAAATAATATTAATAATATTATTTGAAATTTAAAATTACTAAACTCTGAATTAAATATTTGAAACGAATTGATGAAAAAGATGTGGCCCCACAAATTTTTTTATAGCCAGGCAACCCTTGGCGAATTCGGCCCGAGTTCGGTCCGAATTCGGCCAGAGTTCGGCTGGGTATATATATGTACCAGTCAGAACCCGATGCCTCCTCTTCTTCATTCTTCCAAACCTCATCAAAACAGCAGCAGTCGTGCCCCGAAAACCCTAGCTCTTTTCCACCTTCCTTCTTCCAATCCATGTGGAGATCTTCGTCCAAAATTTGGATTCGTACGGAGAATCTCGTTCTCTACAGCATACCTGATTCTTGGAAGGTATAATTCCTTCTCTCCTCCACTTTCAAATTATTAGGGTTTCTAGTTTTTGGGATAGAATGCCTAAGGGATTCAATTCTTTCAAGAGGAAGAAGACCAATGCCAGTGAAGAGACATCGTCTTCTGATCCGCATACGGATTTCCTCTTTTCTTCGGTCCAATCGGATGACGGTGCATCGGACGAGTTTTATTTCAAAACTCCCGACCAAGCCCTACTTTGGTATGCCGATTTCATTATGCGTACTATTTGTACCGGATCTTCGATCAAATAGACTGTCTTTCCTGACCACTGTCCTTACTTTGAGGCATTAGGGTTACATCACTTTGTTACTTTGTAATTCTCTATAGCTACTAATGCCATTAGATTATTTTACTGTAATTTCGTGTTAGACACTTTTACCGCGAGAACTCGTGTCGGCGGGATAGATATCGAGTTCAATGATGAATCGCTAGCGAAAATCCTTGGTCTTCCAAACGAAGGTGCACCGCTCGATGACATCACTGACTTCGATTTCTCCGATGGTACGACTCTCGTTAGTTTCAAGAATGAGCTTTGTGCGCACGCACGTGCTCGTCCTGAAAAGTTCAAGGCCAATAACTTGAACTTGTTTAACTATGAATTACATCGCATCATCTATTCAACTCTACTTCCAAAATCCACTTCAAAAGATGATGTCACTGCACTTGAGCTTTCTGCTTTATATCACATTCTTAAGGGAATTCTTTTTTCTGCCCCTAAGACTATCATTCAGATGATGCGTAGATGTCGCGGTAAAGATCGCAACCTCTCTTATGCGATGATCATCCCATACATCTTTCAGAGATTCGATATTGACTTATCCATTTGTGCTCTGGACCCTGAGCCGAAGTTCCTCAAACTCTCTCGTCGCAGTATTGCCACTGTTCCTCCACCTACTGCACCTGCTCCTCCTGCACCTACTCCCACAGCACCTGGTCCTCCTCAGTCTTATCCTATGACCTTTGAGGGTATTCACCAGCATCTATCAGATCTGCAGTCATTTTATGTTGACACTTCCAGGGAACATGAGTTTCGTGACGTGACTCGGTTCCAGGCTATTGCCAACTCCTTCGTCGATCTGCGATTTGCACAAACGGGTCACTCTACTAGCTCTCTACCTCGAGACCCTTCTGTTTCTGGTTACCGCATTGATGATGAGGCGGTCCACTCTCTGTTCCAGCTAGGGAACGCATACGATTGGTATCGTACTTCTGGTGCCACTCCTCATACTTCTGGAGCCGGCACTTCTGGAGCTGGTCCTTCTGGACATGTTGGCGCTGCAGCCGATGATGATGAGGATGATGATTTCTGAGATGTTACTGTTTGAGACTGTCTATTTTGTCTTATGTTTACATAGAAATGCTCCGATATTCCAAGATATTATCAGTACACTTTATTTTTGGATATGATTTGTGACTCTTCATAGACATGTTTTATGCCTCAGTTTGGCATATGTTTTACTTTAGTTTATTATTCAGCTTAGCATTTTATTTGTTTCAGCTTTATAGCATTATCTTTCTTTATGCTTCATATAAACTGTCTGTGACAAATACTATGCATGTGTTGTTTATATCATTTCAGTTTATCTATTTTTCTATAAATGTTTTTACCATGCGTGTGATGAATGTTTTTATATTTTGTGTTTCTTCACTGATTGTTACTTATGCATTTATTGTGGGGGAGCTTTCTCTTTGCAAGTATTTTGCTAAGTGACAACGGAGGAGAATTAAGATCTAACATCTTCATGAATACAAGAATACAGGTTATGAATAATTTTTTTTTCATTTTATCTCTCGGTACTTTCGGTACACTTTTGAATTGATCAAAACCAAGATGTTATATTGGCAAGGTTTGTCAATTATGAAAATGGGGGAGATTGTTGGCCCATTGGTCATGGTCAAACCTGATTTTAATAATTGATTAAACTCTGTCTCGATATAAATGTGAGTCAATTCAGATGTTTACTAACGATATTTTGGACACTGATCAAAGATGGATATCTACTCCGTTCAAGACCGAAGCTGTTTGCCACTCAGAATATATTTCCTTCAAAGCAATGTAATTTTTTATTTTATTGTGTCTAGGAATACATTGTACACCAAGTCGTACTGGCAAATAGGCTATCCGAAAACGTATTTCAAAACTAACCTAACTTTTCAAAATGACCTATGTTTTTGAAAAATATCTATTTTTACAAAAAGCTTCTGAAGGACTTTTTCAAAAAGCCAAAATTATTTTTCACAAAATCAACTGACCAAACCCTGACAGAACTCGGCCAGAGTTCGGCCAAGTTGAACATTATATGAACTTTTGATTTTGAACTTGGTCTTCCTTCAATTGCGGTTTGTTACAAAGAGTTCTGTCCGAATTCTGCCCGAATTTTGTCAGAGTTCTGCCTTTGGAAAAACTATAAATAGAGAAGGATTTCGATCATTTCAAATCACGAATTCACTTTCAATCTCTTCTCTTCTAAAGCTTATATTTCTTCCAAAGAGTTCTAAAAAGCTTCCATTTTCAAATCCCAAGCCAGTTACAATCCTCTAGTCGATTTGCCAGTGCGGTGCGGTCTAGAAGTTTCAGATCGATTGTAATCAGAGGCTTGATTGAAGATTGACTCTTCATAATTGAAGTTGGTCGAGTTCTTCGTATCAAAGCTCGCGTCTGTAGAAGTTGCAAGGACTTCGTATGAAAACTTGCAGGATTTTCCAATAGTGGATTCAACTGGAAGCTAGAGTTCTTCCAACTGGACTAGTCCTCACAAGAGGAAAACCAGTATAAATTTTGGTGTTTGCGTTTGCCTTCTGATCACTCTTTTATTACTGTCATTTATTTCGTGATTATAATTATATCTGTGATCTAACTGCTAACGAGTTTTTTAATTAGCAATATTTTGCTGCCTACTCTATTCACCCCCTCTAGAGTATTCTGCTTTACGATTTCGTTCCTACAATATATATATATATATATATATATATATATATATATATATATATATATATATATATATATATATAAACACATATATCTATACATACACATATAATTATATAATATGAGACTTGAAGGAAAAATGCGATAAAGGACTGCTATGTAAAGACTCAATTCTGAGATTAAAACCAAGTTCTCAACTATGGGATATATCACATATATAAATACATATACACATATATCTATTTAAAGGGAAACTATATATATATATGTAGACATATGCATAATATACATAATAACTCAATAGGTAAAAGGAAAATTATTTTGAAGAGGGAAAGGAATGTGAAATCTGACAATAAGTTTAACTCTTAGAAAACTCATCAACACATATTTATATACATATAGTTTATAGGTTGAAATATATATATATATATATATATATATATATATATATATATATATATATATATATATATATTTTTTTTTTTTTTTTTTTTTTTTTTATTTTTATATATATATATATATATATATATATATATATATATATATATATATATATATATATATATATATATATATATATATTTTTATAATGTATATATATATATATATATATATATATATATATATATATATATATATATATATATATATATATATAAAATATATATATATATATATATATATATATATATATATATATATATATATATATATATATATATATATATATATACATTATACATAAAGCAAAAAAGCTATATATATATAGCAAAAAATATATATATATATATATATATATATATATATATATATATATATATATATATATATATATATATATATATATATATATACATTATACATAAAGCAAAAAAGCTATATATATACACAAATGGTAGAATATTAGGAAATAAAAACCAACGATCAATTCCCACATGTCCAGAATACCATATTGCTGATATAAACTCAGGAAATATCAATTAAAACTCAAGAAATCGAAATATCACAAATTCGATCAAAATATTGAATTGAAGGAAAAACCCGAAATCCACGTTAAGACCCAAAACACAAAATACTCCAAACCAACTCACGAAACTTGGAAAATACGTTGGTCTCGACACGTGGGACGTGCTCGGGTACTCCCATGGTCGAAACCGTGTCCGTGTCGTGTCCACGGAGTGCGTATCGGAAACTGATTCCGCGTGTCGAAGAGGGTGTTCTCGCTCGATTGCGCGTCACATGCGCAACGAGAAGCCTCGTGCTCGTGCACACGACTAGGTAGGGTCACGGGGTAGGTCTAGGACACATCGACACGACACGAAGTTGCAGCGACGTGACACAGCGGCTCGCGCAACAGAGCGCGGACTGTGCGCGCACGCGTGCGTGCTCGTGCATGTGGGTCGCCGCTCGCGGCTCGTGCGTCGGGCCACGCCACGACTCGGGATCGAGTCACTGGGTAGTCTAGGTATAGGGCTACGTGTTCCAACTCCTGGTACGGGTCCTCGACGCGCCGTGTTCGCGTACGAAGGCCGTGTCAGCGGCAAATTTTAGCCTAAGTGGACAATTCAGCCGACCAGTGCACGCGCGATTTCTCCGTGCTCGCTCGACGAAACGTCGTAAAATTTTACAGACATGTGGGCAGAGGTTGCCCTTATGTGCTCGTAAAATTTCACGTGAGATGGAGCTCTGTGCGTCGAGTTATGATGCACAGACAGCAGGGCATGCACGGGACCGTGCACGGGATCTCGTACACGTGTGTCCATGTCCGTTTGGATGCCAAAATCGTGTCGATTTCCGATCCGTCTTTCCGAAAGTTGTTACAAAGTCATATAAGAAAGGATTTCGTAAAAACAGAATCAAAAATTAACACTTTTCAATTCTAAGTGATATTTTGCCGAACACGTGCAACGTGAGACCGATACGTGTCCGATACCGCTATCAAACAAAACCAAAATCCTACGAAACTTAATACACAGATCAAGGGTTCCTATATGGATGCAATAATAAAGAAAGTTCAGGAGAAACAAAGGTAGATCGGGATTTACCTATTGAGAGTCAGAATCTCAATAAAAGGAATTCCCCGAGCGCTTTGTCGACCGATTTCTCCTGAGCGAATGCCTCCTTCTGTCACGACCCGATCCCAACTATTTGGGTCAAGTCGGATCATGCCCAGCCTGCGCCGTTGATGAGACGGCGGCAGTAAGCTGTTCAGTAGCAGGCAACCACACAACAACATAGATATATTTGTCACAACTTTTATTCGGAATTGAAATTCAGTTTAATGAAATATTCAGAATACATCTGGAAATGAAAATGCAGAAAATCAAACTACAACTCCAAGAAAGAAATACTGAAAAAGAAATCTAGCAATCTGGTTCCGTCGCCTCAGGATCAGCGTCCTCCGGGGACGGCTCCGGTATAGTCACAGGGTAGAGGACCGGATCGTAGTAGCTATTATAGTATAGCTCGTCATCCTCAGTGTTACCTAAAATGTTGTCTCCAGTCAGGAGGGAGCAAAGTACAATTCATGCTAATTAAACAGTTAAATAAGAAATAGAATCATGCAGTTCTAAACAGTTTTAAAACATGTTTGTTACAGTAGAAAACAGTGATTTGAATAGGTAATGACATATGACCGGCTTGGGTTTGTTACAGTAATGGATAAGGGGGTTTTGTTACAGTATGGTCATAATCATTACGCTATTCCCCAGTCCCCAATAGTTACAGTAGTTACAGTACAGTACTCTCGGTGAGAGTTTCGTGTTTGAGACGTGGTTTAGACATGCAGTAAAACGATTAAGTAAATAACTGTAAACTAACACAAACTATACTTGCCTTGAATTTAGTTTGACTGGAAGAACAGATCGGTACCGAGGAGGACGTCAGGTACGACTTCGAGTTCCTACAGTTGAGAACTCGATTTAGAATCCTGAATAACCAGACTAAGTGTGCTAGTTGCAATCTCTAGTAGTCATGTCCTAGTCAAGTTTTAAGTTGTTTTAAACTACAGCTAACGGTTACGTCGCAACTACGTGCGTTGATTAAGCCAGTTAATTGGTTTATTTGGAAAATTCCGAGAATCAAATATAATTTGGAAAATCGCAAGAATCAATTACAATTTGGAAAACTTTGTGTTTCATAATATTTATATAAAAATACAGTTTCCTTTTTTGTGACAAACCGTGAGTTAATAATATTTTATTCATTTTACTAAATGTCGTAATTAACCAGTTAATCGCGATATAATCTACGTTTATACAACTAATCCAGAAACCACCCAAATCACATCCACCAGAAATAAAAATAAAATAACTACGCTACACAAATACATTGGCACAGCTAATGGTCCTAGGGTGGGCTTATGCCCGGTACAAATTTCCTTTACATAAAATAATAGAAAAATGACTGAAATTAAATAATTAAAGTGCAGAATTTAAATGACTATAATAATTAACCTAAAAAATATAATAATTAAAAATGAAACTGAGAGACTCAGACTCGGTCCATTTCCTCAAAATTCGGTTTATGCCTCAACGTCCGGTCGGACCGGTACGTTTGCATTTCGCCGGGGCCCACAGACCGGTACGGTCGTCGCCCGAAAATCGGTTTTGGAAATTCATTTTCGAAAGCCAGTTTGAAATCAATAAAATATAGTTTTTGTAAAAAAATTGGGCAGCACTTCCTCTATTTCGGGACAAACCCAAAACTGGGAAGTGCGCCAACAAATACCTGCAAATATTTTCCAACCAAAAATTGTCCACAGAAATCCACCAAAATAATCCCAACACCACCAGAATAATTCCCGAAATATCCGGGACTCCATAAACCATCCAATTCACAACAACCCAGCAAGTAAACACAGGAAATCAAACTAACGCAGCTAACGAAAATTATAACGCAGCTAACTGGATTCCCGAGAGGGAACCGGGGGACCGATCTATCATCATCGACTCTACGGGGGACGAACTACTGAGATTATCCAGAAATTACCAGTTTCCGTTGGCGGGGAGCCGCGGAAAAAATCTCGGGAAAGAAATCCGAACTAAGTCGGCAGCAGGTCGAAGTCCCGAACAGCGACGAGAGTCCACGGACAGCGGGAACGCCGACGGGGACAGCAAAGAACCGCGGGAAGCGGCTACGGCGGGGAAAGGTCGCGCTGGACAGCAGCGACGGGAAGCCGCAGAGGGGGTCGGGGTTCTGCCGGCGGGCAGAGGGGGTCGCCGGCCTCGGGACGGCGGCGGACACCGCGGATGGCCGCGGGAGGAGCGGGCTCGAGGAGGAGCACCGCCGGGTGCTGGACAGAGAGGGGCGGCGCGGAGGCGGCGCTCGCGGGAGGCGGCGCTCGCAGGGGGTCGTCGCACGCGCTGGACGGCGGCGGATGGCCGCGGAGGGGCGCGGTCGGGGAGGTCGCGCGGGGGAGCGGCACGAGCTCGGGGAAAAGGGGTTTCGGTTTGGGGCTTCTCCCACAGAGAGAGAGAGAGATGAGGTTGAGAGTGGGTTTTTGTGAGTTCTTTACCACAGAGAGAGATATGGGAAAGGTGAGAGAGAGAGAAGAGACTTGAGAGTTTTGTGAGAGTGATCGTGGGTTCTGTGAGAGGGACATGGGGAGTTTATTAAGGGGAGTGGTGGTGAATATGTGTGGAGGAGAGGAATCTACGGGAGAGAAAAGAGTGAGGTGGTTTGCAAGAGTACGGGATTGCTGGTCCAATTTGGACCGGCTCAACATTATATATATATATATATATATATATATATTTTTTTTTACTTATTTTCATTATTAACCAAGTCAAATATTAGATTTAAGAAGAGAGAAAGAATTGGGAAAAAGGTTGGGCTCAGGCCTGGGTCTGGGCTCGGACTCGGGTCTGGGTCCAAAATCCAAAAATCCATGTTTGTTTATAATTTTCGAAATTCCTTTTTCACACCAAAAATATTTAATAATAATATTAATAATAATAATAATAATAATTTTCGAAATACTAATAAAACATTAATTAATAATTATTTGCAAACTATGGGTTTCACAATCTTCCCTCCTTAGAAAATTTCGTCCTCGAAATTAAAGCAAGGTTAGGGATAGAATAGACAAACAGGTACGGGTACTGCGCCCGTAGCTCAGGTCCAACCATAAGAATTTCCAAGGCAGTCATGGATGAGACGGTTTAGGGACAAGTTTCATTTATGGTGACATCCATGCAGAAAGAAAACAAAAGCGAACCAAAGTACACGAGGTTGATCAGACCATCATGCACCGGTCCTGATTAGACAATATATTAGTGGGTGCACCCAATAAAATACTGTCATGATCAAGCTTGATTAAAGAAATAGCTTGCAAAACTAGGCTAACTTAGCAGCATCAGTCAAGTTTAGAACGACAAAAGGAGGAGGAAATGGAGTTTAAGTGATGGCTCAAAATCTGATTTTCTTCTCATCTCTGACTAGGCTTGCAACTGGTTTCTCTGGCACTGAAAAGGTTAAGTCCAAACTTGAGTTCTGAATTATCCAAATTGTGACTCGGATCCGAAATGTAACGTCTGAGCTGTGACGTAGGAGACGTTGCATACACTCAAGATTAGCTGGTAGAGCTAACTGGTACGCTACTTCCAACTCGTCTTAAACTTCTAATGGCCTGATGTACCTGGCCTCAATTTCCGGCTCCGTCAAAACTGATTGTTCCTCTGGTGGGAAAAACTTCACCAAATGCAGTTTGGTCTTCCCAAGACCTACCAAATTCCGTGACGCAAAATCTCAAAACATCTTCAAGCGTCTGGATTGACCTCTCTGATTGCTCGTCCCGTGGTACTCCATGAATCCGGTAGATGTGCTTCCCGTACAATGTTGCCCACTACTTAGTGGATAAACCAACTTGAAGGAAATTAAAGTGTGCCGACTTAGTCAGTCGGTTTATTATAATCCAATTGGTGCCCTTCCCTCCTTGGGAACAAGGCAATCCTTACTCAAAGTTCATGGTTATATGCTTCTACTTCCATTCTGAATTGTCCAGCGGCTCCAACAGACTTGTTGTCCTCTTGCTAAATTCCTCATGTTGACCAATTCATATCTAATCCCATACTTGGAATTGTCCTTCTTTATTCCATAACACCAATCAATGGAGGCATATTCCGATACATCTTATTATCTCCTGAATTTATGGAATACTGCGACTGGTGCATTTCTTTCATCAACTCGTTCCTCTGTTTGTCAGCCGATACGCAAAGTCCCGCACCATTCTTCAGAGTTCCAATGCTGATTTAATTTAGAAACCCTCAAGTGTTTCTGCCAACACTTGATCTCTAAGCCTGCAAAATGCCTCGTTTTGAAACTACGTTCTCTTGACTTTTATCCCTCAGCCTCGAACTTCATTAATACTGAATCATCATCCAGCTTCGTCCTTCTATCTCCAGGTAGTATAACCTCCAGTCCAAATTTCTCGATGTCTTCTAGCAGGTGCTAGTCCTTGGTTAAGAACTTCGCCATCAGTATCGTCCAAGTGCATCAGCGAACACATTAGCCTTACCTGAATGGTACTGCAGGTTGATGTCGTAATCCTTCCTCTGCTTCAGCCATCTTCTTAGTCTAACATTCAGCCCTTTCTAAGTGAAGACATATTTCAGACTCTTGTAGTCCGTTTACATTTCACTCCCTTTCCATAAAAAATCATGCTTCCAAAGCTTCAAAGTAAAGATAATCGCAGCAATTCAAATTAGGTGTGGGATGATTCTTCTCATGAGTCTGTAGTTGCCTACATGTGTAAGCAATTACTTTCCCATATTGTTGAAGAACGCAACCCAGTCCTTTTTCAGAGGCATTACCGTAAATTGAGAACCCACCGGTTCCTGCGGGTAGCGCAAGGATTGGTGTAGTGGTAAGTCTCTTCTTCAGCTCCTCAATGTCGTCTGGCAAACTTTCGTTCAGATGAACTCTTTGTCCTTCCAAGTGAGCTTCGTCACTGGCTCAGCAATCTTGGCGAAATCCCTCACGAACTTCTGATAGTGACCGGCCAAGTTCAAGAAACTTCCGAATTGAACTTGGGGTATACCGCTCTTCAACAACAGCTATCTTCCATCGAAATTTCTTCTCTTGACAACATGGCCAAAAGTCCACCTTGTCAAAAATCCACGTTCAGATAACTTAGCATAAAATTTCTTTTTCCTCAAAGTTTCCAAAACTTTCTCAGGTGTTCTTCATGCTCTTCTTCAGTCTTCAAATATATCAGAATGTTATCTATGGAGAAGATAAACTGATTCAAATACTCATGAAAATCTCTATTCATGAGATTCATGAACACAGCAGAAGCATTTGTCAGCCTAACATCCTGACCACAGAAAACTACCCTTACTTGGTGTTCGAACGCGGTCTTGGAAATGTCCTCTTTCCTGACTTTGATTTGATGGTGGTCAGATCTTAAGTCAAACTTCGAAACACCCTAACTCCACACAAACAGATCAAACAGATCCTCGATCCGGACAAAGAGCATTGTTTTTAGTGTCTTGGTAAATGATGCACATCCGTTCGTTCCATCCTTCTAGGCACAAACAAGGTAGGTACTCCCTAAGGTGAAGTTCCACTCTGAATAAATCCTAGAGCCTTCATTGATCTGGTCCTTCATCTTCTTGGCCAACTTTGGGTTGACTCTGTAACATCCTTTAGAAATAGGGAAAGAGTCAGGGCTAAGTCAGGGATGAATCCTATGTCTAGATCTGGGATAATCCGGGGAGACTATCAGGAAAACATCTGCCATAAGGGTGTAACAAAAACTTCTATCCCTGTGGAGAATTACAGCAAAACTCTTATGATTGATCTAAGGACATCCAAAAAGATGATGCTATACAGCGGTTCTAGGTACTATTCCTCATGGTTCTGGCTCTTGTAAGAGCAGTCTCCAACTGTTTCCTTTTCTATGAACCTCGAGTATGCATCACGCCTTATTGTAAGGGCAGGGTCTGCTGGATAGGAAGAGGGTCCCTAGGTTGTGGTCTAACAGGTGTTGCTGGGATATGAGCTCTGGTTTGATAGAAAGATAAGGGCAGTCCTTTACCCGATGTTCAGCAGATCCACATGCCAAACATTGTCCCAATCTCTTGCGGCAACTAACGGCCTGATGACCAGGCCTCTTGCATTAGTTACAAGCCCATAGCTTCTTACGACAAGGCTGCCGAAAAGTAGAGTACTTGATGGGACCCAAATATCTTCTAGATTCAGGGGTATCCTTCCTAGGACAAAAGTTCTGCTCTAACTTGGTTGGGGATAACTAAGGCTACATCATGACGTTCTTCATGTCTTCTCTCGTGATATTCTTCTGTTCCTGCTGGGCTTCATCTTGAGCTTTCTGGAACTCCATGATTTCTTGAAATAAAACAACCATTTGGAAGATGATTGCTGGTACTGGTGGAGCAACAAAATGAATAATCCACCAGGGAATGCAACTCAGTTGGAGATGAGGTAGGAATCTCCAGTGTAGGGAAAAACTTCACTGGATGCACAATGAGGACGGTCAAACAGCCGCGAGGGAAAAGACCCTGGGCTTGGTTGAGGAGATGGGGTATGATCCGGAGATGACACCTCATCGCCAGCAGGATTTGGTCAATGGTCATTCTCTGGAAGGTTTAGGACGCACACATAAACAAGGTAGCCTACCAGTCTATAATCAAGCAAAAATATTTATTTATACATAAATCGGACCTATGTCGTGACAAATCAATGTTCTAGTGTCCTAATTGTTTCTAGATAGGTTTTCCTAAGTTGTTGTTGTTTGTTGGACCTGCATGGGCCACCACTGAAAACATGTCACGATCCGATCCCAACTATTTGGGTCGAACCGGACCATGCCCAGCCTGCGCCGTTGATGAGACGGCGGCAGTAAGCTGTTCAGTAGCAGGCAACCACACAACAACATAGATATATTTGTCACAACTTTTATTCGGAATTGAAATTCAGTTTAATGAAATATTCAGAATACATCTGGAAATGAAAATGCAGAAAATCAAACTACAACTCCAAGAAAGAAATACTGAAAAAGAAATCTAGCAATCTGGTTCCGTCGCCTCAGGATCAGCGTCCTCCGGGGACGGCTCCGGTATAGTCACAGGGTAGAGGACCGGATCGTAGTAGCTATTATAGTATAGCTCGTCATCCTCAGTGTTACCTAAAATGTTGTCTCCAGTCAGGAGGGAGCAAAGTACAATTCATGCTAATTAAACAGTTAAATAAGAAATAGAATCATGCAGTTCTAAACAGTTTTAAAACATGTTTGTTACAGTAGAAAACAGTGATTTGAATAGGTAATGACATATGACCGGCTTGGGTTTGTTACAGTAATGGATAAGGGGGTTTTGTTACAGTATGGTCATAATCATTACGCTATTCCCCAGTCCCCAATAGTTACAGTAGTTACAGTACAGTACTCTCGGTGAGAGTTTCGTGTTTGAGACGTGGTTTAGACATGCAGTAAAACGATTAAGTAAATAACTGTAAACTAACACAAACTATACTTGCCTTGAATTTAGTTTGACTGGAAGAACAGATCGGTACCGAGGAGGACGTCAGGTACGACTTCGAGTTCCTACAGTTGAGAACTCGATTTAGAATCCTGAATAACCAGACTAAGTGTGCTAGTTGCAATCTCTAGTAGTCATGTCCTAGTCAAGTTTTAAGTTGTTTTAAACTACAGCTAACGGTTACGTCGCAACTACGTGCGTTGATTAAGCCAGTTAATTGGTTTATTTGGAAAATTTCGAGAATCAAATATAATTTGGAAAATCGCAAGAATCAATTACAATTTGAAAAACTTTGTGTTTCATAATATTTATATAAAAATACAGTTTCCTTTTTGTGACAAACCGTGAGTTAATAATATTTTATTCATTTTACTAAATGTCGTAATTAACCAGTT
This sequence comes from Iris pallida, assembly GCA_029216955.1. Classification (NCBI taxonomy): domain Eukaryota; kingdom Viridiplantae; phylum Streptophyta; class Magnoliopsida; order Asparagales; family Iridaceae; genus Iris; species Iris pallida. The sequence goes on along the minus strand of JANAVB010022597.1, from coordinate 21,171,258 downwards.
AATCGCGATATAATCTACGTTTATACAACTAATCCAGAAACCACCCAAATCACATCCACCAGAAATAAAAATAAAATAACTACGCTACACAAATACATTGGCACAGCTAATGGTCCTAGGGTGGGCTTATGCCCGGTACAAATTTCCTTTACATAAAATAATAGAAAAATGACTGAAATTAAATAATTAAAGTGCAGAATTTAAATGACTATAATAATTAACCTAAAAAATATAATAATTAAAAATGAAACTGAGAGTCTCAGACTCGGTCCATTTCCTCAAAATTCGGTTTATGCCTCAACGTCCGGTCGGACCGGTACGTTTGCATTTCGCCGGGGCCCACAGACCGGTACGGTCGTCGCCCGAAAATCGGTTTTGGAAATTCATTTTCGAAAGCCAGTTTGAAATCAATAAAATATAGTTTTTGTAAAAAAATTGGGCAGCACTTCCTCTATTTCGGGACAAACCCAAAACTGGGAAGTGCGCCAACAAATACCTGCAAATATTTTCCAACCAAAAATTGTCCACAGAAATCCACCAAAATAATCCCAACACCACCAGAATAATTCCCGAAATATCCGGGACTCCATAAACCATCCAATTCACAACAACCCAGCAAGTAAACACAGGAAATCAAACTAACGCAGCTAACGAAAATTATAACGCAGCTAACCGAATTCCCGAGAGGGAACCGGGGGACCGATCTATCATCATCGACTCTACGGGGACGAACTACTGAGATTATCCAGAAATTACCAGTTTTCGTTGGCGGGGAGCCGCGGGAAAAATCTCGGGAAAGAAATCCGAACTAAGTCGGCAGCAGGTCGAAGTCCCGAACAGCGACGAGAGTCCACGGACAGCGGGAACGCCGACGGGGACAGCAAAGAACCGCGGGAAGCGGCTACGGCGGGGAAAGGTCGCGCTGGACAGCAGCGACGGGAAGCCGCAGAGGGGGTCGGGGTTCTGCCGGCGGGCAGAGGGGGTCGCCGGCCTCGGGACGGCGGCGGACACCGCGGATGGCCGCGGGAGGAGCGGGCTCGAGGAGGAGCACCGCCGGGTGCTGGACAGAGAGGGGCGGCGCGGAGGCGGCGCTCGCGGGAGGCGGCGCTCGCAGGGGGTCGTCGCACGCGCTGGACGGCGGCGGATGGCCGCGGAGGGGCGCGGTCGGGGAGGTCGCGCGGGGGAGCGGCGCGAGCTCGGGGAAAAGGGGTTTCGGTTTGGGGCTTCTCCCACAGAGAGAGAGAGATGAGGTTGAGAGTGGGTTTTTGTGAGTTCTTTACCACAGAGAGAGATATGGGAAAGGTGAGAGAGAGAGAAGAGACTTGAGAGTTTTGTGAGAGTGATCGTGGGTTCTGTGAGAGGGACATGGGGAGTTTATTAAGGGGAGTGGTGGTGAATATGTGTGGAGGAGAGGAATCTACGGGAGAGAAAAGAGTGAGGTGGTTTGCAAGAGTACGGGATTGCTGGTCCAATTTGGACCGGCTCAACATTATATATATATATATATATATATATTTTTTTTACTTATTTTCATTATTAACCAAGTCAAATATTAGATTTAAGAAGAGAGAAAGAATTGGGAAAAAGGTTGGGCTCAGGCCTGGGTCTGGGCTCGGACTCGGGTCTGGGTCCAAAATCCAAAAATCCATGTTTGTTTATAATTTTCGAAATTCCTTTTTCACACCAAAAATATTTAATAATAATATTAATAATAATAATAATAATAATTTTCGAAATACTAATAAAACATTAATTAATAATTATTTGCAAACTATAGGTTTCACACCTTCTCCTTGCTAGCGGTACTCCAGCAAGTCCTCCTCTTCCCAACGAGCGCAATGGAATTCGTTTGAGGTGAAACAGACTCCGGATGAGAAATCTAGGGTTTTTGGAGAAAAGGATACTAGGGTTTTCTCTTTGGTGGCTATGTGTTTCTCTACACAATGAGAGGGGGATGCTTATGGCCGGCCATGGGTAGGGGGTGTTAGGTTTAGGGTTTGCACTTGGGCCAAACACTCCATGAGTTGCTAAAAGGCCCATGTCAAAAAGGCTTTAAGAGAAAATATTTTAAAATGAAATAAATGATTCTAAAATAAACAATAATTCTAATTTAAATTTTAAAAGGCCAATAATACTTCTAATTACATAATTAGGCTTCTGGTCAAGGTTGACTAAGGTCAAACCATTTATACTACCAAAATACCTATTCAGCTACCAATCAAACCGCACAACAAGCAATTTAATTAATAAATTATAAAATTCAAAGTAATACACAATGACTAAAATACCCTTAGCCTAAAAATAGGTAATTAGTCAATCTAGTCACATGGTCGAGTCTCCTTGGTCATGGTTAGTCTCTAAGTCAAGCGGTCTCTAGGGTTAAGCTAGAAACAACCAAAATTATAATTCACCCATCTAAATAATACAAAATAAATAAAAAAATCACCAAAAATCATAATATGATTTAAATATTATTATTAAACGATAAAAATTACAAAAGTTTAAAATTACCCTCATTTCAGAAAAGTGGTGGTTACAAGTCTACCCTCCTTAAAATAATTTCGTCCTCGAAATTAAGATGATCCTACTCCTTCTAGGTCAAATCCCCAACAATCATGGTCTTAAGAAAACTTATCTAAATCATGCAGTTGGTAAGATATCATACAGGGTTATGGCAGGTAATATCAGTCTGGGGTCTCATCATCTAGCCATTATAGTCATACTAGATCGAAAGTAGTCATAAGGTATCAAAATATACAAATAAAATGGTAGGGTACAGTGTAACACCCACTTTTCTAAAATGAGGGTAATTTTGAACTTTTGTAAAAGTTTATTATTTAATAATAGGATTTATGATTTATGAGAATTTTTAATTAATTTAATACTATTTAAAATTGGTGAATTATAATTTTGATGTGTTAGCTAGTGAACTCTAGAACTGTTGAGCTTAGAGACTAACCATGACCATGGGGACCTAACCATGTGATTAGAATGACTATTTACAACTTTTTAGGCTAAGAATATTTTGGTCATTTTGTGACTTTTGAATTATTTAGAATTTTGATTAATTGGTGAATTTTAGATTATTTTAATAATATTTAAATTGATGTATTATGATTTTGGTCATTTTTTATATTTTAATATTTTGAGAAAATTTTATATTTTTAATATTGTTTTTATTGGATTTGTTTAGTCGGATTTGAGTTTCGTCTCGTTCCGACTTGTATTGTGACCCGGGTAGCTTAAACTCTAGAAGGGACCCAATATTAAGTTAAGCATGGCTCACAAGACCCAACATTTAAGTTAGTTAATTAAACTAATTTTTATCATGTTAGAATGGTTAAGTTAGAGACTCAAAACTAGATCATTTTGACCCCAAACTTGAACCTAGTCTACACTTAACCATATGAGACTTGAGAGGGGCAATTAGGACATTTCCTATTAGCCCTAATGGATACTTTATGGCAGCCACCTTTAGGGGAGAATGATTCATTTCATTCATTACAATCTTGCCTCTTTTATTTTCCTTTTGTTCTTCCCTAATTTTAGAGAGCCTTCCCATTGATTTGATCTCCAAATCAAATCATTCCTTCACCAAACCTTCCCTCAATCATTCCCATTCTCCAAGGGAAGGGTGCTACCAAGGATTGGAAGAGGAGTGCAAGGAGGAGTGTCCACTTTGAGGGATCTTCGTATCGTAGCCGTGTCCTAAAGGATTTCATTGGGATTCCACTCCCAATAGGTAAAACCCATCATCTAAATCGATTTTCTTTGCATATAAATTAGTTTTGAATCCGTAGGATCCATCCTCATGCATGTGTCCCATTTAGATTCAAATTTGAGGCCATTTGGAGCTCTCTTGAGGATTTTAGATATGTGTCTTGTGTCTTACTTGATAGATCCCAAATTAGGACACCCCATGTGTATGTATGTATGATAATAGTTTAAATAGATATTTAAATTCAGTTTTAGAATGGTTAGAGAGTAGATTGATCATAGTTAGGATGGTTAGAATGAGTTTCATTTGGATACCTATGTTTGTATCCCGCCTATATGTGTTCTTTTGTCCAAAACAACTCAAATTCATCATAATATTCGTCCACGTTTTTATTAACCAATGCAACTTAGAAATGTCATAACTTTTAGCTTAGAACTCCGATTTATCTTCTGTTTTTTTAAAAGAACCGTATCGAAGTTAGCTTTCCAAATATATATTTTAATAAGCCAAATTCTTTCTGTAACTTTCTGTAGAATTATTTGAGTGTCAGCTGTACGAAAGACGAACGTGTTTCGGTATTTTCGCAATTTCGGGAGCTTCCGGACACGAAAATGCGATCCGTTTGAAGTTTCGGAAAGCTAACACGAAGGGCTACAACAAACGTTAATCCTAAAATTTAGTAGAGGCCCAATTGGTACAGTATTGATTTTAAGTAGAAGAGTGACTATACGATATATGCATTTTGTGTAACCTATGAGCCTATGTAGTATGGGTATTAAATGAATATAGAGTATGTAATACATGATATATTAGATGAATGAAATGATATATATATGGTATATATCCTCTTTATATTAATGTATATATATGGTTGAATGCAAGCATGTAGGAATGCAATTAATATAATGTATGTATGCAATGCATAAATGCATGAATGAAAGAATGATATACAATGTATGCATGAAAGTATATAATGAATGCTAGATATGAATGCAAGGTATACATGTAATGATAGATATGAATGCATAATATATAAATAATATAATGCAGTATATAATGATATCATGTATGGTAATGTAGAATATATGATGCAAGCATGTATATGTCCACTGTTTTCCCTTTTCTTTACATTTTCCTTCCCTTCCCTTTCCATTTCAGTTTTTTCCTTTTTTTTTTCCTCTTCTATTTTTACATGTTATATACAATGTATATAATGTATAGATGCATGTATGTAATATGCATGAATGAATGTCATATATGAATGAATCAATCAATCAAAGGTATAAGTAAAATATAATGCATTGTAATGAATGTTAACATATATAATGTATAAAAGTATGTATGTAAATGTGCATGAATGTATATATCTATGTAACTATGTAAATATGCATGATGTAACATATGCCTATATATATAAATATGTATGTAATGTGGATATGCATGTATGTATGAAGGTATGTATTTATATATATTATCTATTTTATATTATGCATTGTTGTGGTTCACATTGTCTTGTGATTGTGCGAGTGCTAGCCTAGGGTTGGTTAGGCCTAGTAAGACTTGTTAGACTTGTTTGGGATAGGACTTGACCTAGTTGACCTAATTTGACTAGTGTGGTTGACTAGAGTTGACCAAGTGTTGACTTTAGTCTAGTTTGACCTAGACAGCATGCAGACGCATTATACATTTCATTTATCATCTCTCGTATACATCTTGACCTGTGTTGCTCTAATTAGGACTCTGTGGCTTCAGTTTGGACCTCTATACCTATCAGCTGTTCAGGTTATCAGGCGAGTATATTCTCTAATCATTTCATATCTTGTTTAGGATTATATTTCCTGCTTTAGATTATTCTACTTGATACTGACACGTTGGTAACACAGATTAGTACTATATGGATCCCTTCATGAGATGTTATCCCTCTTGGGAGCATCAGATACTCTTGTCTCGTGTGTTTCACTTACATCACGTATCTCATGCTTCTATTATCATGAATCTTTGGGAATCAGCTAGTGACTCATGTACTCTCATGATCACCGAGCCTTCACGAATCAATTCATGAATTACCCTATACGGGTCAAGTAGTTTAGTCATGAATCTTAACGTAACTTGACTGGATCCTTGTGTATTAATTGGGGTATGGGAGAGTATGAATAGTCATGTGAATAAATATCCAAAGTAGTATAGTCATGAATCACTCTTAGTGTAGTCATGAATCAGTCCTAAGCCATTCACATGTTCATCTTGTACTCTGAATCACTAGCACTGTCTCTCTTTTATATACCATAGATATTTACTTACAGTCTCTCTTTTAAATTATGCTATTCTTCAGTTTCTTGTATTTTATTCTCTAGCATGATTATATTTCCTTTCCTGCTATGACTTGTTGAGATGTATTGTGCTCGCTCTTGTCCTGACTGGACCTGTTGATAAATTTTATAGATAGCTTGGAGGTTGCCTGCTAGCGTAGAGGAGACACAGTAGAGGTTGTATAGATAGTTATTTTAGTTGTCTTGAGTTGTATTTACTTTATGGATTACTGTATTTGAGATTTGAGATATTTTTTGGGTTTGTGTATCTTAGACACTTAGACTTCTATCTGCGGTATCTCTTTGTGGATTTCATATTTTATCTATCTTTTATCATGCTCTACCTTAGATGTGATTGAGACTGTATTTGCTATGTCACCTCCATTCGGAGTGTAATACTGTACAGGTACCTTTATATTGTTAGATGTTTGACCTAGGACAGCGTTCTACCGTCGACACTTCGGCGTAGGCTGTACGTACCCACTTCTCGTGCCCTTACTCTAGGGTGCGGGTCGTGACATACAGTAATCAACAAGACAGGATAAGGTATAGGTCAAGAACTCACCTCTACTAGGTCTGGTAGCAGGAACTCTCTCCTGGAGGTAGGCCTAGACTAGGGGCAGGTGTAGTAGGACAGTCCCGTATCTTGTGTGCAGCTGACCCACAAAATAGGCACAATCCTAGTCTCTTCCTACAGTCCTTCCATACGTGTCCAGGCTTCTTACAGAAGGCACAGGTAGGCACTCGCTCAACTGGCCTCTGCTGGACAGGAATCTGAACTGGATAGGCTGGTCTAGGCTGGAAGCCAGGGTACTCCTGGGGCTCTGGGTATATACTTCTCCTCGCCCTCTTAGGGCTAGGCTCTCCCCTCGAATGCATGTAATCCTACAACAGTTGGATACTGAGACTCTGCTCTTTCATAAGCTCAGCCTGAAGTCTTTGTACCTCCCACACATCCTGAAAAAGTCTGTAAATTTGAGCCCCATCAAGAATGGCATGGGGTACCACTCCAGGAGGCAAAGGGAGGCCCTCAGTCTCCGGCTGAACTGCAGCCCTCTCCTGAAGGATAGGAGATGGAGGAAAACTCTCCGGTGAGGCTGCTAACACCTCCTGAGCAATAGAAGGGGGAAGTACAATCTCGGTCTCATCCGGTACTGCAGCTGTGCACTGGGGACAGACTCTGGTCATGGGTGCTATTCTGGAAAAGATAAAGAAAAAAATAAATCATCGGGCTGTAAGGCAGTCTATCATCCTATATGAAAACTGATGATTATATAAAAAAACAACCACTGGAATTAACTATATAGGGTTACTATTTTAAAGATGATCAAAATCGAAAGTTTAAAGCACGACTGTCAATAACATTGAAATCCAATCACGATATATATAAAAGAAAATTTAGTCTCGGCACGATCTAAGTTGATCAATCTCAGGGTAAATCAAGAATTGGGCAAGATGAGGAACAAGGTCATCGAAGTCTGAGCACGAGCATCCAAGGATGGAGATCTATGTCACAATTAAATTTAATTCAATTGAGTATGACCCAGGATATTAATATGATAAGGAAATGTGACCAAAGTCGATTGGTCGTGATCAAGGAAGTTAGGATTCAATGATATTGAAAACTTTTAAAGGATACTTCAAAGATATGGAATAAGTCAATTTTCTCCTTTTGATAGGGAAAACAAAAGACAAGGTTTCATAGGAAAGTCAAGTTAATTATCTCTCTCTGATACCATCAAGCTTATCTGATCATCATTTGCCAATCATATCTTTATCTCATAAGTCCAAATATGAAAATCAACCTTTATATAACTACCACCAAGAATTTATACCCTTTTTTTTTATGAAGATTGGACCTTGTCATGATCATCGTAGGCTCAATTGCTAAATTCTAAAATATTACTCATGATGCATACCCTTTTATTTTTATTAGCACTCAATACTAACCACTTAATCATCTTTAAATCCAAATTCTTCCACCTTGTCTTAAATTAGATCCGAAACCTCTAAATCAAGTTTTATGAAATCCTTGAACTTGTTCAAATTACTCTCCTCGTATTATTCGATCTGAAACTACTAGGCCTTACAAAACTTATTCTCCATTAAAATCAACTTTCATATTTTCTTCAACGTACACCCTCAAATATTATTCTCCTTAAAATTTAAAATTTTCTAAAAATCTCTATATTTTCTTTAACTCAAAAAAATTCTTGTGTTCTTTCTGTTCTTAGCCATTTTCTTGCAATATCTTATTCAATTTCGTATTACCATCGAATATAGTTAAAATCTCTTCTCCATTACTAAGTCCCTAAATTTAACATCATAGCCTTAAAGTAAATGTCTCAAGAATCAATAACCAAAATTTATCCAAATTCTTAACTATGTCGACCTCGAATATCCTCGTCAGCTAAGAATTGCATCTATTATCTGCATCCAAATATTTCTCTATGTGTGATCGTTCCTAGATTGATAATATAAATCTCTTGATTTTATTCTCACTTTTTACCACATCTCTATCTCAAAATTCTATATCAAAGACCAACATTTTATATCCCTACCTAGATTATCATGAGATAACAAATTACGTCCTTTCCGAGCTAGATGATTTACGTCACTTTCTCGACCTTTCCAAGGTAAAAAGGTATGGAGATTCAAAGGTTTCAAAGTATAGATGACAGAATTTAGATACGAGATGGGTGATTGATATAATTGGGGACCGAGTTAACTAAGATAAGGAAAAATGGGAATACAAAAAATAATGGCAAGAAAGAAATAATGATAAAACCTGTTCTTGCTCATCTGTTCAAAGGAATGAACGAATTTTGAGATATAATCTGATAACCATACACGTCTTCCTGAAATCATGTTGCTAGAATTTTGCCACGCCAGTAAGCATAGCTGCAATAAACAATAGAGTCCGTAACTAAGGTATACACCCTATAATTATGTTATTTAGAATTCTTACCTCGCCAACCGGTATGGCTGCAAGAAAATCTAAATTCCATAACTAGGATAAGTATATCAAAATTAGGCTCTATGTGCTTGTCATGCTAGCCAGTATGACTGCGATAAATCCTAACTCCACAATTAAAGTAGACATTTACCTTTCTCACTGTCCTTATCAAGTATGTTATCAGGTTATACCCTAAATTCCAAAATAAAATAACAACAAAAATAAATATATTTAAATACAAACTCAAAGTTAACAACTAATCATCAAGATTCAAAATTCAACGATAATCTATCAAAATCAAATTCAATAACAAGGAGTAATGGGTGAATCAAATGAGTAATGGGTGAATCAATAAAGGAAAAAGAATTCAAATTGAAGTTAAAATAAGATTCTCAAGGGTCGTCCCAGGAATCTCTCAAGGAATCCTAACAGTGATTGAGTATCCTCTCATTCTAACACGTTACTTCCTATACTCTATATCAGGCTCGTAGTAGTACAACTAAGTTGTCATACTACCACGACATCACACTAAGGCAAATCGGGACTTGCATGGACTGGAACGATGAGATCGTGTCTCCATAACCATCCTGAAGACAGATCAAAACAAGAAGCAATTACTGAGAATGAAGTGAAAAAAAATCAAAGAAGGACAGTTTATTTATTCAAAAGAAAGCATTTAATCAACAAGAATTTAGATGGCAAGTATTGGATCAGAGTTTCCTAATGCGATTGAGTACCTCAAAACTATATCCTATATCCTACTACAGGTTGTAGTGATACTCTAGTTCGAATACCACCACAATTCTATACCTGCATGAGCTACCACTAAAAATGTGTCACGACTTGCACCCAGGGTAAGGGCACGAGACGTTGGTACGTCCAGCCTACGTCACAGTGTCGGCGGTAAAATGCTGTCCTAGGTCCAACATCTAACACAATCTAGAATATGCTCCAATTAGAGAATGATATATATATGGTACAACTCAATCACAATAACTAAGATGGAATAGAAGAAAGATAATCTCAACAGAGAGTCACAACATGAAGAATAATTCCGGTGTAAACTACACCATAATAAATCTCAATACAGTCACAAAGTCTCATAACTAGATAATAATATAAGTCTAATCTAACTCAAAGCAAGTCCTCAGCAACTACTAGATCCTGCTGAGGGTCCAGGTCACCTGTGTCAACTAGGCCTGCTCTACAGTAAGTATCACAGCAATCCTCATCATCTGTAATATTTTAACAGGTACAGTCAGGACAGGAACGAATACATATCTCTCACACAGTTCATAACATGAAAGAAAATATGAAACAAGCTATAAAATAATATACATGAACTGCTGTAAAGAAATAGTAGAGAGACTGTAAAAAGAAGAACATAAAAATATGGAAATAGATATACATGATATAGATAAGAAAACTGAGCTTACTACGTGATTCAGAGTACATGTTTGGTTATGTAAACAGGCTTAGGTTATACATGACTTAAATCTAGTTTGGAGTTATACATGAAATGGTGTAGATCACATAACCAAATAAATACTCCCTCTGCCCCAATCAGTACACAAGGATCTGTCCAGGTTATGTTATTGCACATGAAAGTAGTACGTCACATGGATAGCTAGCCCACATGCACAATAGGTTATACATAAAGGCTCACATGATCATGAGTGTACATGAATGTCACATGAGTATACATGAATAAATACGAATACAATGAGTAGACGATGTACACGATAAAGTATATGAGCACAATATACCCGATGTATCCGAGGGGATAACATCGCATGAAGAGATCCATATAGTACTAATCCGTGATAACATCGTAACAGCAACAAGTAAACCAGTCTATAACAAGTAAATATGTCCAAGTAAGAATGAAACGGTCAGAGAATGTACTCGCCTGACAATCCTAGCTGCTGATGAGAATGTGTAACTGAACTAGAGTGATGTAAACCTATTTAAAGTAACCACAAGTCACAACATGGTCTAGCATATCATAAGAAAGGGCTACAATGCAATTCTATATGCTTCTGAGTCCTTCTAGGTCAAAGTCAACCTTGGTCAACTCTAGTCAAACTTGGTCAACTCTGGTCAAACCTGGTCAACTATAAGTCAAATAGTTCGTTTACTAATTTTTAGGTCATACTCATGTTTTCAAGTCATTCGGAGTTCGTTTGAGTCGATTTGGAGCAAGTTTGACCCAAAGTTGACTTTTGTCAACTTGTTGGTCAACTCGACTAAACTAAGCTCATTGGATCGATCCTAATCTGTCCCAATACCCTATGGTTACATTCATAATCAATCCACATACATATAGGTATATTCACATTCATTAAGGCAATATATATGTGTGTGTGTTTGTATATATATATATATGTGTGTGTGTGTGTATTTGTATATATATATATATATATATATATATATATATATATATATATATATATATATATATATATATATATAAAAGAAAGGGCTACAATACAATTCTACATGCTTCTGAGTCCTTCTAGGTCAAAGTCAACCTTGGTCAACTCTAGTCAAACTTGGTCAACTCTGGTCAAACCTGGTCAACTATAAGTCAAATAGTTCGTTTACTAATTTTTAGGTCATACTCAAGTTTTCAAGTCATTCGGAGTTCGTTTGAGTCGATTTGGAGCAAGTTTGACCCAAAGTTGACTTTTGTCAACTTGTTGGTCAACTCGACTAAACTAAGCTCATTGGATCAATCCTAATCTGTCCCAATACCCTATGGTTACATTCATAATCAATCCACATACATATAGGTATATTCACATTCATTAAGTCAATATATATATGTGTGTGTGTGTGTGTGTGTTTGTATATATATATATATATATATATATATATATATATATATATATATATATATATATGTATATATATTTTCAGATTTCACATTCCTTTCCCTCTTCAAAATCAATATATATATATATATATATATATATATATATATATATATATATATATATATATATATATATATATATATATTTTCAGATTTCACATTCCTTTCCCTCTTCAAAATCAATATATATATATATATATATATATATATATATATATATATATATATAATATATATATATATATATATATATATATATATATATTTTTAAAACAGTTACCTTTATTGAAAAAGAGGGTGATGAGTACATCCAACCTCATGGTAACAAGAAAAAGAAAAAGAAAAAGAAAGAAAATGCAATAAAACCACTACTGTAAAGCCCAGAGAGGAATAGACGGGAGATGACGACAACTCGATAGAGACTTTCGAAACTGTCGCTTCACCTCCCGAACCAAGAAATCTGGCCCAGCACCATGCCCTTCATATCTATGCTTGTTCCTGTTCTTCCAAAGCACCCAAATGATCGCACCAGCCAGAGATCTCCGATGATGACTATCCTGACCCCGCCACCACCTTTGAAGAAAGACCAGAAAGTCACTATGCAACCGTGCCTTGAAGAAACACCGGAAAGCAGACCAAATCGTCATAGCAAGATCCCCGTGGAAAAATAAATGCTGAAGGTTCTCCCCATGCCCAACCTGACAGAAATGACACCTGGAGGCCAGATGGAAACCAAGCTTCTGAAGAATATCATCGGTAGGGAGCCGGTTGTGACAGACCCGCCACATAAGAATGCTCCACTTCGCCGGAATACACTTGCCCCAAATATTAGAGAAGAGTGAAAAAGTAGGGTAAGAGATCCGGCAACATCTCCAAGCCGCAGCCAGCGAGAAAGAACCTTTCCGCTCACCCCAGACCAGAGAATCAGGAGCCGAAGTACACGTCAGATTTGCCTCTCTGAGCCGTCCCGCTGCCTCTACTCCAAACTGCTCCAAAAATAAAGGCAGATCCCAACCAGCATCTGACCAAAAAGATCGAATAATCGGGCCACCATTATCAGAGTTCCTTGTCCTAGAATCTCTGATCTTTCTTCCCCTATCCGAAAGAGCCCGAACAATCACCGTACGTTGGGGAAGAACCACCCTTCTCCCGACCAATCTAGCCGACCTCCGAAGTTCTCCAGTGCCCGTCCGTCCAACCTCAGCAGACTCTCTCGCCTGAGATCGATTTCGCCCCCGAGTCCGTCTCCCCATGCCGCGCCTGGTCCCTGAAGTCACTCCCTCGGCCGAAGGTATAACAACACTGTCCAAACGAGGGCCCCCCGGAATCCAAGACTCACACCTCGCGGAACCCTCACCCCGCCCAAGTTCAAACGAAATGCGCGGTTCCGCCAAGTTCCTTCCCCTTAAAATCCGTCGCCAAACATGGGAGCACTTAGAATTCATAGACGCCTCACATGGATGACGCTTACAAAAATATTTCGATTTAAGATGTTCCACCCAAAGGCCCTTTCCATGCCGCAGCTTCCACCAAAGCTTCATAGAGAAGGCATCCATAATATCATTCAGACACTTGATCCCAAGGCCTCCTTCGGACTTAGTCCGAGTAATGAACCGCCATGCCATCCAACTCCTCTTAGCCACCCCATCCTTACTACCCCAGAAGAAAGCCGCAAACATCCTCTCAATCGCCCTGAGAACAGCCCGAGCAGGACAACATGCAGCCAATGTATACATAGGGATAGATGAGAGTACATTCTTAATAAGGACCAACTTACCCCCAGGAGAAAGAATCTTGTTATGCCATCCCGTCAGCCTCGACCGGATTTTATCTAGCAAAAAGCTAAACATCCCCGCATTCCTTCTCCCGCAAGTTAACGGGCACCCCAAGTAAGAAAAAGGCAATGTCCCGGTACTAAATCCGAAAAGAGTAGAGATAGTCCGAGCGCGATCCTCACCCAATGGACTCGCAGTATAAAAGGCAGATTTGGAGTAATTAATCTTCTGTCCAGAGACAGCCTCATAACTATACAGAACTTGCTGGAGAGCACGCAATCCAGCAATATCTCCCGAAGTGAAAATGAGAACATCATCTGCATAAGCCAAATGCGAGATACGAGGTCCCCCAATCGGAGTGTGAAATAAAGATCTCCTATTTGATTCTTGAAGAAGCTTGAGGTTCCGAGAGAGTACCTCTGCAGCAATAATAAATAAATCAGGGAAAAGAGGGTCCCCCTGCCGGATCCCTCTAGATGCCGAAAAAAAGGCAATAGGAGCGCCATTCAGAAGCACGGCATACCGGGTATCAGCCAGGAGACGATAAATAAGATCACAGAAGACCTCATTAAAACCAAATCTCTGAAGCACCCTCAGGAGAAAATGCCAATTGACTCTGTCATAGGCCTTCTGCATGTCCAGCTTAATAGCAACATTTCCACCATGGTTTGGTTCCCTCATAGATGCCACCATATCCTGAGCAATAATGATGTTGTCCACAATCTCCCTCCCCTGGACAAATGCACTTTGCTCCGGAGAAATAATTTTGGGAAGGTAATCCCGCAACCTGCAAGCAATAATCTTGGAAATAATTTTGTTACAGTAATTGCAAAGACTTATAGGGCGGAAATCAGAAAGACTCCTCGGGTGCTCGACTTTGGGGATAAGAAATAAGAATGTATCCGAGACGGAATCCGGAAGGCGCGCACCCAAGAAAAACGAACCAACGGCTTCCTCCACGTCAGCAGCAACTATGTCCCAACAAACTGAAAAGAATCTCCCAGAAAATCCATCCGGACCGGCGCCACTAGCCGGATCCATCCCCCGAACAATTTCCAGCAACTCCGCTCTGTCAGGGCGTCGAACAAGATCAGAGTTGTCCTCCAAAGAAATAATGCTAGGGATGACATCAAGGAAGGCGTCATCATCAGAAATAGGCTCAGCTCTAAACAGTTTGGAGAAGAATAAATACGCCTCCGTCGCCACCTCCTCGGTAGATCCAGTTTCTGACCCATCAGCCCGAATAATTTTCTGAATACTCGCCTTTCTTTGCCTGCTCCTGGTGCACTCATGGAAAAAACGAGTATTTTTATCTCCTTCCAGATCCCACCTCAATCTGGCTTTTTGTTTCCAGAAAGAATCTTCAACCTGGACCTTTTGCTTTAATCTGGCTACTGTCTCCATCCAGGAAGCCCTCCCCCTCTCCGAAGGATGAAGCTCATAATCCTGCTCCGCCGCCAAGGCAGCGTCCTCGGCCCGACGGACCTCCTGGAAAACATCGCCGAAAGTAGCTCTGCTCTATCCAGCCAGAACATGCCCCGTCGTCCTCAAGCGCATGCCCAACCGCTCAAGCGCATCATAATGCCAACATGAATTCCACGCCCGAGCCACAATCGGAAGAAAGTCCGAATGAGAAGTCCAGAAGTCGAGAAAACGGAAGCCTCTGCGCTGTCCCGGAGAAGCTGGCTGGCAGGATATCAATAGAGGAGAATGATCAGATTCTGCCCGATTAAGATGCTCGCAAGAGACCTGGACACCATCCAACCAACTACCCGTCACGAGAAGCCTATCAAGACGGGAACCCTGACGATCAATCCCCGTCTGCCCGTTCACCCATGTATAGATGCTACCTCTGAACCCAACATCGGATAACCCGGCAGCTAACTGAAAGTCGAGAAAATCCGCAATGGCCCTCGTGTCAGGAGGTCGACCTCCAAATTTCTCATCCGGAGAGGCAATGATATTGAAGTCCCCGCCCACCGCCCAGGGCATGGCATTATCCCTTGCTTGGACGTCAAGAAGATGCCTCCACATAGTCCTCCTCCCCTGTCGTGTCCCTGCACCATGAACTATCGACAGCCGCACCGGAAGCGAAAAACAGCTCAAAGAGAGCTGCACCGTGATAGCCTGATCACAGGAATCAATATAATTGATCCCAAGACCCGACTTACAGAAAATCCAAATATTGCCCTTATCATTGCAAAAACTATCATCGAAACCCAACCTCAATCGATAAGAGAGAAGCTTAGAGGATAACACCTTGGGTTCAATAATGGCAAGAACCTGAATAGAGTTGGTCCGACACAAGGACCTGAGACGGGATAAGGTAGCTCTGTTCGCCGTCCCCCGAACATTCCAGATAAGGAATTTAACCATGGACCCTCTGGGGGTCCCGCCTAATCCGGGAAGCATGTGAACGAAGAAGTCGATCCGACTGAGGTGCCATCGACTTCCCCCGCCCACCAGCTGCCTTCTTAAAAGGCACCATCTGCCATTCTGCTTCACAACCCTCGGAGTTAGAGGTGGAAGGTCTAAACTCGGCCAGAGAATCCATTACATCACCCGGGGCTGAGTCATAACCACTGATTGATAAAGTACCATCGGCAGCCTCCTCCCACACTACTAAGCTACGATCCTCAGTGTCAGAATCAGCCGCTATAACTCCCTGTCCCAGCTGGCTATGAATAATAATAGGAAGATCCGATAAATTAATAGGCCCAATGACCCGCTCAGGGCCCAACTGCCCATCCAAACTAGCGCCTGGAACGCTACGTCCCTCCATAATGGGCCGCCCGTCATCCGCCCAAAGAGCCAGCTGGCCCGAAAAAGACTCCCCCACGTGCCAAGAAGGCGGAACAGAAATCGCACGATTAACATTCCCGCGCGATCTGGGCTGCGTGATCCCCGAGCTACCATCATGCCCCTTGACACGCCTCCACATCTGCCGTGTCCCCTTCCCTTTCTCCCGCCTTGATCTTCTCCTCCGACGACCCCTGCTACTTCCCACGGCCACCCACCGGGCCGTCCTCCTCACACACACCGCCTGGAGCAAGGACGTCGGGATTGGGAGGTCTATCAGCCACCCCTATGGAAGAAAGCTCCACCGGGGGTCGTCCACAAGCACTCTCAACGTGACCATGATGGCCACATGAGCCACAATATAGAGGCCTCCGCTCATAGACAACAGGCTGCGATCGAACACCATCAGGCAGTTGGAAGAACACCTCCTGTTGTAGTGGTTTGCTGACGTCTACTTCAACCAAAACCCTGGCCACCCCCGGCCTAGAAAAGGATGCCGTAGCCCGGTCAGTACTGAGCGGATTGCCAATACCAGAAGCGATTGAAAGAACCGCATTGGTATCAAACATGCAGTGTGGAAGCCCGGGGAAGGCCACCCAGATGGGAACCCTAGGGTCCTCCCTCATCGGCGAAAAGTCCACCGACGACCTGAATATCATCATCGGAACCCGGCCCACGAACCAACAGTCCTTAGACCTCAGCCGGAGAAAGTCACTCTCGACGTGAGGCCGAATCAGGACGTGACGTTCATCAATCACCTTAACCTCAATCAGTCCCCTGAAACCCCGCAAATCGAAGGCCTGTCTAATAGCCTCGACCGGAAGTCTTCGCCGGGAAAATTTGCCAATAAGATCCAGCCCGCATGGCGCCGTAAGGGCCTCCATATCCGACTGAGAGAACACAACCACCTTCCGACCACCGGAAAAAATGGCCGGTCGGAAATCTACCCTGGGCGGACCTCCCGCCGACGTCGTCGCCGGTCCATCCACCACCGCAGCGAATGTCCTTGCCGGGCCATTCGTTCCTCCACCGGTCCCCTGCGACGGGGCCACCGCCGCTGCTGCCGAAGGCTCCACCCGACGTGCCACCTCGCACCAAGCCGGAGACCCCCTGCGGACAGTACCGACTTCCCCCTCCGCAACCGAAATGGCAGGCTCGGCATCGGAAGGAGTAGAGCCGGAT
>JANAVB010022597.1:21133644-21151144 GCA_029216955.1 Iris pallida | reverse complement strand
GATCCCTTCACACACACACACACACACACACACACACACATATATATATATATATATATATATATATATATATATATATATATATATATATATATATATATATATATATATATATATATTATATATATATATGTGGGTCCGGATCGGGAGTCCCATCGTCCTTGACTGTTGGATCCAGCGGATGCATGTACACACACACACACACAGATATATATATATATATATATATATATATATATATATATATATATATATATATATATATGGTGCCAACAACACCCAGCTGCTCCGCCCCCCACGGCGGAGGAAGTTAAATCCGCAGTTTGGGCTCTGAACGAGCACAGTGCTCCTGGTCCGGACGGATTCTCCAGAGTCTTCTTTAGATCTTGCTGGGATATTATCAAACATTATTTTCTCGAGGCGGCTACCGCTTTGTTTCAAGGAGCGAGATATCCCAGATCGATCTCTTGCACCAATCGTATCCTCATCCCCAAGAAGGAGAACCCGGAGACGTTCAAAGACTTCTGCCCTATCAACCTGTGTATCTTCACTAACAAAATTATATCGAATATCATTGCCAACCGCATGTTCGGACTTATCCCCAAGATCATATCCGAGGAGCAAAGCGGCTTTGTTGCCAGCCCGAACATAATAGACAACATCCTGCTGGCTCAGGAGATGATCACGTGCATGAAATTCTTGGCAAGGGGCATGAACATCGCCATCAAGATGGACATGGAGAAAGCATGTGACTGATTGGACTGACAATTCATGATTTTGATTTTAAGGGCTTTCGGGTTCTCGGAAACCTGGATCGACATCGTGTTCAGATCCATCAACAACTCTTGGTTCTCCAAGGTCATCAATAACCAAGCTGAGGTGTCACTATCACATTTTTAGCCTAAGGATATTTTGGTCATTTGTGACTTTTTATGGAATTGAAATTTATTAATTAAATATGTGCTAATTAATTAATTAAGCCTTAACCTAGAAGTTAACCTAATCTAGATATGATCATGAGACTAGATATTATATTAGAACCTTCTAAGCTAAGTGCCAAGATTAGAAATATCTAGATATTATCTTTATTAAGATATTTGTTAAGATATTTTAGCTAAAACCCTAATTCCTATGGGCCTTTCCTTAGAAAGCTTAAATTGAATTGCTAAAGCCTACTAATGACTAAATATCTACCCCAAACCCTAACCTAACTAGCCTTGGCCGGCCACACAAGAAATCCCCCTCCTATATATATCAACACTTAATCAACCTTGCCTCTTTTCATTCCTACATCAAACCCTAATTTGTGTTCTTCCCCAAATCATCCTCATTTCTTCATTTCTCCTCCAAATTGAGCCTAGTCTTTTGCATTGGACTCTCTTGCTGCAGTAGAGACTATTGGAGGCTAGCAAGCTAGGATTTGAGGCCATTGTACCATAGCAAATTGGTAAAGGAGCTCATTCTAGGCATTTTACATTGAGATCTAACTCTCAATAGGTAAAATTCTTTAAACTCATTTAAATTCCTAATTTCTTTCCATAGATGCATTTATTTAGGTGTACCCTAGCTGTAGACCAAGTTTGGTAGGAATTGGTGTCCATTTGATACGCGTATCGGAGGCGTATCGGAGTATTGTTCTTGGTGTTTGATGAAATGCCTCAAAGGATTTGGTTTTGATTATTTTAAATTCTATTTGAATAGGTTTGTAGCCATATATGTTAGGATCACAAATCTGTAGCTCTGAACACGTTTCTCTTCGTGTTCGTGTCTAAAATTGG
Organism: Iris pallida; assembly: GCA_029216955.1. NCBI lineage: Eukaryota > Viridiplantae > Streptophyta > Magnoliopsida > Asparagales > Iridaceae > Iris > Iris pallida. The sequence continues at coordinate 21,149,366 of JANAVB010022597.1, read as the reverse complement.
ACACGCAGATGCTACACGAGGCAGTGCTCGGGTGCCTGCTATCCGAGCACGAGAACTCCTCGTATCGGACACTTGGACTCGTGCCATTTGGCACATAGCTCGGGGACATGAATGACATCGTGTCCCCCAAGTCTCGTATCACATGGATACGTGTTGGACACATTATTAGACGCACATGCGTTTTATACTGATTGTGCATTGTCGAATTCTTTCGACTGACACGGTGTTCGTTTCACACGCTGACATGTCGTGGACACCAAGTGTGGTGTTGACCACCTAGACCTACCCACCCTGGACACGTGAACACAAGCATGTAGCCTCTAGTGCCCTGTGTCATGTCCTGTGTGACTCGACACACCCCGACCGTACTGTACCTTCTGTTCTAATACTCTGTATAGGACACTGCTTTGACACCTTGTTTGGGCATGTTTTTGACTCTATTTGGACACGAATCACACCCCCCATATAGACACCATTGTGTAGGTTAATTTCCTTCTTTTATTTCGAGTTTTGGTGCTTTGATTTGGGTTTTAGGACATGGTATAAGTAGGTTAGAGCATAAATTGACTGTGGGTTTTGAGTTTGGGTTCAAATCTAGGTTATGTAGATTTGTGATGTTAGATTTAGTTTGGGAATATATTTATATATGTATGTATTCATGTATGAGTGTGTCTATATAGTATATGTATGTATCTATTATATGTATAGGTATATACTTATGTATATGTGGGTTTAAGGTATTTTTCATATATCTATGTATGTATATTTTTATATAGGTTTGTTAAGGTTTTGAGTGATGAGAGGGGTTTCAATGTGTAGAGTAGTAGGAGTGCTGCAGTGGGCAGTTTTGTTTTGGTTTCCAGTTTTGATCTTGATTTATTTATATATGTATGTGTATGTTTGTATGTTTATATATATATTTGTGTGAGAGGTTGCAATGTCTGTGAATAAGTATAGGGAGTGAGGTTGGGATTAGTTTAGCTTGGGCTTGGCATTGTGTCACGACCCGCACCCTGATTAGGGGCACGAGAAGCGGTTACGTCCAGCCTACGCCGCAGAATCGGCGGTAGAACGCTGTATATAGGGTCTGTAAATGCTACGTCTAAACAGATAAATGTACCTGTGCAGTATATACACTCCGAACGGAGGAATAGGGCAATACTGCCTCAATCACATAATCAAAACTAAGGTAGAAAGCATGGAAAAAGATATGATAGTAATAAACAGGAAATGAGTCCAGAAAGTATCAACAAGTCACAGCTAACACAAGTCCAAGTCTCAGAAATATAATATAAGTACTACAACTGAAATGTAAACAGCTGGCTCGCAGGCCAGGCAAACCTACTAGCTAAGCTACTCAGGATGGGCAAAGTCAAGAGGCTCTACTACTAAGCCTCTATCTAAGTCGAGCTCCTCGGTCTCTGCCCCGTAATAAGTAGGGCAGTCATCCTCTAAGTCATCTGTAAAATTTGTCAACGTATCCTGTCAGGAAAATGAGGAAGTACAAAACACCAACAGCAGTTCCATGTGAATTGAAAAATACTATAAGAAACAGTAATAATGAAATACAAGACAAAGAGTAAAGGCGACTTGGGAACCATTCGAAAGCCGAGTTACAACCCTTAAACCAAACAAGGACCGGGGTTGTAACCCTTCTTCCGAACAGAACCTAGTCCCATAACCAAGGTATAGTATAAGAGACAGATAGAGCATAATGAGAATGAATCGTAGCATGGTAAAAGTACAGTAAGTAAAGGTGAGCTGGAATGTAAGATATGACAACAAATAAATAAAAAGTGATTTAAATTATTAGAGCGATATGTGATCGGCTAGGGAGTCATGGCATGATTATCCACTTGGCCCGACAATCACATGAAAATCTGGAAAGGGTCATGCCGGCCAACCTGGATAACATGGACATGGGGTATCTGCTACACCCTACGTGAGGTGAGGGTGGCGCTAGCAAAATAGGGACATGGGGCTTGATCACATAACACCTAATAATTCCCCCAATATATTTCCCCCGAATAGTATCACGGATCCGGACATGGCACGTCATGACACGGGGTTCGAGAGCAGGGGGCCAGCCCACTCCCAATGTGTGTCTATATAAGTACATGAACATGGAAATATCTCATACCCATATACCAAGAAAGTCCAGGAATAACATCTCATGCCAGGATCCGACGCATACTAGTCCGTGAACTGTCGTGTCGGGAATCAAGTAAAACACTACGACTGAATCGGATATAGTAGATATCAAGACAATGAAAACTATCAGTGAATGTACTCGCCTGTGGTCCTGAGCTGATAGGGTGAACAGATGCTCAGAGCGATCACAGACCTAAGATAAGATACTATAAGTCAAACAGGACTAAATGCTGAAAAAGGAAACTAATACAAGCCATGAATGCAAGTCTAAGTCAAAACTAGGTCAATCTAGGTCTAACTGAGTCATACTAGGCCATACTGGTTCATACTAGGTCATACTAGGTCACTGGAAGTCATTCCAAGTCAAACTAGGTCAATCGGGATCAACGGTTGACTTACAGTTGACTTCGGTCAAAAAGTCAACTCTGGTCAACCCTGGTCAACTATGGTCAACTATGGTCAAACCTAGGTCAAACAAGTCCAACTGTTGACTTTCAGTCAACTGGTCAAGTCTGGGTTGGTTTCGGTCAAATCGGGTCGCTTTAAGGCTAAGTTTGACCTTCGGTTGACTTTTGTTGACTTTTGGTCAAAACGGTCAACCGACGTCAAAACTAGTCTTAGAGTACCATATTTGATCATTACCAACCACGGGGATCAAGTTCTAACACTAACTTAGGTTTCTAACACAATAACCCACTTCTAGGCAAAAACTAGCATTTACCCTTCTATCTACCACACTCACCCACACTCATACACAACACCTCACACACAATACCTCACCCTCACATAGACCTCTCTACAAGTCTCCTAATAGGTTTCCTATTAGTTTGCACATAGGCTAACTATAGACACTCACTAATAGGTTCTCACACACACAAACAACTCACAAAACTTCCTCACAACTACACACACACACAACTAACTAATATGGACTGTTTTTGGACAGTCCCTAGCCCTCTCTCAACATCACACAACACCCACCATAATCTATATATATTCCCACACAATTAAACCACATATATATACCAATATATATATAACAACATATATATATATCAACATATATAATACTAGTTGTCTACTTAAATAGAATTGAACTCCCAACCAACTCTCAATCAAATTCCCACTAAAATCTGAACCAAACCTGGGATTAAGTTTTTCCCCCCTCAAAACACCACTCAACACCATATATTTCATATAAATATACCCCCTATACAACCATATATATATATATATCAATATATATATATATATATAGATGCATAAAACTAATAATATCTCACCATTAGCTACCAAAACTCAACCAAACTCCAACCATTCAGATCTGGCCGAAAATGGACAGCCCCATATATGTCCCACAACCATCACAACATCACATAAATTAATCACCATTTATATATATATATATATATATATATATATATATATATATATATATATATATATATATTTATATATATATATATATATATATAGAATGATATATATATAACTATATATATACCAAAACACATAGAAATAATATGATACATTAAGATACTCTCATGGATCATCTCTACAACATTAAAAATCTGAGATTAAATGGAAAAAACACACAATAGCAATATTTTAACATCATTCATGGATCAAAAAGGGGGCTTTTTCCTAATAGGACACAAGCCTACAAGTGGACACTCCTAAAAATGTCTAAAGGACACAAAAATGGTTTCTAATGGTGGAATCACCCTAAGAATCATCATGGGGGGTTCCTACATGATCTACATGAGAAAAGAATAAGTATTGGAGAAGGAATCACCTTGGTTTGAGAGCTAAAATCAATGGAGCTTTCAAAAGCAAATGGAGCCTTTGGAGAAGAAGAAGAAAATGTGGATTGGAATGAAATGATAAAGTAATTTCTCTCTCCACCCTATCCTCTCACTATGGCCGGCCACCCTATGCATTTTGTCCCATTTGATTAATTACAAGTTTGCCCTCCAATTAATTAAATGGTCCAAAAATGGGAAATGGTTAAACCGGGGGTAGTTTAGTCAAACCGAAACCACTAATCTCTAACTAATAATTAACTAAAATAATGGTCTAGTCTCTAACCAAAATATCTAACATGTGGGCCATGGTTAGCTAGTGTGTGGGCCCGCTAAGGTCAAAAATACCCCGGGTCCCCGAAACAAGTCAAAACAAGTCGAAACGAATTGAAATTCGAACCCGATTCAAATAACCCCAAAATAATACAAATAATAAATAAATAATTTTAAAATAATTTTTAAAGTGGAAAATTACCAAAATACCCCTGTTTGTGAAAACTGGGGGTGACACATTGCATTGAGCAGTAGAGTAGAGCCTTGCCTTGGTTGGCTTGGCATGGCCTTGGTTTGGCCTTGCTTGCTAATTGCAGTAGCAGCAACATTGCACTTGCAGCAGTGCAACATACTTAATTACATAGGCAGCCATAGCAGAGCTTTATAGCAGTAGCAACAGTAGCTACACTAGTGGCAGCAGTAGGCAATAGCAAGGCAACAGGTTGTGGGTTTCTAGTGTGAGTTAGAGAGTGTACAAGGGTTGTAGTGTTAGTATCTAGGTATCATATGATTAGTTCATGTTAAGGGGGTATTGAGTTATTGAGTGTAGTAGAGTGGTGTGAGTGTAATATATATTATATATATATATATATATATATATATATATATATATAAATATATATATATATATATATATATATATATATAATATATATATATATATATATATATATATATATATATATATATATATATATATACTCACAAAAAATATATATATATACACTCACACCACTCTATTACACTCAATAACTCAATACCCCCTTAACATGAACTAATCATGTTATATATATATATTTTATATATATATATATATATATATATATATATATATATATATATATATATACATATATATATACATATATATATATATATATGGTTTATATATGTGTGAATGTATAATATAGGTATGTGTGTAAGGTAGTTTATTATAGGCTATATGTTATTGGATTGCTAGCATAGCTATATGGCATAGCTAGACTGGATTTGACCTAACCTAGACTAGTTGACCATTGTTAACCAAACCTCAGATAGTTTGACCACAGTTAACTATAGTTGATCTAATTTGACTGTATAGTTGACCAGAGATGACCAAGAGTTGACTTTGGCCTAGATTGACCTAGAATCATATAGACTGTATTGTAAACTTTATTTTTACCATTGTGGATACATTGTGACCTATGTTGCTCTAAATAGGACTCAGTTACTCTGATTTGGACATCTATTCTCATCGGACATTCAGGATATCATGCGAGTACATACTTTGATCGTTTTATACTTGCTGGGACTTATATTCGTGCTCTAGATTACTTTACTTGATGCTGTCACGTTGTTAACACGGATTGGTACTATATGGATATTTTCATGAGATGTTAACCCCCTCGGGAGCATCAGATACGTCATGTCATATGCTTTTCACTTACATCATGTATTCTTGTGCTTCCACTATTCATGTATACTCATGTGATTCATGTACTCTCATGTTCACAGAGCTTTCATGTATAACTATTCATGTGCACTCATTTATTGAACTTCATGTGAAATCATGTACAATAACATAACTTGTCTAGATCCTTGTATATTGATTGGGGTACGGAAGAGTAGAAGGGGTTATGTGATCAATTCCAAAGTAGGTATTCATGTGCAGCTATGTAGCTTATTCATGTGTAAATTTCAAGCCGTTTACATAACCATCTTGTGCTCTAAATCACTAGTCACTTACAGTTCTTTACTTATAGTAGATATTTCCAGTTATAGATGCCTCTCTTACTTTTCATGTATATTTCTTACAACGTTTCATGTATCTTACTCTATTGTATGCTTTACATTTTCTGCCATGATATGGACTGTTATCTTATTTGTTGTCTGGCCTTTATATTGACATTCTGAGTTGTAACATTTCTGGATGTTGAGATGTTGTGTCGTATAGACACTTAGACTTATTTCCTTCTATTTGTATGTTCTCTATTTGAGATTTCATATCTATCATATCGTGCTACTTCTACCTGTAACACCCAGTTTTCTAAAATAAGGGTAATTTTAAAATTTTGTAATTTTAATCTTTTAATAATGATATTTAAATCATGATATAATTTTTGGTGATTTTTAATTATTTTAAAACTATTTTTATTGGTGATTTGTGATTGTGGTGTTTTGCTAGTGAAACCCTAGAGACTACTTGACCTAGAGCCTAACCCTGTGATTAGGATGTATTATTTATCATTTTTGGCCTAGGGGTATTTTGGTCATTTTGGTTTTTTGGAATTATTTGTTAATTATTTGATTGATGGTTGATATTTTGACTTTTGCTAGTTGTGACTTTAGAGACTAGCCTAGAGTTTGACTTTGACTTTAGTAACTTTGTTAGCATGGTGTGGGACCCTAATCTAACTTATGTTGGTCTTAGTTGACTTGAGTGTGACTAGGGTTCATGAGAGGATTGAGAGAGTTTAGTGCATTGGACTTTTGGTTAAGGAGTTGAACTAGCTAGTTACTAATCTTGGCCCAAAGCCCATCATGAGAAACCCTAACCCTAGCTCTTAATTTGGACAGCCACAACAGCCCAAATTAAACCTAATTTTAGCCTATAAAGTTTCTCTTCATACCCACTTGCCTATTTTAGAATACTCCCTTGTAGGAAACCCTAATTTCTTCCCCAAATTGTCAAATCTCCCAATTCCTCCACCAAATTGATCCCAATCTTTTGTACTTGATCCCAAATATGGAGTAGAAGGAGAACGAGGCCAGCTGGCAAGGAGGAGAGCTCATTAGGTCATAGCTTGAGGAATGAGACTTCACTATTTGTGGCTTTTTCTTGGAGATTGGATCCCTATAGGTAATCTCTACAAATTACCCTAAATTCCTGATTTTATTCCATAGATGCATCCATCTAGGTGTCCCCTAGATGTAGGTGAAGTTTGGTAGGAATTAGAATTAGTTTGGTGTCCGTATCGGACACGTATCAATGTCATTGTTTAGGTGTTTGTCGAAATGCCACATAGAAATTTATTTCAGTAATTTTCAAAACTAATTTCATGATTGTGTAGCCTTATATGTGTGTTTTAAATCCTCCAGGGACTGAGCACAATTTCGTATCCAAATCTGGACACGAACCTGTGCACGGGACTGTGGCACAGTGCCCTGCTACCCGACCCAGTTTGCTGACACGACACGCCACGTAGACATATGCCACTTGGCACAGAGGTAGGGGCAACCTCTGTCAGCACACCCCTCGAGTTTGACACGATCTCGTGTCGTATCGAGGGAGCACGGACACGTGCACTGATGTTGTACTCTACGCGTACGGCCTGGATTTGGGTTCTGATACGGACCTCGTGTCCATCCTAGACACGTCGTGGTCCTGTGTCAGGGCCCTAGACACTAAGCCCTATCCTTGGCGAACACGTGGACACGTACATGAGGTGTCTCGTATCGTGTGTCGTATCCACGAGTTCGTGTACTGCATGTACGAGACTGTTTGTGCACAGTTTGGTACCTGTGTGTATTCTAAGTGTTTGGACACCTCGTATCCAGTTTGCTGGACACGAGACACCCTCTGAGACATATGGACATATACATGACACACTATCAACCCTTATTTTGATATTTAATTGGTTTTGGTTATGATGATTTAGGGTTCGGGCTTGAACTCTGATACCTGTCTTAGCAACAAAGAACACTTGTTTGTACATTGCCTATACACCACATTACCTGTAATAATTCACCACAATTGAGTATCCTGCATCATTCACTACACTTAGATCAAGTTTGGTATCATAACACATATCACCTGCATATGTTTGCATCCGAGTTTGGCCTGCACTTGGTTATGTCTACAACACTCTCCATATATCACCGCATTAGTTACAATGCATTGTACTGCACTCTTTGCCATGCTCTGCACTTCATAAATTCACTCATTGCATGTCTTGCATCTGTCTGTACACTGACACATGCCTTACATTGATCACTTGTATATTGTAGACCATGTTAGTTCACTGCATCTGTAGCACACTGTATCTACTTACTTTCACTACACTCTAATCCTTTAACATGTTGTTGTCCTGCATATAGGTCGATTAGAAAAGTATCAGTTGTGTTGCCTACCTGCATATAGGTTGGCTTAGTATCAGATATAACTCACTTCACTGAACATTAGTTCGCTGCATCTTCACTTGATGCAATCACTGGCCATTTGCCTTGCCACGTATATCAGAGCATGTGGGGATATACCACTGCACATGATTATATGAGCCTACTGCACATATCACATTATCTGTATTCTTTACAGAATACTACAAATACATCCCCTATATATGCCCTGTCCTTCCTAACTTAAGTCCAGGACTTGCCTTAGTTCTGTCCTGCACACCAATTCTTGTTCAGTCCAGTTCTCTGAAAAATGGTTCATACCACATGAGGTCAGTCCCTGACCTTAGCTTGAGTCCATTTGATATGTTATGGATCAGTTTCACGCTTTAGAATCTACTTTGATGACCAATTGGTTCAAATGGAAGCCCATTATATCATGTTTAGTTCCCCCAAATCACCATGTCTTACCTTCTTGAGGATTGTACTTGAATGACAGTCCTATACAATTCACCATCCCCTCACAGGTTTCATTCACCCTCTCACTCTTCACTATCACTGTCACACCATCACATAAATCCTCTCACACACACCATATCACCTCCGCTATATTTTAGCTGTCCTACTTCCATTAGCCTGCAGCCCTTGCATTACCCTGCCTGCACTATGCAGCAACCACATCCCTTGTATTACCTGCATTTTGATATGCTGAAAATTCATCTGATATCCCATGCCCTATAATTTGTATGACTGCAATTCACTGCCCTTGTGTGGTTCAGTCCAGTCCCTTGATTATTTGGTTAGAAGCCCCATTATACTTCATGATCTGTAGTTATATATGGTTCAGTCCCCATTCTCTTATGATTTCATTCAGGGCTACATGTGTGCCACATCCTGTTTAACCCTTATCCTAATCTAATATTCAATACCCTCCCACTATCAGTTGCATGCAGTCAGTGTATATATGAGGTTGTTGATGAGAAGTTGAGTTGTATCCTAAAGTATATTCATAGATGTATGTATATATATATGGTAATTTCATATGTGTATGTATGTCTATATATATGTAGTAATGATATGTATGTGTTATATATATAGAGGTGATAGAGTTGGGCTTGATTTCTATGTAATGTATGAACATAAGCATGTATGGATGAATACATGTATGTTATATATCCATGTATGTAATGTGTGGATATATAATACAATGTATGTATAAATACATGAATGCATAAATATATATATATATATTTATATATATATATATATATATATATATATATATATATATATATATATATATATATATATATGTGTGTGTTGCCTTGGCATTGTATTTGAGTGTGAGTGCTAGCCTAGGCTTGGTTAGGTTTAGTGAGACTTGATTGGATTAGGATTGACCTAGTTGACCTAGTTTGACTAGTAAAATTGACTAGTTGACCAAGAGTTGACTTTGGCCTAGATGACCTAAAAATCATATAGAATGCATTGTAATCTTCAATATTACTATTATGGACATGTTGTGACCTGTGTTGCTCTGTTTAGGACTCATCTACTCTATCTGGACATATATATTCATCGGATACATAGGATACGAGGCGAGTACATTCTCTGACCGTTTCATACTTGATAGGATTTATGTTTATGCTCTAGATTACTTTACTTGATGTTGTCACATTGTTAACACGGATTAGTACTATATGGATCCCTTCATGAGATGTTATCCCCCTCGGGAGCATCGGGTTACGGTATGTCATGTGTGTTTCACTTTCATCATGTACTCCGGTGCTTTCACCATTCATGTGCACTCTTGTGATTCATGTACTCTCATGTTCACAGAGCCCCCATGTATACATTCATGTGCATCCATTTATGGGCCTTCATGTGATATCATGTGCAATAACATAACTTGTCTGGATCCTTGTGTATTGATTGGGGTACAGGGGAGTGTAAATGGTCATATGAATAATTCCAAAGTAGTATAATCATGTGCAAACTCTTTAGTATACTCATGTGCAAATTTAAGCCGTTCACATGTCTATCTTGTACTCTACATCACTCGCCACTGTTAGCTCTTTACTTATAGTAGATATTTCTTTACAGTCATATCTTTTACTTCATATATTCTCCAGCGTTTCATGTATCTTACTCTTAGCATATTTACATATCCTGTCATATTATGAACTACGTGAGATGTATTATGCTCGTTCCTGTCCTGACTGGACCTGTTGAAATATTACAGATGACATTGAGGAGTTCTGTCCTACATTCTATGGAGCAGGCCTGGATGACACCGATAAGCTGGACTCCCAGGAGGACCCAGCCCTTGCAGAGGACATAACCCTAGTAGTCTAGGCTAGTTAGCTAGACTATTTATCTTACTTATTGTCTTATCTTGTTTTGGATATATTTTGTACTTATTTGGGGATTTTGCTATTCTGGATGTTGTGGAGATGCTATCTTAGACTTTTAGACTTCTTCTCTTATTGTATTTCATTTGGCGACTTTTATATCTATCAATCTTATCGTACTTTCTACCTTAGCTGTGATTGAGTTGTACATTTTTATATTGTCCTCCATTCGGGGCATATACATTGTACAGGTACCTTATAACTGTTAGATGTATGTGACCTAAGATAGCGTTCTACCGCCGACACTGCGGCGTAGGCTAGACGTACCCACTTCTCGTGCCCCAACACTGGGTGCGGGTCGTGACACGTTTTTAGTGGTGGCCCATGCAGGTCGAGAGTTATGTAGTGGTATTCGAACTAGAGTGTCACTATAGCCTGCAGTAGGATATATAATATAGTTTTGAAGGTACTCAATCACACCTAGGAAAAAACTCTTAATCTGATTCCTGTTACCTAAATTTTGCTGCATTATTGTCTTCCCTTGAAAATAAACCGTCCTCCCTTGATGTTATCACTTCATTCTCAGTGATTGCTCTCTCGTTTGATATGTCTTCAGGATGGTTATGGAGACACGTTCTCATCGTCTCGATCAGGAGGACACCACTGAGGGGTTTGCCACTTCTCGTCCTGATCAGCAGGACCCCGAGGCTGCAATTCCTGTTATGCCAGCTCAGGCTAGGATATCTGCAGCTTTTGGGAGTGCACCTCTTCCTACCCCGAGACTTTCCTCAGTTATTCCGGACATTCTTCAGCAGCAGCCGCCGTCAGGATCAGAGGACGTGGCGCAATTGTTCTCCTTCTTCCAGCAGATAGTGGAGACTCAGCGGCAACAGTTGCTCAAGAGGGGACATGACACTCATGGAGCCAGAAGCAGTGGAGGTCAGGCCAAGAGGCCTCACATACAGATTCAGCATCAGTATCAGCAGAGGCCTGTTCAGCAGCACCTTCAGGGTCAGGGACATATATATTTCCATCAGGCATCCAGGCAGCAGCAGGATGCTAGGTGCAACTTCTGCAAGAAGGCAGGCCATGGGTGGAACGACTACAGGATGAGGCTTGGGAGGTGTTTACTTTATGGTTCAGCGGAGCATCAGTATAGGGAGTGTCCCAAGAACCAGACACCATTGACTCTGGCAGCAGCAGGAGCTAGGGCTCCGACAGAGCAGCAGAGGGGACCACCGTTACAGATGCAGCAGGCCCCTAGACATTAGCATGTTATCAGTTGCCCTTTCTGTAAGAAACCAGGGCACGATTGGAGTAAATACCGGATGAGGCTAGGCAAGTGCCTACTTTGCGGAACATCATACCACCAGTTAAGAGAGTGTTCCAAGTTTTCGGGACGGACAGCTCAGAGGGCAGGAGCGAGGGCTCCGGTGAGCCAGCAGAAGGGACTACCCTTGCAGAATCAGCAGCAGAGATTCGTGCAGCATCAGGCTAGAGTAGGCCAGCAGGGGAGAGCTTACGCTATGGCAACTGAGGGTTCACAGGCAGTAGGAGAGCTTGTCGCAGGTTCTGTTCATCTCGATTCCGTTCCTCCCTTGCCTTATTATAACCATCTCGAAATTCAGTTCCAACAGATCTTGTTTATCGTTCTTGTTTGTAGATGAATCTGATTCTTGGTATTCATTGTTGATTTAATTTTCTGCCAAGATAAATTATATGGGCTAGGTTGTCTCAGTTATGGAGTCTAGTCTTCTACAGTCACATTAGCCAGTATGGCAAGGACCTACAGTCTGATTTTGGATATATTTCTCGGGTATGGGAATTTAAGATTTTCGTAGCCAAGCTAGCGACAGAGCAAAAATTTTAAATACCATTATTCTAGAAGTGTGTACATTAGTTGGGACTCTATGGCTATCATAGCCCTGCTTACTAGTATGACGAGGATTCAGAGTACCATGATTTTGGATGGACGCATATGATTATCAGATTTAATCTTAAAAGTTTTTGAACATATCATCTCTACTTTTCGTTTCAGTCTTTCAAAAATTGCTGTTGTTTGTTTGGTTTTGCTTCCTCATCATTTAACTTAGGAGTAGGAGTAGGAGTAGCTCTAACTGTTAGTATAATCCTTGTATAACTTCCTTATTATGAATTTCTCTTAATGAATTAGCGATTGTGATAGGCCTTTTGACTTAGAAGTGATAGTGTAGCTCTGACCCTAGAATGGTAACCCTTACAGCCCTGTTTGATTCATTGTTTTCCTTATCTTCTCATGCCTGGCACCCATGACCACAGACTATTCCACTTACCCTGTCCCTTATATTGTTTTGGCAACACAACTTTCGGTCCAATTTAGGCCAGTTAACCATTCTCACTTTAATTATGATTATTTCATACACATTACTGTGACTTTTAATTTAGAAGCACAAGACTGGTTGTTTTTTCAAAACCAACTTCCCCTGCATGACCTATACATGACCCCCTACACTCATGACCTTTGTATTCTACTCAGACACACCATCTTGTGCTCCGTTTGTTTCATACGACTTTCCCAACACATGACTCCATCTTGATTTACCCTATAGAGTCACTTCTATTTTCGACTCGAATTGGGAACACCTTTTTGACCCAACCTGCCGACCCAAATTCTGGATATGACCTATTTTAAGCCTACTGCCCATATGGAACTTGCTGACCCAAGGTGCTGCTAGGTATAATCTTTGACCTTGATTGTTGGGGGTTGACCTACAGGATTACGACCTTCTTAATTTCGAGGACGAAATTTCTCTAAGGAAGACTTGTAACACCCAGTTTTCTAAAATGAGGGTAATTTTGAAATTTTATAATTTTAATCTTTTAATAATGGTATTTAAATCATGATATGATTTTTGGTATTTTTAATTATTTTAAAACTATTTTTATTTATGATTTGTGATTGTGGTGTTTTGCTAGTGAAACCCTAGAGACTACTTGACCTAGAGCCTAACCCTGTGATTAGGATGTATTATTCATCATTTTTGGCCTAGGGGTATTTTGGTCATTTTGGTTTCTTGGAATTATTTGTTAATTATTTGATTGATGGTTGATATTTTAACTTTTGCTAGTTGCGACTTTAGAGACTAGCCTAGAGTTTGACTTGAATTTGGTGATTTAGTTAGCATGGAGTGGGACCCTAATCTAACTTAAGTTGGTCTTAGTTGACTTGTGTGACTAGGGTTCATGAGAGGATTGAGGGAGTTTAGTGCATTGGACTTTTGGTTAAGGATGAACTAGCTAGTTACTAATCTTGGCCCAAAGCCCACCATGAGAAACCCTAACCCTAGCTCTTAATTTGGACAGCCACAACAGCCCAAATTAAACCTAATTTCAGCCTATAAAGTCTCTCTTCATAGCCACTTGCCTATTTTAGAACACCCCTTGTAGGAAACCTTAATTTCTTCCCTAAATTGCCATATCTCCCCATTCCTCCCCCAAATTGATCCCAGTCTTTTGCACTTGAACCCAAATCTGGAATAGAAGGAGAAGGAGGCTAGCTTGCAAGGAGGATAGCTCATTGGGTCATAGCTTGAAGAAGGAGACTTCACTATTTGGGGATTTTTCTTTGAGATTGGATCCCTATAGGTAATCTCTATAAATCACCCTAAATTCCTGATTTTATTCCATAGATGCATCCATCTACGTGTCCCCTAGCTGTAGGTGAAGTTTGGTAGGAATTAGAATTAGTTTGGTGTCCGTATCGGACACGTATCAATGTCATTATTTAGGTGTTTGTCGAAATACCACATAGGAATTTATTTCAGTAATTTTTAAAACTAATTTCATGATTGTGTAGCCCTATATGTGTGTTTTAAATCCCCCAGGGACTGAGCACAATTTTGTGTCCATTTTGTGTCCAAATCTGGATGCGAACCTGTGCACGGGACTTCGGCACAATGCCCTGCTACCCGACCCAGTTTGCTGATACGACACGCCACGTGGACACGTGCCACTTGGCACAGAGGTAGGGGCAACCTCTGTCAGCACACCCCTCGAGTTTGACATGATCTCGTGTCATGTCGAGGGAGCACGGACACGTGCACTGGTGTTGCACTGTACGTATACGGACTGGATTTGGGTTCTGATACGGACCTCGTGTCCATCCTAGACACGTCGTGGTCCTGTGTCAGGCCCCTAGACATGAAGCCCTACCCTTGGCGAACACGTGGATACATGTACGAGGTGTCTCGTGTCGTGTGTCATGTCCACGAGTTCGTGTACTGCGTACACGAGACTGTCTATGTACGGTTTGGTGCCTGTGTATATTCTAACTGTTTGGACACCTCATGTCCAGTTTGTTGGACACGAGACACCCTATGAGACACGTGGACATGTACACGACACACTATCAACCCTTATTTTGATGTTTAATTGGTTTTGGTTATGATGATGTAGTGTTCAAGCTTGAACTCTGATACCTGTCTTAGCAACAGAGAACACTTGCCTATACGTTGCCTATACACCACATTACCTGTAAAACTTCACCACAATTGAGTGTCCTGCATCATTCACTACACTTAGATCAAGTTTGGTATCAGAACACATATCACCTGCATATGTTTGTATCCAAATTTGGCCTGCACTTGGTTATGTCTGCAACACTCTCCATATATCACTGCATTAGTTACAATGCATTGCACTGCACTCTTTGCCATGCCCTGCACTTCATAAATTCACTCATTGCATGTCTTGCATCTGCCAGTACACTGACACATGCCTTGCATTGATCACTTGCATATTGCAGACCATGTTAGTTCACTACATCTGTAGCACACTGTACCTACTTGCTTTCACTGCACTCTCATCCTTTAACATGTTGTTGTCCTGCATATAGGTCCATTAGGAAAGTATCATTTGTGCTGCCTACCTGCATATAGGTTGGCTTAGTATCAGATATACCTCACTTCACTGAACATTAGTTTACTGCATCTTTACTTGATGCAATCACTGCCCATTTGTCTTGCCACGTGTATCAGAGCATATAGGGATATACCACTGCACATGATCATATGAG
>JANAVB010022597.1:21098644-21128644 GCA_029216955.1 Iris pallida | reverse complement strand
AAAGACTATTGGCTTGTAGATAAACCCTCATGCATCTAGACAGCCGTGACCGTATATCGAGGTAGATCTTACTTCAATGTACATAGCTGGCTGTGTTTGTCCCCCGTTCTCCAGTATTCTGGTTCTGGGGCATGACACGATTTAAGTGGTGGCCCATGCAGGTCTTGTAAATCAAGATGTGTGAGGATTTTATTGAATAGATGTCTCAATCCGCACTCGCCCTTGATCTCTACTCGTGTCTTCTAATCTTCCGAAATTTTGACCTCATCACATGTTTATATCCTCGATCTATCATGGTCCTTCCTTATTGTTCTCCATGTCGTTTCTTCAGCGGCATTGTTCCTGGTCCTACCGATCAGCAAGACGGAGCACCTCCAGTGGACCAGCAGCAACCTGGAGACCAACCCCAGCACTCTGGAGCGGCTTCTCGAGTCATGCATTCCGGGGATCCAGAGCCCCCAGTTCCGCCAGCCCAGCCTGCAGAGCCTGATAATGAAACCATGGTGGGTCTCATCAGGGATTGCTTGCATCTCAAAATCGTCGGGGCGATGCCCTGCACCAGACAGTACAAGATGCCATGGATAGAGTTGGTTACCCAGGGAACAATGTGGCCAACAGCTTCAAGCGTCTGAACCCTCCTTTCTTTGACGGCATTGAAGATGCTATAGCTGCTGATGTATGGCTTCATAACACAGAAGTAATCCTAGAGACAGCTAAGATTCCCGAGAAAGAGAAGGTGGCCGTTGTGCGCCTACAGTTGTTGGACTTAGCCCGCAGCTGGTGGGCGATGCAAGCAGTTGGATTGGCGACACCTGTCTTATGGGCGGTATTCAGAGACAAGTTTTAGATCAAGTACTTTGATGCAATAGCTCGGTATGATCTGCAGACCAGATTCAGCAATCTCAGGCAGATGAGAAGGATGGTCGATGGACATGCGGCTGAGTTTTCTAGGCTTAGTCGGTTTGCTCCCACCTTGGTGGCGACCGAATTGGACCGAGTCCAGCGGTTCCCGCAGGGACTCCACTTAGAGATTATTCTAGCTGTGGAGCAGTTCGAGCACTAGATATTTGATGCCATCTTGCGAGCAGCAAAGAGGCATGAGTATACTTCTCAGAGGATAGTGGACCGAACCGGAGGTCGGAAGAGGTCCCATGGACAAATGTCCCATTCATCAACACCAGCCCCGGCAGCTATGGCTTTGACCATTGGAGCTCCTAGGAGGGCAACTACAGTTTTGTCGGTTCAGCACTCGACACCGACGTACCTTCAAAAGCAAAAGCAGTCTTCCATAATGGGCTGCACTCATTGTGGGAAGCCAGGACACGTTGTTTCAGAGTGTCGCAGAGCACAGGGATTGTGCTTGGCTTGTGGGACATCGGATCACATGATAGGATCCTGTCCGCACCGGGCCAGTTCATCATCAACCCTAACCAGTCCATCGGTTAGGGCACCAGCTCCAGTTCAGCAGCAGCACCAGTTCTCGAGGCCCTTGCCGCCTCAGGCCCAAGCTTTCCAGCAAAGGTCGCAACAGTATGCCCAGGTCCAAGCTCAGAACCAGAACCGCCAGAGAGGTTTCCAGCAGAGGGGACCAGCACCCAGAGGGCAAGGTCAAGCGATGGCTTTGACCGTAGAGGAGGTAGCTAGAGCTACTTGTGGATTACGACATCAACTTGCAGTATCATCCTGGAAAGGCCAACGTAGTTGCAGATGCGTTGAGCAGAAGAGCCGGAGTTTATTTTCTAACAGCACAGCCAGAGTTGTTAGCAGATCTTCAGAAGATAGGTATTGAAGTTGTTCTTCCTACCAATGTGGCATTGATGGCCAGCATGCAAGTTCAGTCCAACATAGTTGAGAGGATTAAGATAGCTCAGTCAACCGATTCTACGCTTCAGCGGCTTAGGGCGGAATGTGAAGCAGGATGGAGAATAGAGTTATGCATACCCGAAGACGGTACTCTCCGACATAGAAGACGTCTTTGTGTACCTGGTGGTGATATCAGACAGGAGATCATGGCAGAGGCTCACAGTTTGCAGTATTCGATTCATCCCGGTGGCACGAAGATGTATCATGATATCCGTCAGCATTTTTGGTGGAATGGTATGAAGAGGAAGATAGCCCGGTTTGTCTCTCATTGTTTAGTTTGCCAAAAAGTTAAAGCTGAACATCAGAGACCAGCTGGACTTCTACAACCTTTACCGATACCAGAATGGAAATGGGAGCACATTACCATGGATTTTGTAACTGGATTACCTAAATCTCCAGCTGGGAGAGATGCTATCTGGGTTATAGTTGACCGACTCACGAAGGTAGCTTATTTTATTCCCTTCAGAATTGGCTAGTCAATGGATCAGCTTGCAGAGATGTATCTCAGGCAGATAGTCAGATTGCATGGAGTGCCAGTTAGTGTCATATCAGATAGAGATTCAAGATTCACATCGTACTTTTGGCGGAGTCTTCAAGAGAGTTTGGGAACTCATCTCAAGTTCAGTTCAGCATATCATCCGTAGACAGATGGTCAGTCAGAACACACGATTCAGACTCTCGAAGATATGTTAAGATCATGTACACTTGACTTCGGTGGTTCGTGGGAAGATCGCTTGCACCTAGTGGAGTTTCATACAACAACAGTTTCCAGGCTAGTATTCAGATGGCACCTTTCGAGGCATTGTATGGCAGGAAGTGCAGATCTCCTTTAGCCTGGGATGATGTAGGCGAGAGGCAGATGCTTGGTCCAGAAATGATTTCATAGACTATCGAGGTGGTCAGACGAGTCAGAGATCATCTTCGAGTTGCACAAGATCGTCAGCGTCATTGGGCCGATTCTCATCGGCGTCCTCTTGAGTTCTCTGTCGACGACCACGTATTCCTTAGGATCTCGCCTACCCGTGGCGTCATTCGATTCGACGTACGGAGAAAGCTTAGTCCTAGGAATATAGGGCCGTTTGACATTCTCTAGCGAGTAGGTGATGTGTCATATCGTCTCGCTCTTCCACCGTCGTTGCGTAAGGTACATGACGTATTCCATGTATCCCAATTGCGACGGTATATTCCGGATCCGAGCCATATCCTTGATCATTTGGAATTGGTTGTTGGTACCAACCTTTCGTATGAGGAAAGGCCCGTATCCATACTGGACCGAAGAGAGAAGGCACTCAAGAACAAGACTATTAAGCTAGTCTGCGTTGCTTGGGGTCATCACTCTTTGGGTGAGTCAACGTGGAAGCGTGAGGATGATATCCGATCGCGATATCCACACCTGTTTGACTCATAAGGTATAATGTCTTTCTTATGCCTTATGCTTTAATTTCTTGCTTGCATGAATGATTGTATGATTGATTGCTTAGTCATATATTGCTTGTGATTAGTATAGCTTGTCCCGACATCTCTAGTCTCTTGATTAAATTCCGAGGCCGAAATTCTTTTAAGGTGGGTAGAGTTGTCACTCTCGTTTCCCGTTATACGTATTTTTTCAGGATACGTATACAGATTTCTGACAATTGTCAGGTAGTCCATATTTTGACTTATCTTGCTTAGCTTAGCCTTGGTTTAAATCTTGACTTGATTGGTTCAACTTGGTTCAACATGACTTGACTTGGCTTGGTTTGGTTTATTTTGGGTTGAGATGAGAGGGGTTGCTATATAAGTCAACTTTTTCTCTCTCCTCCATTATTTGCATTTACTTCTTCATCTTCTTCACTTACTCCTCCCACCTACCAAGCCTAGGCAAGTGCAACTTGCTTCATGATGGATCTCAAGTTTTATTGTTCCATTCTCTTCCTTACTTGATTCTAAGCCTCTTTAGAACTTGACATTTTTGGATTTGATGGATGGATTCTTGTAGATCTAAGTTTGTAACTTTTTCGGTTTTTCTTGGTTTTGATCTCTAAAACTTGGTTATTTTAGAAATCTAATAGTTCCATGTAGTAGGAAATTCAATTCTACCCAATTTTGGCTTTTGAACTGCTTGATTTCGACTTCGGATGAGGAAGTTATGGCCATAGCAAATTTTTAGGACTTTCAAGGCTGAACTTGCTGTTTGGGGACGATGACCCCTATGCGCCCGGTAGGCCATGCGCCGAGAGGCCATGCGCCGTGAAGTCCCGGCAACGCATTCTTTGACTCTGAGCGTGTCATGCGCGTAGTCTTTCTATGCGCATGTACTGAAGATGCAACGTGAGTTTTCCATGCAAGGATTGTACAGGAATTCCTATGCACGGATGTACAGGAATTCCCATGCACGGATGTGCGGGAATTCCTATGCGCGGATGTGCAGGAATTCCCATGCGCGGATTGTGCAGAAATTCCCATGTGCGAATGTGCAGGAATTCCCATGCGCGGATTGTGCAAGAATTCCCATGCGCAGATGTGCAGGAATTTCCATGCGCAGATTGTGCAGGAATTTCCATACGCGGATGTACAGGAATTCCCATGCACGGATTATGCAGGAATTCCCAAGCACGGATTGTGCAGGAAATCCCATGCACGGATTGTACAGGAATTCCCATGCACGGATTGTGCAGGAATTTTCATGCGCGGATGTGCAGGAATTCCCATGCACGAATGTGCAGGAATTCCCATGCACGGATTGTGCAGGAATTCCATGCGCCGGAATTGCTCTATTTTACTGTTTTTGCCTATTTAAGTTGTTTTGTAGCTAGAATCTTAAAAAACTCAAAAATATGTTACTATGCACGGATGTGCAGGAATTCCCATGCGCGGATTGTGCAGGAATTCCATGCACCGGAATTGGCTTCAAGAATATGTTACTAGTTATTTTATGCAAGTTTCTCTCATTCATGATAATGTAAGGATAGAACACGATAGTGGCCGGTTAAGGCGCACTCTTGACAAGTATCAAGTGGACATGATAATTCTTGATAATGGTCCGTTGTGGTGAACTTTTGAAAAGTAAATGGACATGATAATTCTTGATGGTGGTCCGTTGTGACGCACTCTTGGCTTGACAAAGTAACCTAACATAAAAATCTTGATATGCCTTGTTAAGCAACTCTTGTCTTGACACTGTGGGTGACTTTCTTGATTATGCATGTATAAGCTACATGTCTCGTCTTGCATCATGTCTAGGACATGAATTCCTGATTTCCCACGGTCAGGGATTTATACTGAATCTGACTAAGTTAATGAATAGATTGATGAAGTAGTTTATATAGGGAGATGTTTCCAGTTACAGGCGATCCCGTTATCCCGGCCACACCTGAGGGACTTGTAGCCTGCCGTCGAGTAGGGCACATTTTCAGCCCACTGTCATGTGGGGCACTTCATGAAACAAGTTCTATGCATACTGTCATGTGTTGCACACCAAGCCACCTATAAATTTTTGATAACTCTTAAATGAACCTCGCCTGGATAACCTGGATAGCTGCAGGGCTTGTGACTGCAGAAACATCTCATTGCATCTTGCTAGTAAATAGGCTTGTGATAACCCTAGCTAGTTAAAGTATCAAGCCGTACTCTTTGCTTGGCCGCGATTGATGGATGTAGTCCAGTCTAGTCTTGCCTAAGCAATGCCGGTCTATGACTATTTCAGCACATGCTTGTTCATACTTTACTCTTTGTCGATAATTGGTTAAAGACTAAGTCCTGTTCAGGCGAAGGGTTACAACCCCGGTCCTTGTTTGGATCACGGGTTGTAACTTGGTTACCAGAATAGTTTCTTAGTTATCTTATCGTTTATCACCCTACTATCATATTTCTGGTTTTCTTGTTATTATTATGCTTTGTGTTCTAACTTGCTGGTTTTAGTTCCCAAGTGAAGCCTCCCTTGTGGCACTTGCTCTTTCTGGGGTCTGACCCAGCTGGTTTTGTATGGCCAGATTTTGGAGTAGGACTCGAGGATCCTCCAGCTTTCCTCCCAGATGGTGACCACTAGGCGCAATACTGGCAACGAGTGGGTCCTTATTTTGCTCTTCCACTCTCTTGTAAAAATATTTTTTTGAGGCGTTTAGCTGCCGAGCAGGTGTTAGCTCGTTTGCAACTTTACTTACTGTCTGCCTACGGGCTGTAACATGATTGACAAATCCTAGGGTTGATCATGTATGACTAAAACTCTTGCTAGTCTTCACATTTTGTATGACTAGCTTCATGATCATCGGAATATGTAATGTTTGGGACGCCTTACTTTGTATGTCTGATGATCCAACATCTTGTAACATGTACTTACTTGCTTGAGATTGGGACACTAGGCTTGTTTATGACCATAAGAGACTGTTGGCTTGTAGATAAACCCTCATGCATCTAGACAGCCGTGGCCGTATATCGAGGTAGATCTTACTTCAATGTACATAGCTGGCTGTGTTTGTCCCCCGCTCTCTAGTATTCTGGTTCTCGGGGCGTGACATATATATATATATATATATATATATATATATATATATATATATATATATATATATATATATATATAGTAATGATATGTATGTGTTATATATATAGAGGTGATAGATTTGGGCTTGATTTCTATGTAATGTATGAACATAAGCATGTATGGATGAATACATGTATGTTATATATCCATGTATGTAATGTGTGGATATATGAAGCAATATATGTATAAATACATGAATGCACATATATATATATATATATATATATATATATATATATATATATATATATTTGGAAAAAAAAAAAATATATATATATATATATATATATATATATATATATATATATATATTTGGAACCAGGTAAATTATTTCTGGAATCGCTCCCACTGGGATTCGAACTCCTGACCACTTGGGCCGTATGCATCTCTCTTAACCACTATGACCACTTGGGCCGTATGCATCTCTCTTAACCACTATGCTAGAGGTCATTTGCTATATATATATATATATATATATATATATATATATATATATGTGTGTGTGTGTGTGTGTGTGTGTGTGTGTGTGTGTGTGTGTGTGTATGTTTCCTTGGCATTGTATTTGAGTGTAAGTGCTAGCCTAGGCTTGGTTTGGTTTAGTGAGACTTGATTGGACTAGGATTGACCTAGTTGACCTAGTTTGACTAGTGAAATTAACTAGAGTTGACCAAGAGTTGACTTTGGCCTAGATGACCTAGAAATCATATAGAATGCATTGTAATCTTCAATATTACCATTCTAGACATGTTGTGACCGGTGTTGCTCTGTTTAGGACTCATTTACTCTGTCTGGACATATATATTCATCGGATACTCAGGATACCAGGCGAGTACATTCTCTGACTGTTTCATACTTGATAGGATTTATATTTATTCTCTAGATTACTTTACTTGATGGTGTCACGTTGTTAACATGGATTGGTACTATATGGATCCCTTCATGAGATGTTATCCCCCTCGGGAGCATCGGGTTACGGTATGTCACGTGCGTTTCACTTTCATCGTACTCCGGTGCTTTCACCATTCATGTGCACTCTTGTGATTCATGTACTCTCATTTTCACAGAGCTCCCATGTATACATTCATGTGCACCCATTTATGGGCCTTCATGTGATATCATGTGCAATAACGTAACTTGTCTAGATCCTTGTGTATTGATTGGGGTACGAAGGAGTATAAATAGTCATGTGAATAATTTCAAAGTAGTGTAATCATGTGCAAACTCTTTAATATACTCATGTGCAAATTTAAGCCGTTCACAAGTCTATCTTGTACTCTACATCACTAGCCACTGTTAGCTCTTTACTTATAGTAGATATTTCTTTACAGTCATCTCTTTTACTTCATATATTCTCCAGCGTTTCATGTATCTTACTCTATAGCATATTTAGAGCTGTCAAGACGGGCCGGCGGGGCGGGCCGGCCCGTAACCCACCATTTGGTGGGGCGGGGCGGGCCGACCCACCATTTTGGCGGGTTGGAAAAATTTCAACCCAGCCCAATCCACCAGCGGGCCGCGGGCTAGGCGGGCCGGCCCGCTTAATTTTTTTAAATTTTTTAATTATCGTTTAGTTTCTTAAAAGGAAAAAAAATCATATATATAATATTTTCTACTCACTCTCATATGCATCAAATTACAAGTAAAATACAAGAAACATTATAATAGTAGATATTTCTTTAAAACACCTTCATTCATGTAAATAAATGACCAAATTTAATATTTTATACGTCATTACTTGCATTAAATGAGAATTTTTATCATTTATAATACATATCTCATATATGTGCTAAATAAAAAAATTAAAATTTTATAAAAAAATAGATGTCGGGCTAACCCACTTGGCCCGCGGGCTAGCCACCGCGGGGCGGGCTACTAGCGGGCCAGCCCACCTAGGCCCGCCTGTTTGGCGGGCTCCTAAATGCTCGGCCCAACCCATATTTTTGGCGGGCGGGGCGGGCCGGCCCAACGGACTTAGCCTATTTTGACAGCTCTAAGCATATTTACATATTTTGTCATATTATGAACTGCATGAGATGTATTGTGCTCGTTTCTGTCCTGACTGGACCTGTTGAAATATTACAGATGATATTGAGGAGTTCTGTCCTACATTCTATGGAGCAGGCCTAGATGACACCTGTCAGCTGGACTCCCAGGAGGACCCAGCCCTTGCAGAGGATATTACCCCAGTAGTCTAGGCTAGTTAGCTAGACTAGTTATCTTACTTATTGTCTTATCTTGTTTTGTATATATTTTGTACTTATTTGGGATTTTTTTATTCTGGATGTTGTGGAGATGCTATCTTAGACTTTTAGACTTCTTCTCTTATTGTATTTCATTTGACGACTTTCATATCTATCAATCTTATCGTACTTTCTACCTTAGCTGTGATTAAGTTGTACATTTCTATATTGTCCTCCATTCGGAGCGTATACATTGTGCAGGTACCTTATAACTGTTAGATGTATGTGACCTAGGACATCGTTCTACCACCGACATTGTGGCGTAGGCTAGACGTACCCACTTCTCTTGCCCCTACACTGGGTGCGGGTCGTGGCACTACCTTAGAATTGTGATTGAGATGTACCTTCTGTATTGTCCTCCGATTGGAGAGTATATCTTGTGCAGTTACAGTTATACTGTGTTAGATGTATGTGACCTAGGACAGTGTTCTACCGCCGACACTGCGGTGTAGGCTGGACGTACCTACTTTTCGTGTCCCTACATTGGGTGCGGGTCGTGACACGTTTTTAGTGGTGGCCCATGTCACGCCCCAGTACCAAAATACGGGGACGGACGTCGGCCAGCTACACCGTATAAGGTACGAATACGTCATACGACGATTACGGCTGTCAATCTTGTTGGGTATCCTAGCATGCAATCAATCTATGGCCTAAATGCGATCTCATATCCACAGGCAATAACAATAAAATAACTACAAGAGAGATAATCATATAGAAAGCAGGAAATACTCATAAGATAATCAAAAAATCTACAGTACCGGATAATAATGTAGATGAGTATACTTTCTCATAGTTCCT
This sequence comes from Iris pallida, assembly GCA_029216955.1. Lineage (NCBI taxonomy): Eukaryota > Viridiplantae > Streptophyta > Magnoliopsida > Asparagales > Iridaceae > Iris > Iris pallida. Next base: position 21,119,221 of record JANAVB010022597.1, on the reverse strand, counting down.
AGCATGGTCTGGAACTGAAGCACATCCTCCAAGTCAAGTCTGAAAGATTCACAGGGTCGGTCACTGGTAATCTGGGAACAATCCAGGATTGGTCTGGCCAACCGCAGCAAGTACCAGAAAGAAAGGCTCAAGGACGGGCGAAGAAAAGCCAGCAGGATAAAATATGACAAGAATAACATATATGAACAGTAAAAGAGGATAAGGATCGTGCGGTACCAACGCACGATAACAATCCACAGCTAATGTAGCTAAATAACCAACAATCAACACAATCTCCCTAACATCCAATAATACCTGCATCGCCAACCGGAACTCATAGTCTGTCATCGGAACAGTAATCCACCCCTATATCAAACAAGAACAAGAAAATGAATTACCGCGTCGGGGCAGCATTATGGGCCAACCAGCTTAGCAGGCAGCAAGCCATATAATTTATATGAATAAGCGACCACTCAAATGTCTACGGCTGTCTAGGTAGAAGTTGGGTTACCCCAACAATGTAAGTATAGAAAATCCTCAGATCGTGCTGTCCCAGCAGGGCTAGCGGGGCTAAGTATAACTGGTACTGGATAAGCACCGGTTCCTCGTAAGACCACCGGGCTATGCATGTCATCACCGGTCCCTCGTAAGGCCACCGTGTTGAGCATGCCATGTATATAATGTATAGTACATAAAGTAGCCGGATATTGCCATCCACTAGTGCGAAGGGTAAGCGGCGGCCAGCCTGCAAATCATGACTAATGTCTGTATTAAGGCTAGTATTGCACGATCTCGGGATTCCGTTTCCTCCTAATGCTTCTACCAGTTTAAGTTACCTAGATTATCCATACGTTTATCCGGAATCACATGCCGTGGTCACATGATCATCCTCCTAGACGTCGTACCTTAGTAAGAGAACGCAAAGTAAGAATAAATCTCGGCACCTATAGTCCCAGTTGTGATCCGTCCTTAGTGTTATGCAACAAGCAAGCAAGCAATCCTGACCACGCTAAGACTATAGGACAACTACCAGATACCCGTGCAGGTAATCATAGATATAATCAAGGGGATAGCACCTCAAATTGCCGCTGCCAAGGAGCACCTCAGTGCCATGTAATCAAGGGAATAGCACCTCAAAGTGCCACTGCCAAGGAGCACCTCAGTGCAAAGTCAGGGCCAGTACCTCAAGGGATGAACTGGACTTATAGCACGGATACAAGTAGTCATGTCGGGGACAAGGTCAAATCTGTCAGTCACATAAAATCATCTGCCCACATCGTGGCATAGATATCAGGTCAAGTACAAGGTCGGGATCTTGACTAGAATAGCATCTCAAGCATGCATGGGAGCCTACAGCTCAAATCATCAAGTCGGTCCATCCACCGAATCAATCTATCAGGAGTCTTCCATCTACGATGGAATAAATATCATATCGGGAAAGACGATCACCAAATATCAAGCTAATCACTATAAACACTCCTAGGCCCTCTGGCTCACAAGAATCCTCCGAATCAATGATCACAAGCTATCAGCAAACAAGTCTCACAGCTGTCAAGATATAGAAATCAAACCAGGTTTTGGGCGCTTGGGAAGTCGAGTGAAAATCATGTAATGATGCCCCTCTACATTCTTCTCGTTCCGCGAAACACTCGTACAATCATCAAAATCCAAGAATCCAAATAGTCATATCTGATCAGAATAAACATCGTCTAAAAAGAAATGGCAACACTATCCAAGAGTCCACATGAGTCTATCAAATCAATATTTTGGGAATCATACTCCACATAATACTCAATCCTCAAACATTTCCAAGGTCACAATCCCGATACATAGGACAACTGTCAGCCCTACCTAGCTAGACTAGGATAACTCCTAGAATGAATGGTCAGGGGACATGAATATACTAATTAATGCCGCCAAAAAAATTACAAGGATTGTATGAACCGCTCTGGAGCAGATCCACAACCCTCAAACCAAACAAGGACCAGGGTTGCAGACCATCCTCCGAGTGGAACCACGCTCCTCATGCTATCCGACGGACAAGACAGGTCAAGTAACTAGGCGACTAATCTAGTCAGGAGTCTACCTAGTAGTTACTGAGATCAAGTAATACTATACTATAATAAATGTACATGAGTCTGGTTCAGCAACCAAAGGAACGGTTTTGCCCAAATCTTCGAACCAAATTCTCGACCGGGAATTCTGGAAAATTTTCGCAGAGTCTCCTTTATATTCTGGACGGAAGCTTCCAGCGAATTGGGGCTAAATCTACTCGGCACAACCCGCCGCAGAATCGCAGGCTGAGAACACTAAGTCTCAGCTCCCTACAGCACTACAATGCATACTGGAAACCAAACCATTGTCGAGAACACTAAGTCTCGGCCTCCAGCAGCACTACGATGCGTACTGGGAACCAAGCTAACACATGCAACAAGAATCGCCACGTAGGGCGCATCACAGACCCACAGTCATAATCCAAGCCATAAGCAGAGTCACAGACATAGCTAGCCAAAGCCGTCACTCGACCGCGAGTCAGACACAGGGCATATAGGGACAATCCATACTCGTGAGTCGTGCTCGTGTCCTCGGAGGTGTGGATGACCCGTCCGAGTTATCTGATATGGCCTGACCCGGTATCGAACCAAGCTATCCGAAGTTATCATCATGGCAGTTCTACTACTAAGCTACACTAATCATGGTTATACATTTACAATTACAAATGAATTTAATACAATAAAATCCAGGAGAGAGGGCAAGAGCCGTCGATGAGCAAGGGGTACTTACTTATAGGGCTCGGCTAGGTAAGCAAGTCTTCAGCGATCATGGTCCAAGCTAGCACGTCCATCGTTGTCATCGGAACCCATAATAAACAATCATTAGCATAAAATATTAAATTAATAGAAGAGTCACAAGAGATGGCAGGATGATGTACCGCGTAGGTCCCGCAAGCAGTACAGGAGCTGGCATGGAAACCGAGACACATGGATCGATACGGACATGCAAACCAAGACGTGCACGTAAATCGAGACATGTATAAGAATCGAGATGACACGAAGATCGAAATGAACGAAAAACATAACATGCACGTAAATCGAGACGTGTACGTAAATGAAAGAATCACGAATATCAAGATGGCACACAAATCAATACGACATACAAATCAAAGTGTGCACATAAATCGAGACGGTATGAGATTCAAGGAAGCACGCAATTTAATACGGCACACAAGTCTACATAAGGACGTAAATCGATGTGGTACAGAGTCCAAGGTGGCACGCAAATCGAGGGGACACATAAATCAGCATGTGTACGCAATTCGAAGCGACACGAAAATCGAGATAGAAACAAAGGCCGAGGCACAGAAATCGAGGCAATGTACAACTCAAGATGGCACGGTGCCCGAAAAAGCGCGGGGCTCGAGGCATCCCGCTGCCCGAGGCAAAACGTGAATCGAGGTGGCACAAAAATAAAGGCTGCACATAATTTGAGGTACACATGTTCCGTGAAACACGAAGAATAAGAGTGTGCTACTCGAGGCAGTACACTGCACGAGGCAGCATACTGATCAAGGCAGCACGCATACCGAAGACGTCACAGAACACAAGGGCATACATAACAAGGCTGAATGCGGATCAAGGCGACACAAAACTCGAGCAGCACGGGGCCCAAGGCGTCTTGCTTCTCGATGCAGCGTGCCCCTAGACGCACACAGAACAAGGAAGAGGAGAGAGGGGTGCTCGGGTCATCGTCGGCGGGCTCGAGCCAGCCCGTACGCCGGTGTGGCCTAGCACGGGAGGAGACAGAGGAAGAAGACCGGAGGAGGTCGTCGAGGCTTGGTCAGGTCGGGATGGAGGAGCTCGGCCAGGCCAGTCGAGCTTCTGGCCGCGGAGGAAAGACGACATCATTAGGGGCACCCGGTGGCCGGAGAAGAATAAGGGAAGAGACGGTGGCGAGGGGGTCAGCCACGATCGAGGAAGCTCGCGATAGCGCTGGGGATGAGAAGAAGGGAAGGCATGAAAGATGGCAGGGTCAGCCGTGACGGAGGAAGAAATCAACGGTTGTAGGTTGGGCATGTACAAACTTGAGTGTCACTGCAGCCTGCAGTAGGATATAGGATATAGTTTGAGGTACTCAATCACATTTATGAAAAACTCTTATCTAAATTCCTGCCATCTAAATTCTTGCCGTTAATTGCTTTCTTTGAAATAAAATGTCCTCCTTTGATTATATCGCTTATTTCTTAGTATTGATTTCCTTGTTTGATCTGTCTTCAGGATGGTGATTGAGACACGATCGCATCGCCCCAACATGGGAGGTACTTCGGAGAGGTCAGCCACCTCTCGCCCAGTTCAGCCGGGACCTGAGACAGCAGCTCCCCTGGTACCTACTCATGTCGGGGTCAGCCGCCTTCGGGATCGGTCAATACAGCTCAATTATTCATCTTCTTCCAGCAAATGATAGAGGCCCAACAGCGCTGGTCTGCTGACTTCAGACATGGTATAGATAATGCCTATTAGTTGGCCATGACGACTGTGGAGAGGGTTACTGCGCAGCCGCAGGGAGGTCCAATTCAGTAGTATCAGCAGAGGACATCGGGCATCCAAGAATTTCAGAAGATGCGTCCGAAAGATTTGTGAGTGTCACGACCCGCACCCAATATTTGGGCATGAACCGTGTACACGCCCAGCCTACGCCACAGAGTCGGCGGTAGAACGCTGTAACAATATGACGAACAACCACGCAATAAAAGATATACCACAAGGGAATTCAACAAATCCACATCTCAACTCAGTATCTAAAAGATAGAAATAAATAAACTGTCTCATAAAAGAAATGTATGAAGTCTAAAGCCAAAAATAATCTCAACTACATGTCTCAAAAATCAACTCTAATATCCAGTACAATGTCTCAGTACTAACTAAAATATCTAAGAAAGTGCAGCAGGATCAGATGCTGCGTACTCCTCCTGATAAGCAAAGTCCGTCTCTAACACATCTCCCAAGTGTGGGCCATACTGGTCAGGACACACAACTTCTTCGAAATCACCTAAAATTTGTTTGGTTACCCAGTCAGGATGGAATGAGTATAATTCACCGAATGCAGTTGCAATATATGAAAATGACTATATAACAGAGGTTAGCCTTTAGACATATAATTTAGAAAAATAAATGAAGAAAAACAAAATAAAACTAAATATCGAAAGCAGTAAATAAAATACAAGAAATACTCACCGACTGACCGACTTAAGTACCTTTGATATGTGATCGGTCTCGGGACAATTACACGACACTGTCTATAATATCTATACTGTATAAAGTTATATGGTCTACACGGTATACTACAATAAAGAAACACTGTCTGCACGGTATAAATGCAAAAATAATCACTGTCTACACGGTATACACGGTATAAGGTCAGATCACACATCGTTGGTACTTCACCTCCCCCGACACCACAAAATAAAATCAACATAAAGACTGAAATCACATCTCTACCGACTAACAATGATGTATAGTAAAGATTAATACTGAAAATAAGCAATAAACTGTACTCGCCTGGCGTCCTGAGCTGCTGGCACGGGTCAAAGTTCGAGTCGGGGCCCAAGTAACTTATTTAATGAATTACAGTATTAAAGATGAAAATAGATCAAGTCTACACTATCTACTTAGATTGTGTTTTGAAACTCAAATTAACTAAGTTGTTTTACTATTTGCTTAACACAATTACCCCCCTATTTGATAGAATGCCCTATATTCACCTGCCCACATGCCTCTTTAACTCTCACACTCGATTTAGTGTCTTAGATTAGCCCTTTCAATCTCCTTTCCTGATACCCTATGAACCCACAAGTATGTGTGAAATCATCCCCTGTACATGACCATATAGACTCAATACCCTGGTATATCTCAAGACAGTGCAAGGATAGAATAACCCCACCAATTCAGATGCTTTCCTTAACATAAGAAGTTGGAAAAATAACGATTCACAGAAAAGGTAAAAGGGTTCACTCTGGGGTCAGTAACCTTGAGAATATCCCCTTCTTTCAGGACCATCTAACACTATATGGTGATGCTAATTCAACCTGTTAACATTATACACAAAGAGTGAACTATAGTTTAATCCTATTTGATATATCCCTTCCTGGCAACCTGTCCTTAGCAATACCTTGCAAATCAGCCCACGGTCCCAGTCTGAACCTGATACTGAGATACCCATCTAACTCGGTATCCAGGTCATATGTGAAGTTGCAACTGAGTTGATATGTCCAGATGTAGAAGCTGGAAAAATAGGGGTTGCTGTACTAGATATCCGTATGATACGGAGTCGAGATTGGTATTAACACTTATCGGGTACTTGGGTTTGTTCTGGTTATACCAGTATCAATTTTGATACTGTAACCTGATATTTAGAATCAGTTATTTGAGTCTGCAGTGTGGTCCCTCTTAACTTGAAACATGAGAAGGTTCGGGTCACCTATCGATCCTGATACCAGGTGGATCCGAGTCCTTGCTGTGACTCCCTAATATCGACAGGTTTACAACCTAATATTATATCATGGTATTCTGTTTCTCTACCGAATTCCACCATAGTGTCAACTAATACTCGACCTTCCCAATACCTGATACTCGAATCGTTACCAAAAACTAAATCTGAACATAGAAACACTATATGTCAAAAAGAAGCAAGGACGAATTGGTTGCCAAGCGTGGGCATGATACGGGGACCTGGCTGTTTAGATGGTCTAATACGGACTTTCGAGAGCCTTGAACCCGATACTGGTACATGAGTATCAATCCGATACTCCCAGTTTGAATTAATATTCAGGATTACACTGAAATCATTGGTTATGAAGGTTTCCAGTATTAAACATGATTCCAAGTGCCCAACGTGTAACCAAGCTACCTCGCCTATTGTCCTGATTTCCTGGATGAATGATCTAGATGTGGCATATCGTAGGAACCCGGTACTCCTTGGTTCAATCGGTTAGACATGTCAAGGAGTATCTGACACCAAGGTCTTAATGGATCCCAATGTCCCTGGAGGCTACCTCTGTTATTCAGAGTTGGGTTTTTGGTGTCAGTATCGCTCTGATACTTCGACATACCTGCTAACACATAGGTTCTTCATGAAACCATGTAGTCATCAATATCAACCTATCGTGATTTCAGTGTCAGGTAACCTGATCCGAGTGTGTATCCAAGCTTTGTGTGGAAGGACTTACTTGGTTATTAGTTGGGTATACGGTTTTCCTCATGGGTCCTGACTACTTATTGATTTCCATCTATTCGTATTTCTTTAGGTTTTGACAAATACTAGTTGATCCAAGGTTGAAGACAAAGCTTTTAAATAAAGGAGGAAGGCTTACCTCTGTTGCTCGACTTCTTCCTCTGCTTCCTGTGACAGGGTGCGACACTTAGGGTTTTTTGCAATCGAAGAAGGAATCGATTAATCCTTCGATGATCACATATATAAATACTCGGGTTTTGGACAAAAGGGATAGGGAGATGAGTCTTAATCTTGATTTGAATCTGATTTGTTTATTACCTCCTGGACTTGGATGTTTGAATTTAAAGAAGCTGGGGTCAGCTTCCTTTCAAATTCGAATACCTTTTTGTTTAGGAATGTATATTTCCTTTCAGGTCCCTGCTAAACCCTATTTTTCCAATTGATCCCTTATGCTAACTTAAAGTGAAAACAAAATCATAAATGGGCAAATAGGAATTTAATTATAATAGCTTGGTAAAATTTGGTCCGGGGATTAACAACTCTACCCTCCTTCAACAAATTTTGTCCTCAAAATTTTAGGATAGATACAAAGTAAAATATGTACCTCAAGATTCAAAAAGGTAGGGGTAGTGCTCGTGCATCTCGTCCTCCCTCTCCCATGTGGATTCGCCCGGGGAGTGATGTTTCACGCGACACGAACCAAAGGAATCGTCTGATTTCTTAGCACCTTCTCTTTGCGGTCCAGAATCTCCATGGGCTGCTCCTGATAATCGAGACTGGGTCCCACCTCGATCTCCGAATGGTCCAACACATGGCTGGGTTTCACGTCCCAGAACCAGAATACTGGAGAGCGGGGGCAGACATAGCCAGCTACGTATATTGAAGTGCAACCCACCTCGCTATACGGTCACGGCTGTCTAGATACATGAGGGTTTACTACAAGCCAACAGTCTCCTATGGTCATGAACAAGCCTAGTGTCTCAATCATAAGCAAGTAAGTAAATGTTACAAGATGTATGATCATTAAATATACAATAGTAAGGCGTCCCAAACATTACATATTCAGCTGATCATGAAGCTAGTCATTACAAAATGTGAGGACTAGCAAGAGTTTAGTCATACATGATCAACCCTAGGATCTGTTAATCATGTTACAGCCCGTAGGCAGACAGTAAGTAAGTGCAATCGAGCTAAACAGGTGCTCGTCGGCTAAACGCCTCAAAAGAATATTTTTACAGTAGAGCGGGAGAGCCAAAAATAACCCACTCGTTGCCAGGGTTCCGTCTTGTGTTCACCATCTGGCAGGAATGTCGGTAGATCCTCTGGAGCTGCTCCGAAATCTGGCCACACAAAACCAGCTGGGTCAGACCCCAGAAAGAGCAAGTGCCACAAAGGAGGCTTCACTTAAGAACTAAAACCAGCAATCAGTACAGGAATATAAATATAAATAAAATAAGGACTGGAATAAAAGGAAATATATCAGAATGATATACGACGAGATAACCATGGAACTATTCAGATAGCCAGGTTACAACCCGTAAACCAAACAAGGACCGGAGTTGTAACCCTTCGTCTGAACGGAGCTTGGTTTCCCACCATTTATCGGTAAAATAAATACAAGCATGCTAGTCATGTAATAGTCTGGAACAAGATCAGGGCAAGACTAGACTGGTCAGACTCAATCCAATCATTTCACGGCCAAGCAAGAACTACGGCTTGATACTTTACTAACTAGGGTTATCACAGGCCTAATTACTAGCAAGATGCAGTGAGATTATTCCACAGCCACAAGCCCTGCAGACCATCCAGGCTACCCAGGTCGAAAGATTAGGGTTGAATTCAGGTAGGTACATCGTCCAGGAAACGCATGTACCCTTAAGTAGCTTGAAGGGTACAACACATGACAGTGTGCTGGAAATGTGCCCTACTCGACGGCAGGCTACAGATCCCAAGCGCACCCAGGTAACGGGATTGCCTGTAGCTGGAAAATCTCTTCATGGCTAATGTATTAATCTAGTTGTTAACCTTAGTCCATTTTAGTAGGTACTCCTGACCGTGGTACTCAGAAGTCCCCTTCTAGACATGATGCAAGACAGGACTGGTTTATTTGTACAAGCACAATCACCCACGGTGTCCAGGATGTTCATTCTTGTCAAGTCATGTCATGTCAGGTAGCCGTCGCAACAGCTTATCAAGATATAACATGTCAGGTTTATCATGTCAAGTGTACTTGTCAGGAGTGCGCCACGACGGGCCACTATCAGGTCATGTCAGGTCATTATGTCAGGAGTGCACCACTACGGGTCACTATCGTGTCATGCTCAGGTATCATTTCCAAACATATTAAACAAATCCATGATTATCAAGTTCATGAAAAAAGGCGTAAGGATATAAAATGGACGTTAAATATCTAATAAAATATCAATATACAGGACTATAGAAGATCAAGGGTAATCAGGCTACGCTCAAGCCAGGCTATGCTCAGACTAGGGCACGCTCAGGTCTGCGTACGCTCGAGCTAGCGTACCAAAGGTTCCATACACTTCCAATAGGAAGCGTACGTAAGGGTCAGCGTACACAAGGGCACGCTCAAGCTACAGGTCAGCGTACGCTCAAGCTAGCGTACGCTCAAGACTGCGTACGCTCGAGCTAGCGTACGAAAGGAGCCAGCGTACGCCTTGCTCGCTTAAGCTAGCGTACCAAGGCACGCGTACGCTCAAGCTAGCGTACGAAGGCTAGCGTACGCTCACTAAAGAGCAGCGTACGAAGGCTAGCGTACGCTCGCTAAAGAGCAGCGTACGAAGGCTAGCGTACGCTCGCTAAAGAGCAGCGTACGAAGGCTAGCTTACGCTCACTAAAGAGCAGCGTACGAAGGCTAGCGTACGCTCACTAAAGAGCAGCGTACGAAGGCTAGCGTACGCTCGCTAAACAGCAGCGTACAGCTCAGTGGCGTAAGCTAAAAAGCTAGCTCACTGTTCACTGTCTTCTCCAAATGGCAAGAACAGCAAGAACTCCAAGGATGGAACCCAAAACTCCAAATGCTCATAACTTGGTCAAAACAAGTCCGAATCCAACTTTCCAAAGGTCAAAATTAGGTAGAATAAAATTCTCTAAAACATGGAACCATCCAAACTGGAAAACAAGGAAGTTTAATAGATCAAAACCACCAAAAATCCGAAAATAGCAAAACTCTAGATCTACAAGAATTAAAGCCTCAAAATGGAAAATGACAAGTTCTAATGTGGTTTAGAATCATGAGAAGAAGCTAATGGAACCATAAAAATGAGTTCTCTTGTGGAAGCAAGTTGCACTTGCCTATGGTTGGGGAGTTGTGGAGAGGAAGGAAGAAGAAGAAGAAATAAATGAGAGTTATGGAGGAGAGAGAAGGTTGGTGGGGAAATAAATATCATGGGTTGGTGGTAGGTAGGGGGTTCACCTTGGTCCATGATGGACCAAGCAACCAGCCGGCCAAACCAAACCAACCCGAACCGAGAGTTAAACCAAGCCAAGAAAACTAAACAAGGAATAATACAAGAAAATACGTACACGTATTTCCAAAATACGTAATACGAACCACAGGCATTACACTGGGGTCCGCCACGTATCGTCGTAGCTGGGATACATGGAACACGTTGTGCACTCCCTCCAATGCAGGTGGCAAGTCCAATTGGTACGCTACTGCTCCGATCTTCTCGAGAATACCAAACGGCTCGATAAAACGTGGGCTGAGTTTACCGCCTTTACCAAAACGAATAGTGCCACGCGTCAAAGAAATTTTTAAAAACACCAAATCTCCAACCTAGATGCACAAAAGTTATCACGAATCCTATAACTATACACGTAGTTAATCATAAGAAGATTCTATACCTCAAACTCTAACGGCCTACGGTGACTGTCTACCTAGTGCTTCTGCCTGTCCTGAGCCACGCGAAGCCACTCTCTAATCATCTTGACTTTCTCTGCATCATCTACTACCATCTCTGGTCCTAACAGTGCATGCTCTCCCACATCGTCCCAAGATAGCGGGGTACGACATCTCCGTCCATACAACGCTTCGAACGGGGACATCTCGATGCTAGCTTGGTAGCTGTTGTTATAGGAGAACTCCACAAGATGAAGGTGGTCCTCCCATGAGCCGCCAAAGTCTACCACGTACGTCCGCAGCATATCCTCGAGCGTCTGAATGGTCCACTCTGACTGTCCATCCATCTACGGATGATAGGCGGTGCTGAACTTGAGCGCTGTGCCCAAACTTGCCTGTAGGCTCCTCCAAAAGTGGGACATGAACTTGCTATTACGGTCTGACACGATACTCGCTGGAACCCCATGCAACCGGACTATCTGCTTCATATAAAGCTCCGCCAACTTCTCTATAGATAACCCCACTTTAAATGGTATAAAGTGGGCCGATTTGGTCAACTTGTCAACGATGACCCAAATCGCATCTTTCCCGCTCGATGACCATGGAAGGCCGGAAACAAAATCCATAGTGATGTGTTCCCACATCCACTCGGGTATCGGTAGCGGCTGTAACAATCCTCCTGGTCTCTGTCTCTCGGCTTTGACCTGCTGACATACGAGGCACCTAGAAACGAAGCGGGCCACTTCACGTTTCATACCATACCACCACATATGGTTTCTCAGATCCTTGTACATCTTATTGGCTCCCGAATGTAGAGAATACTGGGAACGGTGTGCCTCATGCATACTTCTTCTCTAAGCTCTCCACTAGGTACACAAAGTCTCGTACCGTGCCTCAACGAACCATCCTCTGTAATAGTGAAATCATCTAGCAAGCCAGCTCGTGCTTGTGCTATGATGTTCTTCAGCTGCTCATCGTGGTGCTGTGACTCCCGGATCCTGTCCATCAATCCTGACTGAATCTGCATGCCCATCATCTATATCTCGACTCCTGGAATGACGATCTCGATGTCCAAACTCTCCAAGTCCGCTAATAAATGACAATCTTGAGTCAAGCACATTGCTACGGGATACCTGCTCAAGGCATCAGCAATAACGTTGGCTTTTTTCGGATGATACTGTAGAGAAATATCATAATCACTCATCAGCTCAAGACATCTGCGCTACCTCATGTTCAACTCCTTTTGTGTGAAGACGTACTTCAAGCTTTTGTGGTCGGTGAAGATTTTCACTCGCTCTCCGTACAAATAGTGTCTCCACAGCTTCAAGGCAAAGATCACGGCTGCCAACTCTAGGTCGTGTGTGGGGTAGTTCTTCTCATGCGGCCTCAACTGTCGGGACGGATAGGCTATCACCCTCTTGTTCTGCTCTAGGACACAACCCAGTTCTTTGCCCGAGGCATCACTATAAATGGTGAAACCTTCCGATACCGAAGGCAAAGCCAAGATAGGGGTTGTCGTCAGTCTCTTCTTCAGTTCATCGAACGCCGCCTGGCAGTCCTCTGTCCACACGAACTCTACATCTTTTCGAGTGAGCCTAGTGAGCGGCTCTGCAATCCGAGCGAAGTCTTGCACGAACTTTATATAATTCCAAGAAGCTACAAATCTCTGCCACCGTAGTCGGGGTAGTCCAAGCTTCCACAGCCGTAACCTTCTTCGGGTCGATAGATATACCGTCGCCTGTCACCACATGACCAAGGAACTCCACCTTGTCCAAGAAGAACTCACATTTTGAGAGTTTTCCATAGAGCTTCTCCTTCCTGAGGGTCTCCAGCATGATCCTCAGGTGTTCCTCGTGCTCTTCCGCAGACACCCAGACAGCAGCCCATCACTTGCACCTTCTACAAAAAGTTGGGACATAGATGGAACAACTGCAAAAAGAAGATAGGTAAGTGCCTACTCTGCGGTTCAGCGGAGCACCAGCTACGGGAGTGTCCCTAGTCTTTACGACGTTCAGTTCAGGAAGCAGGAGCCAAGGCTCCGGTAGGGCAGCAGAAGGGACCGTTGTAGACCCGACAACAGAGGTTCATTCAGCACCAGCAGTAGGCCAGGAGAGGCCAGCATGGGCGAGCTTTCGCCATGGCAGCTGAGGACGCAGAGGCTATTAGAGATCTGATCGCAGGTTTTGTTCTTCTCGACTCCATTCTAGCTTTTGCATTGTTCGATTCTGGTGCTTCCCATAGCTTTGTGTCTGTATCTTTTGCTATTAGACATCATCTAGCTTATGAATCGTTGCCTAGGACTTGCAAGATCACGACTAGGGGTGGCATCATCCTCGTCAGTGATATTTGCAAGGATCGGAGAGTAGTTTTAGGAGGCCGAAAACTAGATGTGAGTCTGCTCGTAATACCATTACCGAACTACGATATAGTACTCGGGATAGATTGGTTGAGCAGACACCATGCCAGTATAGATTATCACGGTGGCAGAGTTCTTTTCCGTCCGCCAGGAGAGCCAGAGTATCATGACTCGTACCCAATATAAGGGCACGAGAAGTGGGTACGTCCAGCCTACGCCGCAGTGTCAGCAATAGAACGCTGTCCTAGATCACCACATCTAGCAATAACTAAACATGTACAATGATATACACTCCAAAAGGAGAACAATATAAAGGTATGACTCAATCATAGCATCTAAGATAGAATAAAGAGAATAGATGAAAATATAAGATAAAAGAGATAATCACCATCCAGCTACAATAAGAGTAATATCTGAATATACAAACATCTATCAATATCCAGAAATTGAAAGTACATGAATAAGACAACTAGTGAAAAACTAGTCTAGAGATCTAATCTAGACAATAGGCAAGTCTTCAGCAACTGTAGGATCCTCCAGAGGGTCCAAGTCACCGGTGTCATCTAAGCCTGTGCCATAATACGTAGGAAAAAACTCCTCATCATCCCCTGTAATATTTTCTACAGTCCAATCAGGACGGGAACGAGCACAATACATCTCACGCAGTTCATATCTTGACAGGAAATATAAAGCATATGATATGCTAAGATACATGAAACGCTGTAAAAAAATAAGCATAAAAGAAAGAAAAAACTGATAAACAAGTCTATCTATATATAATAATAGAGAACTGTAAGTGACTATGTGATTTAGAGTACAAGATAGACATGTGAACGGCTTGATTTGCATATGATTACACTAAAGAGTTTGTACATGATTACACTACTTTAGAATTGTTCACATGACTATTTCTACTCCCCAATGCCCTAATCAATACATAAGGATCTAGACAGGTTATGTTATTGTATATGATAGTTTATACATGAAGCTCAAGAGATCATGAGAGTACATGAGAGCACATGAGTATACATGAATAATAAGAGTCCACAAAATACATGGTGTTCGTGAAAAGCACATGACACGATGTATTCGATGCACTCGAGGAGGATAGCATCTCATGTAAAGATCCATATAGTACTAATCCGTGATAATGTCGTGTCAGCATCAAGTAAATTAAACTATGACAAGAATATAATTCCTAACAAGTATGAAACGGTCAGAGAATGTACTCGCCTGATATCCTGGCTGTCTGATGAGAATATGAGTCTGAGCTGGAGTATCTGAGTCCTATTTTAGAGCAACACAGGTCACAACATGTCTAATCATGAAATAAGAATAGTCTACCATGCATTCTAAATGATTCTAGGTCCTTCTAGGTCAAAGTCAACCTTGGTCAACTCTGGTCAAACCTGGTCAACCATATGTCAACTAGTCTATCTACCAAATTTTAGGTCAAACACAACTTACCTAGTCATTCTAAGCTCATTTGAGTTTATTTGGATCAAGTTTGACTTAAAGTTGACTTTTGTCAACTTGGTCGACTTGATGGTCAACTCGGCCAATTTAGGCTCATGGGGTCAATCCTAATCTGACTCATAAAGCCTAAACTATATCCTATAGTAACAATCACATATATTTATACACATTTATTCCAATACTCATAATAGGATATACATATATACATGTGTATATATATACACACACATATAAGAAAATGAAGAAGAGGCTTGTCTGTGTGTGTGTGTACTGTGGTGAAGGAAACCCTCCAATCTCAGTGAAACTGAGATGCTATTCAGTCATACAAATTCAGAATTAAAAGAAAGGATTCACACATAATCATATATATATATATATATATATATATATATATATATATATATATATATATATATATATATATATATATATATATATATATATATATATATATATATTTTATATATATATATATATATATATATATATATATATATATATATATATATATATATATATATATATTTAATCATATATTTTTTAAATATATATATATATATATATATATATATATATATATATATATATATATATATATATATATATATATATATATATATATATATATATATATATATATATATATATATATATATATATATATATATATATAAATATATGATTAAAATATATATATATATATATATATATATATATATATATATATATATATATATATATATATATATATATTGTCATGCACACACATATGCATATATATATATACAAACATATACATATATTTATATAGACGTAGAGAGAGAGTGTGAAAGAGGAGTGGGGTAATCTCAGTTAACTGTTTTAAAATAGCATTCAACCTAAATCCAGATTGAACCCAAACAAATTTTTCAAAATTTAGTTTTTAAGAATTAATAAGGAGAAATCCAATATCAGTTATTTAGTTGAAAAAAAGAAACTATAACACCCAAGTCAAATATCCCCAATGATCCCATACATGTAAACGTGACCCCTGACATAAACTCATATTTAAACATTAACAAAATATCGTTCAAAACTCAGGAATGGCAGGATTCAAATGAACCAAAAATCAGTTGAATACTAAAAAGAAAAAAAAAACATGTATCATCCTTTATCAATGCACAGTATCAAAATGGTCAAAAATCAAATTTACAACCCAATCATGCATGTTAATATGAACCCAGCTATGAACTCCTCTCTCAAACATGCATACATTTTTATCATTAACAATTATTCATAATTTAGCAATTAATTCAGTTTACTTTTTAAAACTCTGAAACCAGTTTCAGTAAAACTAGAAATGTATATTGTCATGCACACACATATGCATATATATATATATACAAACATATACATATATTTATATAGACGCAGAGAGAGTGTGTGAAAGAGGAGTGGGGTAATCTCAGTTAACTGTTTTAAAATAGCATTCAACCTAAATCCAGATTGAACCCAAACAAATTTTTCAAAATTTAGTTTTTAAGAATTAATAAGGAGAAATCTAATATCAGTTATTTAGTAGAAAAAAAGAAGCTATAACACCCAAGTCAAATATCCCCAATGATCCCATACATGTAAACGTGACCCCTGACATAAACTCATATTTAAACATTAACAAAATATCGTTCAAAACTCAGGAATGGCAGGATTCAAATGAACCAAAAATCAGTTGAATACTAAAAAGAAAAAAAAAACATGTATCAGCCTTTATCAATGCACAGTATCAAAATGGTCAAAAATCAAATTTACAACCCAATCATGCATGTTAATATGAACCCAGCTATGAACTCCTCTCTCAAACATGCATACATTTTTATCATTAACAATTATTCATAATTTAGCAATTAATTCAGTTTACTTTTTAAAACTCTGAAACCAGTTTCAGTAAAACTGGAAATACGAGCATTCAACCCCCATTTGATTTTCGAAAACTTCAAATAACCCAACTATTAAATGTGTACAGATGATTAGGCATAACATATGTGTCATGGGGGTGTGATTTATGTCCAATAACAGTGGACACGAAGTGTCAATTAGCACAGGACACACACAGTGCACCCGTGCATAGACAGCCTCGTGCGAGCGTGTCAGTGGCCCGCGGACACGACACAGAGCTCAAGACATGTCGAGCTCGCGCATAGTCCTAGAGGGGGTCTAGGGCTAGTGACGTGTCACCCTGAAACACGACCAGGACGTGTCCTCGTGTCGCACGAGGCGCGTATCAGACGCGACTGAACCCTGCGCGCGTGTCTGTGCAAAATCAGTACGGCTCGATTTGCGAGTCCGACACAAAACAAGATGACATGGCACTTGGGGGATGATATGTCAGTCATGTCCCCAAGCCATACACCAAGTTTTGCGTGTCCAAGTGGCACAGACACTACGCACTGCCACCCGATCAGCAGGGCACGTGCGCGCATATCTCGTACTGTGGTTCGTGTCCGATTCTGGACACGAACACGACTCAAAACGTGCTCAGTCCAATACAAAATCAAAAGTCATGCATAGATATATAAATCCATTCAATTAGATTTTAAAATTACGAACAAAAATTCATTTGTGGCATTTCAACAAACACATGCATAGTTGTACTAATACGTGTCCGATACGGACACCAAATCAATACAAATTCCTACGAAACTCATCCTACAGCTAGGGAACACCTAGATGGATGCATCTACAAAAATAGTTCATGAAATTATAGAGTTTTGGAGAAATTACCTATTGAGATGAATTCCTATTGAATGCTTCAATTATGTAGATCCTCCCTGCGTCTCCAAAACTCCAAAGCACTCAAATTCTGAATTTCCTCACCAACAATAATTTATAAACAATGATCAGAACCTAATGCAAAAGACTAGGGTTTAAAAGAAGAAGAAATGAAAATGTTAGGAGAGATACTTACTTAGATTTTTCCATGAGAGAATAAATGAAAAGAGAGATGAATTCTCAATAGGAGATATTTAATACTCCCCCCTTTCGACCTAGCTTGGCCGGCCACACTTAGATGGGCTAGGGTTTCCTATTGGTTGGGCTTGGCCTCTTTTCTATGGCTAAAAAAATAAAACATTAAATAAAAGAAAGTTGCTAACTAGCCCCTAATCAATATGCTAATAGCTTCTAACCCTAGAATATGATTACTAACCCTAATAAATTATGCTACTAGGCCACTAAGTCATGGTGAGTCACTAGGCTAGGTTGCACCAAGGCTATACTATCAAAAGGCCAAAAATTACTACACCAATAATATAATATATAAAAATAATCAAAAGAATTTCACAATTACCAAAATACACTTAAATAGAAAAATGGATGTGACACAGAGTTCGAGTTCGCCAAACGACATGCGGAGCAGAGCAGCGGAGTCTTCTGCAGAGTTTTATTGGAGGAGCAGACAGTGCCACATCCATTGATAGCAGAGTTCATAGATGTCTTTCCGGAGGACTTGCCAGGACTACCACCGGACAAAGACGTTGAGTTCTTTATAGACTTAGTGCCCGGCACAGAGCCGATATCTCAGCACGTCTATAGGGTGAACAACAGCGAGTTGGTGGAGTTGAAAAAATAGGTGGATGAGTTGCAGGACAAGGGCTTCATCCGATTGAGTTCTTCATCATGGGGTGCACCGGTGCTTTTTGTGTCGAAGAAGGATGGGTCGGTACGGATGTGTATCGACTATATGGCACTCAACAACCTTATGATCAAGAACAAGTACCCGCGGCCGAGGATCGATGATCTCTTCGATCGGTTGAGTGGAGTAAGGGTATTTTCTAAAATTGATCTGAGGTCAGGCTACCATCAGATGAAGGTGATATGGGAGGATATTCCGAAGACAGCATTTAGGACGTGGTATGGCCAATTTGAGTTTATGGTGATGTCGTTTGGGTTGACTAATGCCCCGGCGGTGTTTATGAACCTGATGAACAAGGTATTCCACTAGTAACTTGGACAAGTTCATGGAGGTGTTCATCGACGACATCTTGGTATACTCGAAGACCGCTGAGGAACATGAGGAGCACTTGAGAGTGGTTCTGGAGACTCTCAGGAAGAAGGAGCTTTATGGTAAGCTCTCGAAGTGTGAGTTCTTCCTGGATCGAGTTGATTTTCTAGGTCATGTTGTGACTGGGGATAGGATCTCAGTCGACTCGAGGAAAATTATGGCAGTTGAGGCGTGGACAACACCGAGTTCATTTGCGGAGATCAGGAGCTTCTTGGGATTGGCAGGCTACAGGAGGTTCGTTCAGGATTCTCTCGGGTTGCCGAGCCATTGACTAGGCTGACCCGGAAGGACGTAGAGTTTATCTGCTCAGAGGAGTGTCAGGTCGCTTTTGATGAGTTGAAGAAGCGGTCGACAGCAGCTTTGATTCTGACGTTGCCATCAGGATCAGACGGGTTGCACTATCTACAGTGACGCCTCTGGAAAGGGTTTGGGTTGTGTCTTGCAGCAGCATGGGAATATAATTACCTATGCTTCCAGACAGTTACGTCCGCATGGGAAGAACTACCCTACCCACAACTTGGAGTTGGTGACAGTTATCTTTGCTCTGAAGTTGTAAAAACACTATTTATACGGAGAGCGAGTGGAGATCTTTACAGACCACAAGAGCTTGAAGTATGTGTTTACACAGAAGGAGCTCAACATGAGGCAGTGGAGATGGTTGGAGTTGATGAAGGACTTCGACATTTTATTGCAGTATCATCCAGGGAAGGCCAACGTGGTTGCCGATGCCTTGAGTAGGTATCCGACAGCCATGTGCCTGACATTAGACCATCACTTGCTAACAAACCTGGAGAGCCTGGGGATCGAGGTGATAGTGTCAGGAGTTGAGATACAGATGTGGGGTCTGCAGATTCAGTCGGACTTGATGGAGAGGATCAAGTCGACTCAGTTCGATGATGTTGCTTACGGTGTATCCGATAGTAGGTTCGAGCAGGACTGGTGGATGAGTTTGTCATTGCAGAGGATGGCGCGTTGAGGCACGGTTCCAGACTGTGTGTGCCCATTAGAGACCTTCGGGAGTAGGAGGCCCACCGTTCTCAGTACTCTATGCATCCAGGTGACAACAAGATGTATAGGGACCTGAGGGAGCATGTTTGGCGGTATGGGATGAAGCGGGAGGTAGCACGCTTTATAGCCAGATGTTTAGTCTGTCAGCAGGTGAAGGCAGAGAGGCAGAGGCCAGGAGGACTGTTACAGCCATTAACTATTCCGGATTGAAAGTGGGAGCACATCGTGATGGACTTTGTTTCAGGATTATCGCGTACACCAGGAGGAAAAGATGCGATTTTAGTCATCGTAGACAGGATGACCAAATCAACCCACTTCTTGCCATTCAAAGTGGGTTTGTCTACGAAGAGGCTAGCAGAGATGTACATGCGACAGATTGTCAGACTTCATTGAGTTCCGGTAAGCATTGTCTCGGATCGGGATAGTCGCTCTACTTTCTATTTCTGGTGGAGTACTAGTTTGGGCACTCAGCTCAAGTTTAGTACTGCATACCACCCTCAGACGGACGGACTGTCAGAGAGGATTATTCAGACTCTCGGGGACATGCTGTAGACTTGTGTCATGGACTTTGGAGGTTCATGGGAGGATCATTTGTATTTAGTGGAGTTTGTATACAACAACAATTTCTAG
>JANAVB010022597.1:21076144-21093644 GCA_029216955.1 Iris pallida | reverse complement strand
GGTTAGGGTTTAGGATGGGCCACCATGCAACTAAAGTCCATATGAAGCTCATTAGCAAAAAGGCCAAAAAGCTACATGCTAAAATAGCCTAAAAATGAATTAATTTGTTTCCTAAAAAGGACTAATGCTCTAAATTGAAATCTAATTAGCTAAATAGGATTCTAATCACATGGTTAGTCTCTAATCAAGGTTATCTATGGTTATACCATCTGCTACTACCAAAAGTACTACTCAAAAACCAAAACACCAATCAATTAATAATAAAATAATCAAAAATTTAAATTATCACACAATTACTAAAATACCCCAATTTAGAAAAGTAGTGGTGACAATTCTACCTCCTTAGAAAAATTTTATCCTCGAAATTTAAGATGGTTGTACTCCTTCTAGGTCAAACCCCCGACAATCAAGGTCAAGAAAATTATATCTAAAACATGCAAAACATGGTCCTGCTGGTCGTAATTTCACAGTCTCGAATATGGTCACTATACTATCTTGCACATCATAAGAATATCCTGACAGGTACTAATGAAATCCACAACAAGATCGGAAAGAAGAATAGGAAAGACAGACCTGCTAACCCATCACCTGCAGCATCGGTCTTCTCGACCATCAGTACAAAAGCTCCATCCCTCTGGTGCTGGGTATGGTGTTGTGCTATAGGTGGCCTAGCTCCCTCTCTCTGACCCTGTGCTCCACCAAATGGGGGTACCGAGGGGCAATCTTTTATCTGTTGAGCGTCGGATCCACCATAGGAAAACCTTCAACCTTCTTCTACAAGACTCCTAAATGTGTCCCGGCTTCTTGCAGTAGGCACAACTCTGCATCTTCTGATCCTGATCTCGAGGCTGATGCTGTGCTTGCTGAACTCGAGCTGGTGCCTACATCTGCTGAGGCTGGTGCACTATCTTCTGCACAAAGGGACGCTTTCTACTCCCACTGGCCCCTTTTGACTCATCCCGACTCCTCTTGGACTTGAGCTCCAAGTCATCCTCTTCTGCCATGGCTCCTGCCAATATCTGCTCAAAGGTAGCATCTCAGTCACTCTTGGTTAAGGACTTGACTTCCTTGATCAAGCCCTTCCTGAACCTCCTAGCCTTCGCCGTCTCACTAATTCCCTCAACGAATCTTCCCAGGAGGCAGAATTCTCCAACATACTCCTCTACTGTCTGGTTCGCCTGAACCAGGTCCTCGAACTGCGTCTCCAAAGCGCCAAGTGCTGTATCAGGAAAAAATTTCTTCTTGAAGAGCTTCTTGAAAGCCTCCCATGTCTGCCCCTCTGTACCAACTCTGGGGACGGTCTGGTACCATGTGCGGGCAAGGTCCTGCATCTGGTTGCCCGCTGCCTCTATCTGAATCCCAGCTGGTATCTGCGTGAGGTGAAAGATCTCCTCTATATGCTCGATCCAGTCGTCGGTATATAAGATACCCTCAGTACCCTTGAAGTCTCGCGGCCGCATCTTCTGAAAGTCCTGAATGCCCAAGGTCCTCGGCTGGTACTGTTGTATCTGCACTCCTTGCGGTTGGGCAGTCACCTTTTCTACTGCTACCATGGCCAGCTGATGGGCATTGTCAATGCCCTGCCTCATATCTTCCGACTGGCGCCGCTGAGCCTCCATCATCTACTTCATGAAGGCAAGGAACTGCACCATATCAACTATCCCCTGAGGCGGTGGTGGTAGCATCCCCTGAATCCTCGGGGTAGTCCTCAGAACCGGTAGAGGAGCACCCCTAAAAGCTGCAGACGCTCCCACCTGAGCAGGAACGAGAGGTGCTGTGGTCCCACCATCTTCCTGAATCGGACGAGAAGTGGCAGACCTCTCAGTGGTATCTGCTGATGTGGAGCGTTGAGATCGTGTCTGCACCATCCTCGAGACAGATCAAACAAGAATCAATTACTGGAAAAGAAGCGATATAATTAAAGGAGGACAGTTTATTTCAAGGAAGGCAATTATCAGCAAGAAGATATAGATGGCAAGAATTTGATCAAAATATTTTCTAACTGTGATTGAGTACCCCTCTACAAAAGCCTATTTTTTTAATTCCTATCGCAGGCTCGTAGTGAAGAACAGTTTGGCAACTCTAGAGGGGGGGTGAATAGAGTTTATATAAAAATAACCAATTAAAAATAACTCTTTCACTAACAATGAATAATCAGAGTAGAATGCGGAATATAAAAGAGAAACAAGAGAGCATACGCAAACACGGCGATTTTAACCTGGTTTCCCTCGTGGAGGACTAGTCCAGGCCTGAGAACTCTAGCTCAGGATTAAATCCACTATTTGTGAAATAGTAGTTACAACCCGTGCCTTTACTTCAGAAGAGCACGTCAACTTCTTACAGAGAATCGCAGTGGCAATTTGCTTGGAATTGTCCAAGCGACTTCTTCACTCTTGCACAAGATTCCTAACTGAGAGATGCTGAGCACTCGAGACTTAGGAGGCTTGTGGCTAGTAGATGGGAAGGGTATGGCTTATTGAGCTTGTAGGAGAGAAGAGAAGAGAAGATTGAGTGAATGAAAATGAGAGAATTCATGCCCTATTTATACTGATTTTTGAGGCAGAATTCGGCCAGAATTCGGTTAGGGAAATTCAAAAATTTGGCCGTTGGACAGCTAGCAATCCAGCTAACCCTAAAATTAGGGTTCCTGATTTTTAGGAGACAGAGTTCGGCCCGAACTCTGTGTGGAGGCAGAGTTCGGCCCGAACTCTGTCTCCAGAGCACAGAGTGGAACAAAAGGGACTTGTGGGCAATTTTGTTTTGGTGGAGCTTTGGGATTTTGGGTAGGCTTATAAACTAAGTTCCAAGAGCTCAGCATTACTCAGAGTACATACTTCTAGACTCAATAAAATGCAAAAGTACAGACTCGAAAATACACTGAGATCGGAAGCTGAGCCGTCGTTTGTCCTGAACTGAATGCAGACGTCGTGTGTCGTATTGATTTTATACAGATATTATTTAGTCAATGTAGTCAATATCTGGTTGACTGTGACTTTGTGTCAACAATCTCCCCCATATTGATAATTGACAAAATAATAAATGTATATTTCAATATTCATACCTGGACACAGATCACTATAACACAGCTCTCCCATAAACAGAGCCGAGCTAGAATCAGATAGCTCCCCCGTAATCAGCGAACGGTGACGAGCTAGAACTCAGATAGCTCCCCCGTAAAAGATGCATAGAACCTGTGGCCTGATAAATA
Source organism: Iris pallida (assembly GCA_029216955.1). NCBI lineage: Eukaryota > Viridiplantae > Streptophyta > Magnoliopsida > Asparagales > Iridaceae > Iris > Iris pallida. Next base: position 21,090,436 of record JANAVB010022597.1, on the reverse strand, counting down.
ATATTTTCCCAAAAGCACAACAAGCACCGACAGATATCCAAAAAGGCACATACATTATTTCTCCCCCTTTTGTCAGTTAACAAAATCCCAAAGCACAACAAGCATAGAAACTGTATATTTAAAAACATGTAAAGAGCAGTATAAACAATGAATAGGAGGCCAACCACACCAGGCAGAGAAGAAACAGTATAATGCTAATAAAATAAGTCACTGAAATAAAACTACGAATGAAAAATATAAAGTGTCATCCACCAACCAAAATGTCAAGCACATCATCAAAGTAAGACATAAATTCAGTACAGTAATCCATAATAACTGAAATAACTAAAGCAACTAGGAAACTACGATCATCAGCAGCGGCAACATCAAACAAGCCAATCTCCGTCACGGAGCACGAGAGGGTCCTGGAACATCTGAAGGACCAGGGAAGGAGCGACGAGGGTCCACAAAAGCATCATCCGGATCCATATACCTCATGACCCACGGATCGTCTATGCGATGACCCGCGCGATCTGGATCCCGCTCAATAGGCACATGCAAATCAGGATGACGAGCAAGCGAGTACCGCATATCATGCAGAGAGTTCCCAAGGGCACTGATCTGCAAGGTGGTACGGTAATCCAGCTGCGTCCAGCGATCATCCTCAATAGCAAATCGATCGCGAAGCATAGTCTGAATAGACTCCAGGGTGGCAGGAGGAAGAGGGGCATCCTGACCGAGTGGAGGAGCGTCAGGCTCCTCATCAGCGGAGTGCTCAGATGACTCGGGAGAGGCCGCGACAGGCTGAAGGCGTCGCGCCTTGGATAGAAAAGCAGGTGCAGGCATAAATGGACAATCATGGATTGGAATGATGAAAGCACGAAAGACTAAAGGAAGATACAGAGGATAAACCAATGCTCTTGGTTTCTTCCGACAGGTGATCATCCAATCCATCATAGTCCGTGGAAAGTTGAATGGAATACGATAGTGGAGATGGTATAAGGCAGAAATCTCAAGATAAGTGACTTCATCAGTAGAGCCTGCCTTGGGCAAGATAGAATTAAACACGATGCGATGAAGTTCATAGAGTAAGGAGTCAGGTGTTTGGCCTTCAGCTTGCGAGGACTTACGTTAGGAGCACATAAATCCTCCTTGAAACCTTCAAGGGAAGTACCGTCAACAAATTGGAGTTGACGTGCCTCCACAAGCTTGTCCCATACATCAAGATCCGGGAGAGCAAGAAATCTCCCAACTCAGAATCAGTGAATGCAATGTCAGCCAGCTACCCTGTGAATAGATGCGGGTTGCATCATGAGTCATATTACATAGAATTGTTGAATTGCACTATTGTAAATAACAGAATTTGAAGCAACAAGTTCGTCCAAGCAAAGATCACGGAATAAAGACTCATATGAGCAAAATAGAGAAGTTGACCGGATGACCCCAAACACAGGACGAGTTTCTAAAATCGCTAAACCATTCATTTGAGGCTTCTAGCGATACGAATAAGCTATCGTCGTAAGTGGTAGGGTCATTGGGACGAGGGGATTGAACAACGATGTATGGGTTGTTGTTCATCACTTGTTCACCGGAAAGGAGGAACCGATGAGGAAGCACCCTCATTGCGATTCCTTCTCATTCTTTTGAACAAACGAGATGCCATTGTCAAGAAAATATGAGAACTTGGAAATGATAGGAAGAGAAAGATATACCTGAAAAGAGTACCAACAGTCGAAGAGAATGTTGCAAAACCCCTTTTCCTTGAGTTTGAGAAGAAATAGAGCTCTCTAGTCAAACTAGGGTTAGGGTTTGGAAGGAAGGAGGTGGAAGAGGTGGAAAGAGGAAACAATGGGAGAGAGAGAGGAATCCCGAAAAAATAGGTCTTAGTCTTAGGTCGGTGATTTAATGACCATTGGATGAGAATTGATCCAACGGCTGAGACAGATCCCGATTCTGGACCCTGTGGACCGAACTCGGCCCGAACTCTGATAGGGGCAGAGTTTCGGCCCGAGTTCTGGTTCAATAGTCCAGAAAAAATAGGCAAAAGTCAGGAAGAAAATGTTTATAAATAAACAAAATGATAGTCGGAAAACAAGAGTGTTGAATGCAATAAGAGGTATACAGAAAGTAGAATGAACTTTTAGAAAAGTCAATTAGGCAATATTAAATTGAAACAAGCCATATAATAAATAAGGACATATATTGCAGTTCAATAGTCCAAATTTGCCATGGGTTAGCTGCAGGGGCCGGATCCCGCTAGCGGTAGTCCTGAAGACTAGTGCACCGTGTCGCTTAGCTTTTACGCCTTGTTGTCAGAAGGGCCCTTTCGCTTGTACCCATACCAATTCTTCGTAAAGGAATCACAATATACTCGAATTTACGCAGGTGAGTTTCAATTTATGACTGCTTCATCTAAGATTCCAAGTTCCGACAAAGAAAATTAAAGCGCTCTTCGGATAGTGGCTTAGTAAAGAAATCTGCTAGCTGATGATCAGTGTCAATAAATTCTAAGTTAATCGTACCATTTTGCTGATGATCACGCAAAAAGTGATGTCTGATCTCAATGTGTTTAGTGCGTGAGTGACAGACAGGTTCTTAGTTAAATTGATGGCACTAGTATTATCACAGAATATAGGATATGCATGAAAGATAAATTGTAGTCTTCAATGGTTTGCTTCATCACAGGATTTGTGCACAACAACGCCCAGCTGCTATATATCAGCCCTGTTGTGGATAGTGCGACAGAATTCTGCTTTTTGCTAAACCATGAGACTAAAGCCTTTCCTAGCAAATGACACGTGCCGCTCGTACTTTTACGGTCGACCTTGCATCCAGCAAAGTCAGCATCAGAGTAACCAATGAGGTCAAATGATGTTGACTTGGGATACCACAGGCCCACTGTAACCGTACCTTTAAGGTATCGAAAGATACGCTTAACTGCGGTCATGTGCGATTCCTTAGGATTTGCTTGATATCTAGCACACAGGCAACACTAAACATAATATCAGGGCGACTAGCAGTCAAATATAGTAAGCTGCCTATCATACCTCGATACTTACGTTGATCAACCGGTTTACCGCTCTCATCTGGTTCAAGTTTGGTTGAAGTAGCCATAGGCGCTGATTGGTTTGATGCTATCAAGATCGAACTTCTTCAGCATGTCCTTGGTGTACTTCGATTGACAGATGAAAGTTCCATTAGCCAGTTGTTTTACTTGCAGACCAGAAAGTAGTTTGAGCTCTCCATCATGCTCATCTCAAATTCTGTCTGCATACACTTGGCAAATTCTTGACAAAGAGTTTCATCATAGACCCAAAAATATATCATCAACATAAATCTGAATTAATAAAATGGGTCTTTGAAAGATTTGATAAATAGTGTAGTGTCAATTTTCCCTTTAGAAAAACCTTTCTCAAGCAGAAGCTGCTTAGCCTTTCATACCAAGCTCTGGGAGCTTTTTTAAGGCCATAAAGCGCTTTCTTCCTTGAACACATGGTCGGGAAATTTGTGATTTTCAAAGCCAGGGGTTGTTTAACATAAACTTCCTCCTTAATAAAACCATTCAAGAAAGCACTTTTAACATCCATTTGAAATAATTAAAGTTCTGATGATTGGCGAAAGCACAAAGCATCCGAATGGATTCTAGTCTAGCAACCGGAGCATACGTCTCATCGTAGTCGATACCTTCCTCTTGGTTGTATCCTTGAGCTACTAGACGAGCTTTGTTCCGTGTGACTGAACCATCTTCATTTACTTTGTTTCTAAAACCCATTTAGTACCAATGATTGAGTGATTAGCCGGTCTAGGAACTAGTTCCCATACTTGGCTCCTCTCAAATTGGTTGAGTTCTTCTTGCATAGCAGAAATCCAAAATTCATCAGTAAAAGCTTCAGAAATGTTTTTAGGCTCTACTTGTGAAATGAAGGCAGTGCTAGCAATAGAGTCTCTTAATGATGATCTTGTAGTAACTCCACGTGATACTTCACCTATGACTAAATTTTCTGGATGAGAAGGTTTGAAAGAAAATTTCTTAGGCAAACCATCCAGAGAATTAGTTTTGGTAGGAGTATTCATTGGAGTGGAAGTTGATGGCTCAACATCATCATCAAGAGTATTTGCTGCACTGTTATCTTCATCAAAAGTCACATTAGTTGACTCTTCCACAATAAGTGAGCGTTTATTGAAAACTCTATATCCCTTACTCTTGGCGGCATACCCAAGAAAGATACCATCGTCAGCTTTGGCATCAAATTTGCCTAAGTTGTCTTTGGTGTTAAGGATAAAACATCTGCAGCCAAAAACTTTAAAATAGGAAACATTTGGGATTCTCCCAAACCAAAGCTCATAGGGTGTTTTCTTCGTAATGGGACGAATAAGCACCCTATTCAAAATGTGGCATGCTGTACTTACAGCCTCAGCCCAAAAATATTTCGGAAGAGAAAATTTATTCAACATGACTCTAGCCATATCGCCAAGAGTCCTATTCTTCCGCTCCACAACACCATTTTGTTGAGGAGTTCTCGGACAAGAAAATTCATGATCAAAACCATTTGTATTACAAAAATTTTCAAAATTAGAATTTACGAATTCGCCTCCATGATCACTTCGGATTCGAGTAATCATGTAGCCTTTTTCGTTTTGAACTTTCTTTACAAAGATTTTGAAAACAGAAATAGCTTCGCTTTTATTAGCGAGAAAGAAAACCCAAGTAAATCTTGAAAAATCATCAATAATCACAAAAGCATATAGCTTGCCACCAAGACTAGCTATTCTACTAGGCCCAAATAAATCCATATGAAGTAATTGCAGAGGTCTAGTGGTACTTACAGAGTTAATGGAATGAAATGAGGATTTTGTGGCTTTGTTTAGTTCACATTCTGCACATACCGTGTCCTTTTGAATGTGATTTCTGGCAATCCTCTTACTAGCTTCTTGGTCGATAGTCTGGATATAGTATCCATATTAGCGTGACCAAGACGCTGGTGCCATAGTAGTCGTTCGTCTTTGTGGGCATATAAACATCTACCTGCATGGTTAGTATTTATAGAGAGATAGAAAATATAGATATTGTCCTCTCTTTTCCCTTCAAAAACAATGTCTCCTGTTGACCTATCATAGATATAGCAACAGTTTTGTCCAAAGTTAATATCATATCCATGATCAGCAAGATGGCTAATGCTGAGCAGGTTATGCTTTAACTCGGTCACCAGGCAGACATCCTTTATGACAGGAGAAGGAGGATGACCAATGATACCGTTACCTATTATGTGCCCTCTGAGATTGTTACCGAAGGATACTATCCTTCTCTTTTCATCGATATGATGCAAAAGATTTGCGTCTCCCGTCATATGTCGCGAGCATCCACTATCGAGAATCCACTTACTTTCAGTTGAAGAGGGAAGGTCCACCTACATCAAGAGTAGATGTGACCTTTGGTACCCAGTTTCTTGAGGGTCCTGAAAGTTAGTCTTCGGAAACCATGCATATCTTTCTTGTCTACAAGTCTTCTAACTCTACACTGTGGTGAGATGTGTCCATGTGATCCACAGTAGGTACAGATAGTATTTTTATTTATACTGGGAGCATGTGATGATATCTATAAGTACCAGGATGGAGATGTGAAGAGTTAGCATGGTAATGATGACTATGCATAGAGTGAGTGGTATGGTCATGATGTCTATGTGGCATAGCATGATAATATTGTCTATGAGGGGCATGCTGAAAATGTCTATATGGCATAGTGTGATGTTGTGGTGCACATGATGATTTTGCCTATGTGACATATCATGATGATTTTGTCTTCGTGGCATGGCATGTTGATGTGGCATGGTATGATGTCTATATGTGGAGTGATATTGGCTGTGTCTTTGTGCAGTATGATGTGTATGAGGAGTATTCTTACGTGCATGTGATTGAAAGTTTGTGTACATAAAAGCATGGTTATGTGTTTTATGAGAATGATGAGATTGACTAGCATGAGTGGTGTTGTGCCCATGTGATTGGGTTTGAGGTTGAGCAACCTGTTTTTCCAATTTAGTTTCTAATCTTTTAGAAACAGCTTGCAATTCATCAACTTTAGTATTCAAATCATATATCTTAGTCATAGAGATTTTGTGTCTACTCTTTTCTTCAGCAAGCAACGTGTTAAGAGTAGTGATCTCTTGAGCTTGTTGCTCAATACGTGTTTCAGCATCGTGTAAGCTTATTTTAAGCTTCGATACTTCATTTGTGGCATCAGTGGAAGAAGTGTCTCTAACATTATCAAGAAGTGAAGACATACTTTGTATCTTGTCTTCAAGACTTTTGATTTTGTCCTTGGCATGCTTGTATTTACCGATGACCTTTTTGTGATCATCAAGTAAATCAGTGAAAGCATCGCCAAGTTCATCAAAAGAGAAGTCATCTAAAGTTTCGTTTGATACCTTGGTGGAATTTGCCATGAGGCACACATTTGCTTTGTCTTGAGGAGATTTCTTTTCTTCCTCGGAGTCACTTGCTTCGCTTTCATGCCAAATGCTTGTGTTGGCATATCTTTTCGACGAGTTCTTCTTGTAGGGCTTTTCATACCGGTTGCTCTTCTTTAAGAGTGGACAGTCTCTCCTGACGTGTCCAGTCTTTTTGCAACCATAGCAGGTTGGCTCTTCTTCATCGTCTTCTTGTGGTTCCTTCTTTCTTTGATTAAAGCGAAGGAATTTCTTGAAGTTACGTACCATGAGAGCTTGGTCTTCATCATCTGAGTTATCATCTTCAGTCTCATCGTGATCAACCTTTCGTCGATGAGCTTTGAGTGCGATCTCCCTAGTCTTTGGAGCAGGCTCTTCAAAGTCCTTGAGGTCAAGCTCGTGAGTCATGAGCTTGCCCATCAAAGTCTCCATAGACATAGTTGTGAGATCGTTCCCTTCTATGATGGCTGTCACCTTAGGGTTCCAAATCTTTGGTAACCCTCTGAGTAGCTTGCGGATCTTTTCATGGTTTGAGTACTGCTTACCAAGCGAGGATAACGGATTGATGATGTCGAGGAATCTTGTAAACATTTGAGTGATCGTCTCATTTGGCTTCATCTTGAAGGCTTCGTACTCTTGAGTGAGACGGCTTATTTTTGATTCCTTGACTTGAGTGGTTCCTTCATGCGTCACTTCTAGAAGTCTCCATACTTCATGAGCAGTGGTGCATGTAGAAACCCTGTTAAACTCGTTCCTGTCTATAGCACAGAATAAAGCATTAATAGCCCTAGCATCTAGACTTGCCTGTTTCTTCTCCTCGACAGAATATTTGTCGTGTGGTTTCTCAATGAGGTCACCATCGACAACTATTCTGGCGGGCTTTTTGTAACCATCAGTTACGACAGTCCACAGGTCAAGTCTAGAGACTTCAGATAAAAACTCATCCTTGTTTTCCAATATGTATAGTTAGTCCCATCAAATAGGGGAGGCCTATGAGTGGACTGACCTTCACCATGATTGGAGATCAAGGATTGTGTGGTTGCCATGGATCAGCTCTTAGGATGTTAATCCTTATAAAGAGAACAGAGCTCTGATACCAATTGAAGAACAGTTTGGCAACTCTAGAGGGGGGGTGAATAGAGTTTATATAAAAATAACCAATTAAAAATAACTCTTTCACTAACAATGAATAATCAGAGTAGAATGCGGAATATAAAAGAGAAACAAGAGAGCATACGCAAACACGGCGATTTTAACCTGGTTTCCCTCGTGGAGGACTAGTCCAGGCCTGAGAACTCTAGCTCAGGATTAAATCCACTATTTGTGAAATAGTAGTTACAACCCGTGCCTTTACTTCAGAAGAGCACGTCAACTTCTTACAGAGAATCGCAGTGGCGATTTGCTTGGAATTGTCCAAGCGACTTCTTCACTCTTGCACAAGATTCCTAACTGAGAGATGCTGAGCACTCGAGACTTAGGAGGCTTGTGCTAGTAGATGGGAAGGGTATGGCTTATTGAGCTTGTAGAGGAGGAAAGAAGATTGAGTGAATGAAAATGAGAGAATTCATGCCCTATTTATACTGATTTTTGAGGCAGAATTCGGCCAGAATTCGGTTAGGGAAATTCAAAATTTGGCCGTTGGACAGCTAGCAATCCAGCTAACCCTAAAATTAGGGTTCCTGATTTTTAGGAGACAGAGTTCGGCCCGAACTCTGTGTGGAGGCAGAGTTCGGCCCGAACTCTGTCTCCAGAGCACAGAGTGGAACAAAAGGGACTTGTGGGCAATTTTGTTTTGGTGGAGCTTTGGGATTTTGGGTAGGCTTATAAACTAAGTTCCAAGCTCAGCATTACTCAGAGTACATACTCTAGACTCATAAAATGCAAAGTACAGACTCGAAAATACACTGAGATCGGAAGCTGAGCCGTCGTTTGTCCTGAACTGAATGCAGACGTCGTGTGTCGTATTGATTTTATACAGATATTATTTAGTCAATGTAGTCAATATCTGGTTGACTGTGACTTTGTGTCAACACGTAGCAGTACAACTAAGTCATCATACTACCACGATATCGTACTAATGCGAATCTCGACCTGCATGGGCCAGCACTAAAAATGTGTTACGACCCGTACCCAGTGTAAGGGTACAAGTGCGTAACACGCCCAGCCTACGTTGCGAAATTGGCGGTAAAATGCTGTTCTAGGTCACTATCTAAAATGACTCACGCAATTATATAGTGTACTTGTCTTAAATCTTAACTTCGAACGGAGGACAAGTATAGAATAATATAACTCAATCACAGTCTAAGCACGATGGGATAACACAGAATTCTATACTAAAAGAAAACAAATAAAAACTACTAAATGATAATATCTCAAACAACTCAAAACAAGTTAAGTCTCAGATTATTACAATTCAAATTCTAAACATGATTCTATAGCAAGTCTACTAGACTATTTTCACGATCACTCCTGAGAGTCGAAGCCAAAGGTAGCTAATCCCTCTCCAATTCATAACAAGTAGGGCATGTATCCTCAGGCACTACTAAAATCTACTCAATTGCGACGTATATTTAGCGACATTAGATTAACGTCGCTAAATTGTGTACATTAGCGACGTTTTATATAAACGTTGCTCAAGTCGCTACTAGCGACGACCTAAGCGACGTAACAACGACGTAGATTAAGCACATGACCCAGTCATCGCGAAACGTCGCTGGGACGTCGCTAGTAGCGACGCATTTAGCGATGGTAGTTAAGCGTCGCTAAATTCTAATTATATCCCTGCCCCAACGTTTTATTTTCTCCCATTTTCCTCTCTCACTCTCTCTCCTCCCCGGCGCTCTCACTCTCTCCGGCGGCGACTCTCACTCTCTCCGACGGCGACTCTCACTCTCCTCCGGCGACTCTCCTCCCTCTCTGGTACGTGACTCTCCCCCTCCCTCTCCTCTCTCTCTCTCTCCGTCTGTTTTGGTTGTTAGTGGTTTAGGGGAGTGCGAGTGGCTCGGAGGGAGGGCAGTGGGGGATGCGGGTGGTTGGGGGTGAGTGGGGTGGCTGGGGGTAGGCAGGGGGGACGAGGGCGGCTGGGAGGGGAGCTAGGGTTAGGGTTCATTTCCCATTCGGCACTCTCACTCTCTCCGCGCTATCACTCTCTCACTCTCTCTCCTCTCCCCCCCCCTCCGCGCTCTCACCTCTCTCCGGTGCTGTCACTCTCTCCGGCGACTCTCCTCCCTCTCCGGTACGTGGTACTCTTCCCCTCCCTCTCTCCACTCTCTCTCGGCGCTCTCACTCTCTCCGGCGCAGGGGGACGAGGGCGGCTGGGGGAGGTGAGCTAGGAGTAGGGTTCGGGTTAGGGCTAGGGGTGGTATAGGGGGTGGCTTGGTCAGGGGCACCGATAGTGCGAAAAAATCTGATAATTTAGTAATAATTATTTTTTTCCGATACCGAAAAATGTGATACTACGATTCGAACGCACCGATAGTGCCGATATTTGTAACAAGTAGTTTGTTGGTTGGTTAATTGGTAATATGGTGATCAGGACATATAGTTCCTGCAGCCATTCGACTGGTGAGGCAGAAACTATGGTACGACATGGTGATCAGACATAGTCCCTGCAGCCATTCGACTGGCGAGGCAGAAACTATGTATCCGTAGATAAAGTTGACTGTCCTGCGACCCTCATCCCTCGGCAATGATGATACGACAACCTATCACTATATCTTATATAGTAGTAGATGCGTTTTAGTATTACATTATGTGAGTCCATCTTGATTCTGTTACATTCTTCAGATACTACATACTAGATTCGATAGAACGTATACTACACCATATGACAGACATAGATGATTCACACTAATGTATGCTAGAATGAATTTTGGGTTGCGTTCTGAGCCATCCGTTTTTACACTTAAAACACATGAATTAGGACAACCAACCGGAGAGGATACTCTGAGAGATCCATCTGAGTAGACGTATACTCTGAGAGATCACCTTTACAAGAATAATATCAGTAGTGGGATTGAGTGTTGGAGGAGATATATCAGAGTGTACGTCCTACTCAGATGGGTCTTTGACCGTTACTATTTTTTTCTGACAATATGGTAGATGTGCTCCGTCAACAGATTCTTGCTCTGAGCCAAAACTTTGTCCCGGAGCTCAATGATATCCTTCGTGTAGAGCTCGAGTGAGAGGTTTCTGACAGCATGGTGGTCTCCTTTGTCAAAGGATTCTTGCTCGCCCCACAACCTTTGTGGGATGAGCACGAATCCTTTGACAAAGGAGACCACCATGCTGTCAAGAACCTTTCACTCGAGCTCTACACGAAGGATTCCAATTGAGCTCCGAACAAAGTTTTGGCTCAGAGCAAGAATCTGTTGACGGAGCACATCTACCATGCTGTCAGAAAAAAATAGTAATGGTGAGAGACCCATCTGAGTAGGACGTACACTCTAATAATATCTCCTCCACACTCAATCCCACTAATATCATTCTTGTAAAGGTGATCTCTCAGAGTATACGTCCTACTCAGGATGTCCACTCGAGCTCTGGGGCAAGGATTGACTCAGAGCGGATTTCTGGACAGATGACGAAGAAGATGGCTTCCAAAGCTTATGTAAGTTTTTTAATTCTTTATACGTATTATATTTTGCTATTTTGTATTACTGATCTGAGTAATACGGAATGGTCCGATACCGATACTCTGAGTATCAGACCATTCCTATGTGTATCGGTATCGCAATCACAATACCGATACTCGAGTATCGCATTGATACTTAAATATCACATCTGATAGTTCTCTCATTTATTTGTCATTACTGTATTTCAGTTCTAGTTAGTTTTATGTGATTCTCTGATAGTTCTCTTCATTTTCAACCGCTCTCCTCCCCTGTTGAATATTGATTTTACCGGATGGCACCCATGACCCGAGGACGGCACGTCGTTTGAGGGAAATAATGAATGCTGAGGTGGCTCCTTCTACTGTTAAGGAGGAAGTGGCACCGGTAGCTAGTGAGACTGGAGTTTTATTCATCCAGCACCGGTAGCTAGTGAGACCGGAAGTTCTATTGATGCAGCACTTGCAAGGGACTACATCTCTCCAAATACCGTCGATCCACTTTTTTGAGGTGTTGCGTGATCGTATCACTGAGCGTTTGCGTGAGCTGCGTGGTTCTCATTAGCTATTAGTACTTATTTGTATTGGCTATTTGTATTATGGTTGTTTTGTATTAGACTATTTGTATTGGACTACATATATGAATTAGTATTGTGTCAATCTCTGGATTGTATTGGACTACGACATGGTGATCAGGACATAGTCCCTTCAGCCATTCGACTGGCGAGTAGAAACTATGTAGCCGTAGATAAGTTGACTGTCCTTCGACCCTCATCCCTCGGCAATGATGATACGATAACCTATCACTATATCTTATATAGTAGTAGATGATGTTTTAGTATTACATATGAGTTCATTCTTGATTCTGTTACATTCTTCATATACTACATACTAGATTCGATAAGAACGTATACTACACCATGTACAAACTAGATGATTCACACGTATGCTATAATGAATTTTGGGTTGTGTTCTGAGCCATCCGTTCTCACACTTAAAACACATATGAATAGAACTGTGTGTCAATCTTTATTTTTGTATTTTTCGGCGAAGCCAGGGATTAGATTTGTATTTTGGATTTAGATTTGGATTCTGTATTTTGGCTCCAGCTCCAGCTCCATTTGCATAAATCTACGGTACGACATGGTGATCAGGACATAGTCCCTGCAGCCATTCGCTGGCAAGAAACTATGTAGCCGTAGATATATAAAGTTGACTGTCCTCCGACCCTCATCCCTTGGCAATGATTACACAACCTATCACTATATCTTAATAGTAGTAATGATGTCTTAGTATTACATTATGTGAGTTTATCTTGATTCTGTTACATTCTTCAGATACTAGATACGTATAGAACATATACTACACCATATGTACAGAACATAATGATCCACACTAATGTATGCTAGAATGAATTTTGGGTGTGTTCTGAGCCATCCGTTCTCACACTTAAATAGATATGAATTAGTACTGTGAGAGCGCCGGAGAGAGTGAGCGCCGGAGGGAGAAGGAGAGAGAGTGAGAGAATAAAATAGGGGAAAATGAATTGGTGGGGGAACCCAGGGATTAGATTCTGTATTTTTGTATTTTAGATTCTGTATTTTGGCTCCAGCTCCAGGACAGTCCCGCAGCCATTCGACTGGCGAGGCAGAAACTATGGTATGACATGGTGATCAGGACATAGTCCCTGCAGCCATTCGACTGGCGAGACAGAACTATGGTATGACATGGTGATCAGACATAGTTCCTGCAGCCCTTCGACTGGCGAGGCAGAAACTATGTAGCCGTAGATAAAGTTGACTGTCCTGCGACCCTCATCCCTCGGCAATGATGATACGACAACCTATCACTATATCTTATATAGTAGTATGATGTCTTAGTATTACATTATGTGATTTCTCTTGATTTTGTTACATTCTTCATACTAGATACTAGATTCGATAAGAACGTATACTACACCATATGTACAGAACACCATGATTCATACTAATGTATGCTAGAATGAATTTTGGGTTGTTGTTCTGAGCATCCGTTCTACACTTAAACACATATGAATTAGAACTGTGTCAATCTTTGTTTTTGTATTTCGGCGAACCCAGGATTAGATTCTGTATTTTATTTTAACTTTGTACGTATTTGGGGATATTCAGTTTTTCGTTGAGGATACTGAGTTTTGTACGTATTTGCGGATATTAATTTAGTTGTGTTGAGGATATTATATATTGACATTGTTCGTTGCGGATAGTATTTTTCTTTATATTTATTGTACATTCTGGAATGTATTGTGCGTGCCGTATTGAGTGTTCCACCGGGGGGTCGACGAACCCAGGGATTGGATTCTGTATTCTGTATTTTGTATTCTATATTTGGCTCAGGCTCCAGCTCCGCATCATTTGCTTTCTGGAACCTTTTTTTTATATTTTTTTAATTTAGCGATGTTTTTAGCGACGTTAGTATTCGTCGCTACATATTAGCGACGTCAGGAATGTCGCTAAAGCGTCGCTAATGATGACGTGGCAACACTTGCACCAAATCTGATGTCAGCTCGTCATCGCCAAAACGTTGTAAAACTGTCGCTAAACGGCGACCACGCTATAACGTCGCCTTTTACGTCGCTGATTAGCGTCAAATAACAAACGTCGCAAATATGTCGCTAATAGCGACGTCATTGACGTCGCGAAATAGCGTCGCCCTAGCGACGTTTTGCAACATTTTCTCGTTTAGGCGACACTTTTGTTTCCGTCGTTCCTGAAACGTCGCCCTAACGTCGCTAAATTGATTTGAGCGACGTTTTTGCTGAGATTAGCGATATTTAGACGTCGCTAATCTGACAAATTTTTGTAGTGAGGGCTATCATCTGTAATTTTTTTAACTGGTCTAGTCAGCGACAGGAACGCATACATCTCGTCAAGAAAATCCAAGTAAATGACAAAGACTATAAAATAATTATATACAATTATATTAATGAAGCATGGAAGTTTTAGACAGTTTAAGATGTAAATAATAGTTAAAAATAAGGAAAGTAAATGCTGTGAAACAGAAGATCATGTCAATGAAGACTATAAATAAAAGCTAGCTGAACTAGAATAATGTGATATGGCTCAGTGGTACACTGTAGGTCAAGGTGTGATTCCAATCAATGATTCAAGTAGGGAATTCTTTAATGATCCTTGCGATGATCTCCTAGTAGAGATTCTTGTGGTGATTCTAGTAATATTCTAGACAATACTCAAAGGTGTGTTTTAAATACTGAGATCGACA